>CM053033.1:80427467-80712467 GCA_028564925.1 Lithobates sylvaticus
GGGGTGGAGGGGTAGGAGGGCTTCCTCAGTGCCTCGATACCTTCGGGTGGAGAGTTAGGAGGACATCCTCAGTGCCCTAATACCTTGGGGTAAAGAGGTAGGAGGGCATTCTCAGTTCCTTAATACCTTGGGGTGGAGAGTTAGGAGGGCATCCTCAGTGCCTCAATACTTTGGGGTGTAGGGGTAGGAGGGCTTCCTCAGTGGCTCGATACCTTTGGGTGGAAAGTTAGGAGGGCATCCTCAGTGCCTCAATACTTTGGGGTGGAGGGGTAGGAGGGCTTCCTCAGTGCCTCGATACCTTCGGGTGGAGAGTTAGGAGGACATCCTCAGTGCCCTAATACCTTGGGGTAAAGAGGTAGGAGGGCATTCTCAGTTCCTTAATACCTTGGGGTGGAGAGTTAGGAGGGCATCCTCAGTGCCTTAATACTTTGGGGGGTAGGAGGGCTTCCTCAGTGGCTCAATACCTTTGGGTGGAAAGTTAGGAGGGCATCCTCAGTGCCTTAATACTTTGGGGTGGAGGGGTAGGAGGGCTTCCTCAGTGCCTCGATACCTTCGGGTGGAGAGTTAGGAGGACATCCTCAGTGCCCTAATACCTTGGGGTAAAGAGGTAGGAGGGCATTCTCAGTTCCTTAATACCTTGGGGTGGAGAGTTAGGAGGGCATCCTCAGTGCCTTAATACTTTGGGGTGTAGGGGTAGGAGGGCTTCCTCAGTGGCTCAATACCTTTGGGTGGAAAGTTAGGAGGGCATCCTCAGTGCCTTAATACTTTGGGGTGGAGGGGTAGGAGGGCTTCCTCAGTGCCTCGATACCTTCAGGTGGAGAGTTAGGAGGACATCCTCAGTGCCCTAATACCTTGGGGTAAAGAGGTAGGAGGGCATTCTCAGTTCCTTAATACCTTGGGGTGGAGAGTTAGGAGGGCATCCTCAGTGCCTCAATACTTTGGGGTGGAGGGGTAGGAGGGCTTCCTCAGTGCCTCGATACCTTTTGGTGGAGAGTTAGGAGGGCATCCTCAGTGCCTCAATACCTTGGGGTAAAGAGGTAGGAGGGCTTCCTCAGTTCCTTAATACCTTGGGGTGGAGAGTTAGGAGGGCATCCTCAGTGCCTTAATACTTTGGGGTGGAGGGGTAGGAGGGCTTCCTCAGTGCCTCGATACCTTCGGGTGGAGAGTTAGGAGGGCATCCTCAGTGCCTCAATACTTTGGGGTGGAGGGGTAGGAGGGCTTCCTCAGTGCCTCGATACCTTCGGGTGGAGAGTTAGGAGGACATCCTCAGTGCCTTAATACCTTGGGGTAAAGAGATAGGAGGGCATTCTCAGTTCCTTAATACCTTGGGGTGGAGAGATAGGAGGGCATCCTCAGTGCCTTAATACTTTGGGGTGGAGGGGTAGGAGGGCTTCCTCAGTGCCTCAATACCTTTGGGTGGAAAGTTAGGAGGGCATCCTCAGTGCCTCAATACTTTGGGGTGGAGGGGTAGGAGGGCTTCCTCAGTGCCTCGATACCTTCGGGTGGAGAGATAGGAGGACATCCTCAGTGCCCTAATACCTTGGGGTAAAGAGGTAGGAGGGCATTCTCAGTTCCTTAATACCTTGGGGTGGAGAGTTAGGAGGGCATCCTCAGTGCCTCAATACTTTGGGGTGTAGGGGTAGGAGGGCTTCCTCAGTGGCTCGATACCTTTGGGTGGAGAGTTAGGAGGACATCCTCAGTGCCTTAATACCTTGGGGTAAAGAGGTAGGAGGGCATTCTCAGTTCCTTAATACCTTGGGGTGGAGAGTTAGGAGGGCATCCTCAGTGCCTTAATACTTTGGGGTGGAGGGGTAGGAGGGCTTCCTCAGTGCCTCGATACCTTCGGGTTTGAGAGTTAGGAGGGCATCCTCAGTGCCTCAATACTTTGGGGTGTAGGGGTAGGAGGGCTTCCTCAGTGCCTCGATACCTTCGGGTGGAGAGATAGGAGGACATCCTCAGTGCCTTAATACCTTGGGGTAAAGAGATAGGAGGGCATCCTCAGTGCCTCAATACTTTGGGGTGTAGGGGTAGGAGGGCTTCCTCAGTGCCTCAATACTTTGGGGTGTAGGGGTAGGAGGGCTTCCTCAGTGCCTCAATACCTTGGGGTGGAGAGTTAGGAGGACATCCTCAGTGCCTTAATACTTTGGGGTGGAGGGGTAGGAGGGCTTCCTCAGTGCCTCGATACCTTCGGGTGGAGAGTTAGGAGGACATCCTCAGTGCCCTAATACCTTGGGGTAAAGAGGTAGGAGGGCATTCTCAGTTCCTTAATACCTTGGGGTGGAGAGTTAGGAGGGCATCCTCAGTGCCTTAATACTTTGGGGTGTAGGGGTAGGAGGGCTTCCTCAGTGGCTCGATACCTTTGGGTGGAGAGTTAGGAGGACATCCTCAGTGCCTTAATACTTTGGGGTGGAGGGGTAGGAGGGCTTCCTCAGTGCCTCGATACCTTCGGGTGGAGAGTTAGGAGGGCATCCTCAGTGCCCTAATACCTTGGGGTAAAGAGGTAGGAGGGCATTCTCAGTTCCTTAATACCTTGGGGTGGAGAGTTAGGAGGGCATCCTCAGTGCCTCAATACTTTGGGGTGTAGGGGTAGGAGGGCTTCCTCAGTGCCTCGATACCTTCGGGTGGAGAGTTAGGAGGACATCCTCAGTGCCTTAATACCTTGGGGTAAAGAGGTAGGAGGGCATTCTCAGTTCCTTAATACCTTGGGGTGGAGAGTTAGGAGGGCATCCTCAGTGCCTTAATACTTTGGGGTGGAGGGGTAGGAGGGCTTCCTCAGTGCCTCGATACCTTCGGGTGGAGAGTTAGGAGGGCATCCTCAGTGCCTCAATACTTTGGGGTGGAGGGGTAGGAGGGCTTCCTCAGTGCCTCGATACCTTCGGGTGGAGAGTTAGGAGGACATCCTCAGTGCCCTAATACCTTGGGGTAAAGAGGTAGGAGGGCATTCTCAGTTCCTTAATACCTTCGGGTGGAGAGTTAGGAGGGCATCCTCAGTGCCTCAATACTTTGGGGTGTAGGGGTAGGAGGGCTTCCTCAGTGCCTCAATACCTTTGGGTGGAGAGTTAGGAGGGCATCCTCAGTGCCTCAATACTTTGGGGTGGAGGGGTAGGAGGGCTTCCTCAGTGCCTCGATACCTTCGGGTGGAGAGTTAGGAGGACATCCTCAGTGCCCTAATACCTTGGGGTAAAGAGGTAGGAGGGCATTCTCAGTTCCTTAATACCTTGGGGTGGAGAGTTAGGAGGGCATCCTCAGTGCCTCAATACTTTGGGGTGTAGGGGTAGGAGGGCTTCCTCAGTGGCTCGATACCTTTGGGTGGAGAGTTAGGAGGACATCCTCAGTGCCTTAATACCTTGGGGTAAAGAGGTAGGAGGGCATTCTCAGTTCCTTAATACCTTGGGGTGGAGAGTTAGGAGGGCATCCTCAGTGCCTTAATACTTTGGGGTGGAGGGGTAGGAGGGCTTCCTCAGTGCCTCGATACCTTCGGGTGGAGAGTTAGGAGGACATCCTCAGTGCCTTAATACCTTGGGGTAAAGAGATAGGAGGGCATTCTCAGTTCCTTAATACCTTGGGGTGGAGAGTTAGGAGGGCATCCTCAGTGCCTTAATACTTTGGGGTGTAGGGGTAGGAGGGCTTCCTCAGTGGCTCAATACCTTTGGGTGGAAAGTTAGGAGGGCATCCTCAGTGCCTTAATACTTTGGGGTGGAGGGGTAGGAGGGCTTCCTCAGTGCCTCGATACCTTCGGGTGGAGAGTTAGGAGGACATCCTCAGTGCCCTAATACCTTGGGGTAAAGAGGTAGGAGGGCATTCTCAGTTCCTTAATACCTTGGGGTGGAGAGTTAGGAGGGCATCCTCAGTGCCTCAATACTTTGGGGTGTAGGGGTAGGAGGGCTTCCTCAGTGGCTCGATACCTTTGGGTGGAGAGTTAGGAGGACATCCTCAGTGCCTTAATACCTTGGGGTAAAGAGGTAGGAGGGCATTCTCAGTTCCTTAATACCTTGGGGTGGAGAGTTAGGAGGGCATCCTCAGTGCCTTAATACTTTGGGGTGGAGGGGTAGGAGGGCTTCCTCAGTGCCTCGATACCTTCGGGTGGAGAGTTAGGAGGGCATCCTCAGTGCCTCAATACTTTGGGGTGTAGGGGTAGGAGGGCTTCCTCAGTGCCTCGATACCTTCGGGTGGAGAGTTAGGAGGACATCCTCAGTGCCCTAATACCTTGGGGTAAAGAGATAGGAGGGCATTCTCAGTTCCTTAATACCTTCGGGTGGAGAGTTAGGAGGGCATCCTCAGTGCCTCAATACTTTGGGGTGTAGGGGTAGGAGGGCTTCCTCAGTGCCTCGATACCTTCGGGTGGAGAGTTAGGAGGACATCCTCAGTGCCTTAATACTTTGGGGTGGAGGGGTAGGAGGGCTTCCTCAGTGCCTCGATACCTTCGGGTGGAGAGTTAGGAGGGCATCCTCAGTGCCTCAATACTTTGGGGTGTAGGGGTAGGAGGGCTTCCTCAGTGCCTCGATACCTTCGGGTGGAGAGATAGGAGGACATCCTCAGTGCCCTAATACCTTGGGGTAAAGAGGTAGGAGGGCATTCTCAGTTCCTTAATACCTTGGGGTGGAGAGTTAGGAGGGCATCCTCAGTGCCTCAATACTTTGGGGTGTAGGGGTAGGAGGGCTTCCTCAGTGCCTCGATACCTTTGGGTGGAAAGTTAGGAGGGCATCCTCAGTGCCTTAATACTTTGGGGTGGAGGGGTAGGAGGGCTTCCTCAGTGCCTCGATACCTTCGGGTGGAGAGTTAGGAGGACATCCTCAGTGCCCTAATACCTTGGGGTAAAGAGGTAGGAGGGCATTCTCAGTTCCTTAATACCTTGGGGTGGAGAGTTAGGAGGGCATCCTCAGTGCCTTAATACTTTGGGGTGGAGGGGTAGGAGGGCTTCCTCAGTGCCTCAATACCTTTGGGTGGAAAGTTAGGAGGGCATCCTCAGTGCCTCAATACTTTGGGGTGGAGGGGTAGGAGGGCTTCCTCAGTGCCTCGATACCTTCGGGTGGAGAGTTAGGAGGACATCCTCAGTGCCCTAATACCTTGGGGTAAAGAGGTAGGAGGGCATTCTCAGTTCCTTAATACCTTGGGGTGGAGAGTTAGGAGGGCATCCTCAGTGCCTCAATACTTTGGGGTGTAGGGGTAGGAGGGCTTCCTCAGTGGCTCGATACCTTTGGGTGGAGAGTTAGGAGGACATCCTCAGTGCCTTAATACCTTGGGGTAAAGAGGTAGGAGGGCATTCTCAGTTCCTTAATACCTTGGGGTGGAGAGTTAGGAGGGCATCCTCAGTGCCTTAATACTTTGGGGTGGAGGGGTAGGAGGGCTTCCTCAGTGCCTCGATACCTTCGGGTTGAGAGTTAGGAGGGCATCCTCAGTGCCTCAATACTTTGGGGTGTAGGGGTAGGAGGGCTTCCTCAGTGCCTCGATACCTTCGGGTGGAGAGATAGGAGGACATCCTCAGTGCCCTAATACCTTGGGGTAAAGAGGTAGGAGGGCATTCTCAGTTCCTTAATACCTTGGGGTGGAGAGTTAGGAGGGCATCCTCAGTGCCTTAATACTTTGGGGTGGAGGGGTAGGAGGGCTTCCTCAGTGCCTCGATACCTTCGGGTGGAGAGTTAGGAGGACATCCTCAGTGCCTTAATACCTTGGGGTAAAGAGATAGGAGGGCATTCTCAGTTCCTTAATACCTTGGGGTGGAGAGTTAGGAGGGCATCCTCAGTGCCTTAATACTTTGGGGTGGAGGGGTAGGAGGGCTTCCTCAGTGCCTCAATACCTTTGGGTGGAGAGTTAGGAGGGCATCCTCAGTGCCTCAATACTTTGGGGTGGAGGGGTAGGAGGGCTTCCTCAGTGCCTCGATACCTTCGGGTGGAGAGTTAGGAGGACATCCTCAGTGCCCTAATACCTTGGGGTAAAGAGGTAGGAGGGCATTCTCAGTTCCTTAATACCTTGGGGTGGAGAGTTAGGAGGGCATCCTCAGTGCCTTAATACTTTGGGGTGGAGGGGTAGGAGGGCTTCCTCAGTGCCTCGATACCTTCGGGTGGAGAGTTAGGAGGGCATCCTCAGTGCCTCAATACTTTGGGGTGTAGGGGTAGGAGGGCTTCCTCAGTGCCTCGATACCTTCGGGTGGAGAGATAGGAGGACATCCTCAGTGCCCTAATACCTTGGGGTAAAGAGGTAGGAGGGCATTCTCAGTTCCTTAATACCTTGGGGTGGAGAGTTAGGAGGACATCCTCAGTGCCTTAATACTTTGGGGTGGAGGGGTAGGAGGGCTTCCTCAGTGCCTCGATACCTTCGGGTGGAGAGTTAGGAGGACATCCTCAGTGCCTTAATACCTTGGGGTAAAGAGATAGGAGGGCATTCTCAGTTCCTTAATACCTTGGGGTGGAGAGATAGGAGGGCATCCTCAGTGCCTTAATACTTTGGGGTGGAGGGGTAGGAGGGCTTCCTCAGTGCCTCAATACCTTTGGGTGGAAAGTTAGGAGGGCATCCTCAGTGCCTCAATACTTTGGGGTGGAGGGGTAGGAGGGCTTCCTCAGTGCCTCGATACCTTCGGGTGGAGAGTTAGGAGGACATCCTCAGTGCCCTAATACCTTGGGGTAAAGAGGTAGGAGGGCATTCTCAGTTCCTTAATACCTTGGGGTGGAGAGTTAGGAGGGCATCCTCAGTGCCTCAATACTTTGGGGTGTAGGGGTAGGAGGGCTTCCTCAGTGCCTCGATACCTTTGGGTGGAGAGTTAGGAGGACATCCTCAGTGCCTTAATACCTTGGGGTAAAGAGGTAGGAGGGCATTCTCAGTTCCTTAATACCTTGGGGTGGAGAGTTAGGAGGGCATCCTCAGTGCCTTAATACTTTGGGGTGGAGGGGTAGGAGGGCTTCCTCAGTGCCTCGATACCTTCGGGTTTGAGAGTTAGGAGGGCATCCTCAGTGCCTTAATACCTTGGGGTAAAGAGATAGGAGGGCATTCTCAGTTCCTTAATACCTTGGGGTGGAGAGTTAGGAGGGCATCCTCAGTGCCTTAATACTTTGGGGTGGAGGGGTAGGAGGGCTTCCTCAGTGCCTCGATACCTTCGGGTGGAGAGTTAGGAGGACATCCTCAGTGCCCTAATACCTTGGGGTAAAGAGGTAGGAGGGCATTCTCAGTTCCTTAATACCTTGGGGTGGAGAGTTAGGAGGGCATCCTCAGTGCCTTAATACTTTGGGGTGTAGGGGTAGGAGGGCTTCCTCAGTGGCTCAATACCTTTGGGTGGAAAGTTAGGAGGGCATCCTCAGTGCCTTAATACTTTGGGGTGGAGGGGTAGGAGGGCTTCCTCAGTGCCTCGATACCTTCGGGTGGAGAGTTAGGAGGACATCCTCAGTGCCCTAATACCTTGGGGTAAAGAGGTAGGAGGACATTCTCAGTTCCTTAATACCATGGGGTGGAGAGTTAGGAGGGCATCCTCAGTGCCTCAATACTTTGGGGTGGAGGGGTAGGAGGGCTTCCTCAGTGGCTCAATACCTTTGGGTGGAGAGTTAGGAGGGCATCCTCAGTGCCTCAATACCTTTGGGTGGAGAGTTAGGAGGGCATCCTCAGTGCCTCGATACCTTCGGGTGGAGAGTTAGGGGAAATACCTTGGGGTGTAGGGTAAGGAGGGCTTCCTCAGTGGCTAATCCTTTGGGGTGGAGAGGGTAGAGGGGTAGGAGGGCATTCTCAGTTCCTTAATACTTTGGGGTGGAGGGAGGTTTAGGAGGGCTTCCTCAGTGCCCTCAATACCTTGGGGTGTAGAGAGTTAGGAGGGCATTCCTCAGTGCCTCAATACTTTGGGGTGGAGAGTTAGGAGGACAATACTCAGTGTGTAGAGGGGTTGGGGGGTGTGGGGTAGGAGGGCTTCCTCAGTGCCTCGATACCTTCGGGTGGAGAGATAGGAGGACATCCTCAGTGCCATAATACCTTGGGGTAAAGAGATAGGAGGGCATTCTCAGTTCCTTAATACCTTCGGGTGGAGAGTTAGGAGGGCATCCTCAGTGCCTCAATACTTTGGGGTAAAGAGGTAGGAGGGCTTCCTCAGTGCCTCGATACCTTTGGGTGGAGAGTTAGGAGGGCATCCTCAGTGCCTCAATACTTTGGGGTGGAGGGGTAGGAGGGCTTCCTCAGTGCCTCGATACCTTTGGGTGGAGAGTTAGGAGGACATCCTCAGTGCCTTAATACTTTGGGGTGGAGGGGTAGGAGGGCTTCCTCAGTGCCTCGATACCTTCGGGTGGAGAGTTAGGAGGACATCCTCAGTGCCCTAATACCTTGGGGTTAAGAGGTAGGAGGGCATTCTCAGTTCCTTAATACCTTCGGGTGGAGAGTTAGGAGGGCATCCTCAGTGCCTCAATACTTTGGGGTGTAGGGGTAGGAGGGCTTCCTCAGTGGCTCGATACCTTTGGGTGGAAAGTTAGGAGGGCATCCTCAGTGCCTCAATACTTTGGGGTGGAGGGGTAGGAGGGCTTCCTCAGTGCCTCGATACCTTCGGGTGGAGAGTTAGGAGGACATCCTCAGTGCCCTAATACCTTGGGGTAAAGAGGTAGGAGGGCATTCTCAGTTCCTTAATACCTTGGGGTGGAGAGTTAGGAGGGCATCCTCAGTGCCTTAATACTTTGGGGGGTAGGAGGGCTTCCTCAGATTGGACCGGAGGGTCTATTACTCCGGGTGGCAATTTGTCTCTTTAGAGAGGGGGCCTTCCTATAAATAAATTGAGGCTACTCAGGAAGTACTGGATCCAGAACCCTATCCTGCTTCAATATGGACCACTGTTTCTAAACAATCTTTTCAAATTTTTTATGATGAACATTGAAATCTAAAATCATTCTCATATTAGTAGATGTATTCTGATTCTTATTTGGAACGTTGGAAACCAGTGTATTCCTATCCATATTTCTTACCGTTTCTATCTCTGTCTAGAACAGATCTGTCATACCTTCTGCTGAAATTGGGTCGACAGAACTTGAGAGATAAAATTCTCCTCCAATGTGCAATTTCTGGGGATTCCTGACAGGCAGGGAGGGAGATGGGGAAAGAAGACAGCACATGACAAGCCCTACCCCAAAAATAAGCCCTACTGGGCCTTTTGCTGCCAAAATTAATATAAGACCTGGGTTTATTTTTGGGGAAACATGGTATACTTTGCTATCTATTTACTAATGCTAGCAGCACAAAGGTTAAAAATAGTCAATATTGACTGAGAGAGTGAGGTTCTGCTTTAACTTCAAAGTTACACACTAAGGAGTTTTGAAATCGCAATAATTTATGCATCACTTGACCTCCAAAGCTTACCATTTAACCTCTTTTTACAAGCTTCCAGTTTGAATTTGGATATGTTCATAGTGTGGAAACTTCAATTACTTTTTCACTTTCGAGATATAATATATATTTAAACTAGACTAATTTTTCCATTTCCAACCCTGGCAAAAAAAATTATGATTTGCCCTTTGAATCAATTTTTTATCTATTTACAGATTAAATATTTAGCCAAATCCAAAATTCTAAAAACCTTGCTTTTGATATTTATACACCTTTTTGAAGACATCTGCAGGCAAGGCCCACTACTACTACTACTAATCTCAGCCATTTATCACATTTTAAAAAGCCCTCCAGCCAATTCGCCCCCAATACATACTTTTGTGACCATATGGGAATTACATTTTTGGACAAGCATTAGACTCTCAAAATTGGAAGCCATATAAATGTCAGAAAATCTACTGTATCTGCTCTACAATAAGAAGAATAAATAGGAAAAAAAGGAATTTACCCCACAGATAAAACGATAATACTACCACTTTTATAAAACTCTGTTTCAGCCACTTTTGGCGTATTCCATCCAGTTCTGGTCACCAATCCTCAGAAATGATGCGCTGGAGCTGGAGAGAGTCCAGAGATGGGCAACAAAATTGGGGGACTGGAGGACCTCAAATACAAGGAATGACTACAAGCACTAAACTTATTCCTGGAGAAGAGAACATGGAGAGGAGATATGATAGCGATATACAAATATTTCAATGGTGATCCCAGCATAGGTAGGAAACTATTCAGTCTCAGGGAGTGTAAGAAGACACAGCAACTCACAATGATATAGGAGGAGAAGTGGTTTAACCTTAAGCTGCGTAGGGGTTTTTTCACTTTCAGGGTGATAAGGATGTGTAACTCTCTGAAAAAAAGGTGGTGTCAGCAGTAAGTATTGATATTTTTTAAAAGACTCTTGGATGTGCATCTTAGTGAACACAATATACAAGGATTTGGGAAATGTGATAGCGACATGAACACACACACTCACACAGGTTGAACTGGATGGACTATTGTCTTTATTCAACCTTTCCAACTATGAAACTATGAAATATTATACCCAGGGCTGGTACAAGGATTTTTGACACCCTAGGCTAAACCTTATTTCGCCACCCCCCCTTGGCCTGCCCATGTATACCCCACCTTTTTAATGAAGCACCCATCAAATGCAGCCTCACCAGCGGCCATCAATGCAGCCTCACCAGCGTCCATCAATACAGCCTCACCAGTGCCCATCAAATGCAGCCTCGCCAGCGCCCATCAAATGCAGCCTCACCAGCGCCCATCAAATGCAGCCTCACCAGCGCCCATTTTGATTAGTTCTAATATTAAGCCAAACTGCTGGTGCTCTAATGCTACCATTGGTTCCCTGGTTCACATTAACTGGACATGATCGAAACTGCAATCTTTTTGGAAGAAGGCCCAAAATTAGCTTGAACACCTGATACAGCAAACACTGACATTAACTAAACATAATAAGGAAACTTGCTACTCATATACTTATAACACTGTTTAATTACTTTTAAATGGAAGCCGTCATCACCCCCTCCAAATCTGAATTTTACAAATGTATTAAGAAGGTTAAGAACATGGAACTAAATGTAATCCTCTTCTCTTTCTTGTCTATCTCCTATTTCGGGTTTAAAAAATCCTAAATACACCTCTTCTTCAGTGTAGCTTAGATGACAGCCAGAAGAGGTCCCTTCTAGAGGCTACATTTCACCTGTTGGTGCAGAGACTACATCTCCTTATATTCCCTCTAGGGATCCAGGTGCACAGAAGCAGAACAATCACCAATAAAACAGATTGTCGGGTAAATTGCAACATTTTAACTGCCTTTTAACTATGGACAATAAAGCAAAAGCAGAAGGAGGATGCTCTTATTTATTTTTTAGGTCTGCCTGGAATTCACTTCAATGGTTATGTATTAGGACCCTTTGGCTTACGACTGAGATATTTCATTACATATTGGGAGCTCGTAACCCTGTGATATTGATAGAATCCTGTTCATCCCTCTCTTATGCTCCATATTTATTAATAAATCAGAATGAAGGTCAGCTGTGTATTGATTGTGACAACCTAGATGACATTTCAATAATTACTCCCCATAATAGCGCAATAGGAGAAGTGTTGAAGGGTCATGCCACCAACAAGGACACACTGACACCAGGTAGTTCTCAGACACCAAGATGTGTCTCTTAATCATTCTCTGCTGGTCAAATCATGAAGAATTAGACAGAGTGATTCCAGTGTGAGATTAAAAAAAATACTTTTCAATAAAAATAATCTTTGCTCCATAAAAACTATATTTCAACAGTGGCCTCATGAAAAACACAGGAGAGAATGCCAGCTAATGGAATCGGAAGTCACTAATCTGGGGGGTTTTCTCTTTTTTACTAAAATGGATGTGTTTACCACTAATGCGGCGTACACACGGTCGGAATTTCCGATGGAAACAGTCCGATGGGAGCTTTTCAATCGGATTTTCCGACCGTGTGTATGCCCAACGGTCTTTTTCTGTCGGAATTTCCGTCGGACTTTGAATTGAGAACCTGTTCTCAATTTTTCCGACGGAAAACCTTTCTATCGGATTTTCCGATCGTGTGTATGCAATTCCGACACGCAAAATTCCGACGCATGCTCGGAAACAATTCAACGCATGCTCGGAAGCATTAAACTTCCCTTTTATAGTGCTGTCGAACGTGTTTTATGCCGCTGTGTTATTGACCGTCGGAATTTGGTGTGATCGTGTGTAGGCAACACAGCTTGAGCGGAATTCCGTCAGAAAAACCGTCAGATTTTCTTCCGATGAGAATTCCGATCGTGTGTACGCGGCATTAGTGTTTTTTCAGTTATGTGTCTGCTTTTTGAATTTTTTTTTTTTTTTTGCTTCATCAGCAATTTGTCCTCTTTAAAAAAAAGGCCTAGGTTTCATGTGAATTTTTGTGCATTGTGGGAGCTAAGGGTTTATTGTTTTCAGAATTTAGACTTGCAGAGTTATGACATGAGGAAGAGGGGCCTTATTGAGGAAGCTCTGTTCAGATTTATGCACATGTACCTAACAGTTAAAGGTATGGGCGCACCATGCAAATATTTCCTAGTAAAAGTTTTTATTCTAAGACATTGGTCTCCAAACTGTGGTCTGGGGGCCAGACTGTGACCCTTGGCTTGCCCTCATCTGGCCTTGGGGCACTATTCCACCAACTGACACCAATGATGGGGCACCATTCCCCCTACTGACACCATCAATGGGGCACTATTCTTCTTATTGATATCAACAATAGGGCAGTAATCCTTCCATTAAAATTAATCATGGGGCATTTTCTACTCCCACTGGCCACAGTCCAGCCCCTCTAAAGCCTGAAGAACACTAAACTGGTCTTTTTCTTAGTAAATTTGGAGACTCCTGTTCTAAGGGTTTAATGAAATTGTGTTGTATTGATTAATTGATTTAAACATTGCTGACAAATTCTACATCAATGCATAATGTACAAACACTTAATAACACTTCCTGCCTCAAAGGAGCTCACACCCTAATGTGCCGACCACTGGCTATTTTACGTACAGGTAGATTTTTAAATGTAAACATTGCCAAAACACGTTGGTGCTGTAACATGTCTTTAAATATTTCTAGTTTTGCAGAGCCAATACTCCGCTCTGCTCCTTGGATTTGCGTAGGTTGTGTTCCGTCCTCATGCACAATGCGGATGGTCATATAATCCTGCATTATATGTTATGACTTTTAAGAACCTGGAAACAGTGGAGCCATAAAGAGAAGCAGCTTCAGGGACCAATTGTGCACCATGTTATAATGTAATTGTATTTATTCCAATTTCTCTAGGCAAAATAAGCATTTAACCTATGGAGTATGAGGGGGGCCTCACTGCATGGGTAAACTTTACAGAAGTCTAGAGCTGGGCTTTAAAATATTTATAGTCTTGTTTTACAAATAAATATTTGTAAGCCTCAGGCTCAGTTCACCCTACTGCGACCTGAAGGTTGCGCAACTTACGATTACGATTGCCAGACGCTTTCTGGCGACTTGAGTACTACTTTGATGCGACTTTAGAAGCACCTGTCGGGAATGCCTGGGTAATCTTCCATATCAGATCCAAATCACATCAATATAGATGAGTATACGACTTGGAAGCAAGTCAAATAGAAGTCGCCTTGAAGTAGTACAGGAACTTTTCTAAAGTCGGAGCAACTTTAGTAGTGCTAATTAAGACAGCTATCATTGCCTAACATGAAATTTCACATGTCATGCGACTTGGGGTCTCACAAGCCGGATCCCAAGTCACAGCAGTGTGAGCCAAGCCTAAAGCTCCACCCATTGGGTCAAAAAGAGAATCTAGAATATTCATTTATAATATTTTATATTTATCACACTAAATAAGTCATTTAATATATATATATAATTTTTTTAATCCTAATAAGTAATGCGCAAAATCACTTTACAATTCCTGCACATCTGCCTTTCTTTGTGTTGGTTACACTTTACACTATACAAGCATGTTAAGCAACTTTTACTGTATTTTATGTAAATGTATGTTTCATTGTACAACTGACCAAAAACATTGATGCAAAGGAAGTTATTTATAAAAGCTGATTAAGCAGCCTGAACCATCTTCATTCCCAGTAAAATATACAGTATCTCACAAAAGTGAGTACACCCCTCACATTTTTGTAAATATTTTATTATATATCTTTTCATGTGACAACACTGAAGAAATTACATTTTGCTACAATGTAACGTTGTTAGTGTACAGCTTGTATAACAGTGTAAATTTTCTGTCTCCTCAAAATAACTCAACATACAGCCATTAATGTCTAAACAGCTGGCAAAAAAAGTGAGTACACCCCTCAGTGAAAATATCCAAATTGGGCCCAAAGTGTCAATATTTTGTGTGGCAACCATTATTTTCAAGCACTGCCTTAACCCTCTTGGGCATGGAGTTTACCAGAGCTTCACAGGTTGCCACTGGAGTCCTCTTTCACTCCTCCATGAGGACATCACAGAGCTTTTGGATGTTAGAGAACATACGCGCCTCCACCTTCCGTTTAAGAATGCCCCACAGATGCTCAATAGGGTTTAGGTCTGGAGACATGCTTGGCCAGTCCATCAACAAAAAATATACTCAAGAACTGCCAATCACAACAAAAAATTATTATTTTTGAGTAAGTAAAATATATGTATGGACCCTGCCTTAGGCAGGAGTGTCCCTCTTATAAATTTAATGATGCAGCTAGGCTGTAATCAGCCTGTAATCTGAATTGTTATTGTTATTTCTGCGTTGTTTGGGTTTTCCCTAAGTTCAAGCTGTTGTTTGATTCTGCCTGTTGCTGGAAAGTTCCCTCAGTAGATGAAGCAAGAAGAAACAATATTATTGAGTTATGATTTATTTCTCTCTGGCAAGTCACTGGGAGGTTTATTGCCAGTGGTGCATGCTGGGGAAAGATATAAATATTAGGAGTGACCTTGGAGAGGGGTAATTGCCCCCTGGGCTCCTGCCAGAGTAGGAGGTCCTTGCCTTCTGGGCTACTGCCTGGAGAAAGCTAATTGTGGCCTGTGTTTTAAGGGCCAGAAGAGTTAGGATACATCCAGGAGGAGTGGAGCAAAAGATGTCTATCTGTATGGACATCTTGAGCGGGGGAACGTTGCTGCTGAAGAGTGTCCTTGAGAGCTGGGTATAACCTGCTGTCAGTGGACCTTTTCGGGAAGTCAGAGCTGCTCATTCTACAGTCTGAACAGCACAGTTTGCTGGTCTCAGCTTAAAGGCCCTTATTTCTACTTGATCAGATGTTTGGAATTACCTTTGTGTTGCTTGTTGGTATCCTGTGCCCTTACCCTCTCTCCCAAGTTTATTGTGCCTTAATAATTTAATTATAATTATTTGTACAAATGTATTCGGCCAGTTTAAGCTTAATAATAATAAAACACGTTTCCTTTCCATTAGTTTTATAAAATGACCCCAAAAAAGATGGTTTCTTCATCAGATCGTTTGTAAATACCATGTCCTTCGAATGTCCTTGAAGGTTGTTCATTATCATAAAAAATGTGTTTCCTTACAAATGACTAGACTATTACAGGATCATATATTCTGAGAATCGCACCAATTTTTTTTTTTTATTTGTACATGAAGGTTTCTGACATGTAATATATTCAGTCTATTATGGTATTGCAGGGATAAGTAATTTGGATTCGCATTGAACTCTGACCCCTTACCTTTTCCCCCGTTAAACACATCTTTCCGCTGGTCCCGGCTCATGCTGTCGGGGCTCCATATGAGTCAAGGCCACCGTCTGGCATCAAACCATTTATTTACGAAGATGGGAAGGCGGAATATTCAAATTTAAGACCCAGGAGAAACAAATTAACAGCAGGTTATTTATGTTTGTTCCTGTCTGGAAAGGCAAAGAGGAGAGACCAAATAAAACCTGAAGAGTATAGACTTGGACTAATGCTAGTACTAGATTTTGCCACTATAATTAGGATGCAAAGCCAACACTGGTGCTTATTTCAAAGGCAACTAAACTTGGAACAACAATTATATTTAAAAAAAACAACATAATATGCACAAAAATTTATTTTAAAGGATTTATAGTACTTTTTTACATATATATTTTTTTCTTTTTTTTATTATGGTTAAGATTAAAAAAATACAATGTCATTTAAAAAAAAAATATTTTCTTTAGTCGAGTTAATAGAAAAAATATTACATATAAATAATATGCAGTCTTCTATCCAGCCAGAACATGAATATCTAGTGTTCTTTTAACATATTCAGGTCTCCAAACTGAGCTAAAAACATATATATTTTTACAGACTGCCAACAAGAGGAACATTTTATACTTACCTGACGGTAATTTTCCTTTCCTGATGCAAACCATAACAGCATATACGTATGGGTAGGCTCCGCCCCTGCCCTATTCCAGGATCGGTTATACTATATAAATAAGTCTCCTCCCTGCAGGCAGCAATCTTTAACTTTGTATCACTGAAAAGCCCTTTCGGGAGGGACCTATATGCTGTCATGCTTTGCATCAGGAAAGCAAATTACCATCAGGTAAGTATAACATTTTTCTCTTTCCTGACACAGCATGACAGCATATACTGTACGTATGGGATGTACCAAATCACCAGACAACAGGGGTGGGTAATGCTGAAGTGTTTAAGTCGAGGATTAGATCTATCCCCACTAAAGACTGAAATGTATTGTAGCTAAGGCCGCTGGGTTCACTTTAAAATGGTCCCCAATGTGTTGAATGTAGACAAGGTCGTAGTTTACATATTAGTTCTGGAGGGACTCCTCTGGAGTTCCGTCCATGGATGTGCAATCTGTCTGGGAAAGTGGTCTCTGCCCTCAATTGATGGATTTGTCCTAGCCATCTAAGCCCCTTGACTAACTTGAGCCGCACCACTGCAATTGTCTTTAATGGACAGCGACTGTCTTCTTCTGATGCTCCTTAATCTATTTCCAATGCTTGTGGTACTTCAAACACTTTAGTTTGGATATGCCAGAAGGATGATGTTCTAACCCAAATGCAAAGATGCAGACCTCTTTTTATAGTGCTGAGGAAGAGACTAGAGACATTTTGCCTGATAATTTCAGAAACAAGGTAGTTTATGGCTTGACACTTGGATATCTCAGATTCTTCTAGACCTATTAGCCATACAAAAATACTTCTTTAGTGTTATTGGCCATATTAAGGATGTCGTATCCCTCTGAATGGAGAGTGAAACAATAGGGTTGGTTTACTAAAGGCAAATCCACTTTGCACTACAAGTGCACTTGCAAGTGCAGTCGCTGTAGATCTGAGGGAAAGATCTGAAATGATGGGGAAGCTCTGCTGATTTTATCATCCAATCATGTGCAAGCTAAAATGCTGTTTTTTATTTTCCTTGCATGTCACCCTCAGATCTAAAGTGACTGCACTTTCAGTAAATAACCCCCTTTGTGTCCCACACTATTTGGAAGACCCCAGGGGGGAAAGAACAATCTGCCCAGGTCTTTTGGAATTGGTTTGCCAAGATATGCAACAGTTACTGGATCCTAGAGAGTGAGGACATGACCGAACCTCATCTATCCTTTAATGCCATCTCTAGGCTTACGTGTATACAATTCAATCCTTACAGCAGGGAACAGAGGATTCCATCTTTTAAAGTCTGTAGGGTTTCCTATGATCTAATGTACTTAAAGTTAGGAGTAGGTGCCCTGACCTCCAAAACTAAAGGTGGGACCTCCAGGTGAGCCTTCACTTCTTGGTCTCCAGCATCTAGATATAACTTGTCTGAATTTGGAAGATACTGTTGGCCACGCTGTATGAGGTGTTGGATCTCAGGAAGGAGAATAGGAGGTTCTCGGATCTGGGACTGTACCATGGCCTTCGGGCCACCGGGCAATTATTGTCCTCATCACCACTGAACGACTGTGGATCCTGATAAGGATTCTGGAGACTATTAGGTTTGTTCAATATACATATTGGCTAATCTGCAGACCCAGCTGAATGTCAGTAGTTTCACTGCTTCCACCTCTGGGAAGCCACCAAGGTTACTGTCAGATCAATATCCTGATAGCTTTTTTTTTGCCGATCCCTTGAACGGCTTGTTGGTTGGAGACCATCCCTTGGCATGCAACAGCTTTGTACCTTATGCCGTCTGGCAGGAAGTTCTAGGAAACCTGAATTTAAAGGGCTGGCAGACCTGACTGACTACCTCTGACAAAAGTTGACTAGTCTTGCATTCCTTCTCGTCAGTGAAGATAGGACTTCTCCATTTTGCTGAGTCTCTGCAGCATAGCTGAGGCTCTCTTTGTTGCATTTTCAGAAGGACTTCAGTCTGCGACCACTGCAACTCTGACTTTGGACACCTTGTCCTCCATTGGCATGAATACCTGACAAGTAATAAATTGCGATGATTTGTATGCCTAGTAGCTGAAAGATTAGCTAGCTTAGCTACCTCCCAAAGGGGACTTGACTCCTCTGTGGAGTCACTGTTCCTGGTGCGGGAAGCAAGTCTTCCCTTACTACAAAACCAGGTAATACAGTTGTCAACCTTCCATTGGGCCCCTCAGACCACATGGGTTACTACAGGCTACTTCTTTACCCTTTTGCGACCGTGGGAAAGAGCTATAATTTGTTCAAGTGAGATACTTATACTGTTGCTCTCTTTGAGGGTAACTCTACTGTATTTTTCAGAGATTCAGAACTGCTTCCAGGCAGGTCATTTCTGTAATGAGACTAATTGGTCTCTCAATGATGGCTCCTCCCAATTCGATCAGAGTCTGAACTAGAACTTTTTTCCAGAACCTGGAAGACATTGTGCCAGGCTGTTGCCCAAACAAGGCTCAACAGAAGTTCTTGCTCCCGCAAGGCGGCCACTACTGGACCTAATATCCTGGGAAATGGCCGGAGTTTGTGGAAAGGCCAAAGTCTGCCAGATGAACTTGGTGAACTCTCAAATGGCCAAGCAATGCCACATGGTAGAGGTAGCTCAATGCCACATTGTGGTAGATGCTTTCCCCGGGGGGTACACCAGACTACACCTCATACACAGTAAGTGACGTTATATTTTGGCTTATCAGCACATATAACAGTATTCCCATGTGATGCCTGTCTCTTTTCTGTTCTAAGCTGTTTTAATGAGCCCTTGGGACATATTTATGTTGTTGGTGAATATATATATATATATTACCAGTATTCTGGATGAAATACAGTTCCTGTAGGCTATGTCCATTACAACCACCCCCCCATTCACCTTTCCCTCTTTCACTGTTTATCAACTTGAATGATATGTTGGAATATACTATACATTAGTGAACTTTTTTGGGCTAATAAGTGCAATCTTTTATATCTATTTGGTTCGATCTTTCCAAATATTGAGCATTGCTCGATCTTGAGAGTAATACATATTATAATTTTAACTGTTTTAGCTCATCATACGGTTACTAGTTTTGGTTAATTACGTTCCCTTATCTACACAGTAATCTTTGATGTTCATTGTGGGAACCTCCAGCGTTGCCAGCGCTTTTGTCATATAATTTAATTTCTATGTTGAGTGGCCCACAAACTTGAAGCGCCCTGGGCCCCCAAGGTCTAAGTCCAGGACTAATCACAGATATGTCAACCATTGAGACCCTTTTGAATGTCAAACTTAGCCTTTTCTCAGATTTTTCAGCATTTCAGCTCAACTCACAAACTTTAAAGTTCATTGTGGAACCTCCAGCGTTGCCAGCGCTTTTGTCATATAATTTAATTTCTATGTTGAGTGGCCCACAAACTTGAAGCGCCCTGGGCCCCCAAGGTCTAAGTCCAGGACTAATCACAGATATGTCAACCATTGAGACCCTTTTGAATGTCAAACTCATTTCCATCATTGTAATGATCCAGTTATGCTTTGTAGCAAGTTTACAGACTTTTGCTATATAGTCAAGCTGGAATATAAAAAAGTGATTTCTACATTGTTACATTAAACTCTTCTAGATTGCTGCAATCTTTTTTTAACACATAACCAATCTGCTTTCATTTATAGGGAATCACCGTGTTTTCCTCTTCCCCCATACCAGAGTACGATCTGAAATTCATATCTGTAGTGTCATATTGAAAAACAGCTGATCTACACAACTAAGTTTAAATCAACTTATTTATAAAGAGGATGCTGTAATGCCAGACACCAATAAAGAATTTGTGTAACAGATATTATTCCTTTGTCATTTTCAATATATTACAGCCCTTTCTTTTATTGAGATAAGAAGACACTTAGTAAAATTAAAACACATATGCATAAAAAGGCTGCATTGCTTAATGAAATTACTTAATTTAATAATGTATTAATGTATGCATCCGGCATTTCACTGAGGTGGGGTTAATACTGTTTGGCTATTTTTGCTGGTCTGGGGAGAGGGAAAAAATGAACAGAAGATTCTTCTTTCTGTACAATTAATAACTGTATGACAAATTTAGATATTATTTATTTAACCATGTTGTTTAAAAAAGGAATTATGGATCCTTTTTTATTGGCATTTTGTACATGCATGCATCTATCTTTTTATCTCCCAATATCAATGTCAATGGAATGGCTGTCAGCATGCTGGTAAATGTCTAACACAATATTGAGTGTATGTCATTGAAATCTCTCAAATAATGTGAGATTACATAGGGTGGCTCCATCAGTTTTCCTTTCTTTGGCTTTCGGCCTCTGTTTTCACCTGGTGATCTGGCCAGTAGCACACCTCCTCCTCTATTACCTCTTGAGGAATGAGCACAGGAGGCACAGCAGACAGCAGCATTGTCAGTCTGGGGATAGAGTAGTGTTAAATGCAGGGCCGCTGATAAGGCAGTATAACCAGCTCTCCTGTACTGGGCCCAGGCATCATTCGTTTAAAAGGGGGGCCCAGGCACCCGCCGAGCAGGAGGCCCAGCAGTACTGCCTTATTGCTTACACTTGTGCAGTGCTGCCGGCTTCTACTTTTCTTTTATTCCTCTGGCTGCACTGCAGGAGGATCAGTTCTAGTATTTGTGCCTCTTCCCCTTGTGGTCTGGGACCCCCATGTGCCCCTTTCGTCTGCAGTGCTGATATTTTCTCTCCTTACCTCTCCCACTGGCAGCTGCTGTGGGCACATAGGCGGGTTATTTCAGGATGGTGAGAAGGGGGGCTCACCATCCTGAATGAACACACCACCCTAAATGAACACAGTAAGGGATCGGTACCGATCGCTCACTGAAGGAGTGCAGATATTGCCTCTGTGCCGCTGTTCACTAGAATAGGTTTTGTTCAACGGGGGTATAATTTCTGCCATGGCTGCAAAGCATAGCATTCCAGGCATTGAATTTTAGTAAAACTACAATTTGATATTTTTGGCCCCGTGATTTCTATCAGCAGCCCTGGTTAAATGTATTAGCAGATTTAGAACCACTAACAAACAAAACCAAACTCTAGCTAAAGCTTTATAAGCAGTTACAGCAAACATATTTTTTTTCCATTTCGGATGAATGTTTTACATAAATAAATTAAATCTAGTGATTTTAATCACCCCTGTCAATGTTGAGTGGTTTGTCTCATCCATGTAAACTGATACATTCTGCTGGAGAGCATGTTCTGTGAAAAATAGACTTGCTGGCTGGATTACCAGGTAGAAATAAGTCAAAGACAGCCTAAAAAGGGAGACTAATACAACTATCACATTTAAGAATTGGTAAGATGCAGTATAAAAAATGTTTGCTTTTGGGTTTAACGTTGCTTTAAATCCATATAAAGCTCTAACAAGCAGGGCCCTCTGATTCCTATTGTATTGAATTGTATTGTAATTGCTGTTGTAAAGTGCTGCATAAACTGTTGGCACCATATAAATCCTGTATATTATTATTAATAATAATTTATTATTATTATTATTATTAACAATAATATTATTAACATACAAAGCCTAAAGAAGAGTACCAATCCAGTCAGAAAGCAGGATGTTACTTAACCGCTTCCCGACCGCCTCCTGTAGATATACGTCAACAGAATGGCACGGGCAGGCAAAAGGACGTACCTGTACGTCCCCTTTAATTTGCCTGCCCGGGGGGCGCGCGCGCGCCGCCAGCGGCGCGCGCGCGACCCGGTCGGGAGCTCCGTGACCACGGCCGCGGGACCAGCGGACCCGATCGCCGCTGGTATCCCGCGATCGGGTTACGGAGCGGAAGAACGGGGAGAGGTCTATGTAAACAAACCTCTCCCCGCGCTTCCTACACTGACTGTCAGTGATCGGCGGTTCCCTGTCATCGGGAACGCCGATCAAAGACGTCAGACGTACAGCCACGCCCCCCTACAGTAACCACAACACGTCACACTGACTCCTCCCCGCCCCCTTGTGGTTAACCCCCTAACTACAACTGTCATTTACATAGGAATCAGTGCTATTTAACCACTTCAGCCCCGGACCATTTGGCAGCCAAAGGACCAGAGGTCTTTTTTCAATTTCGCACTGCACTACTTTAACTGGTAATTGCGCGGTCATGCAATTTTGTAACCAAACGAAATTTGCGTCCTTTTCTTCCCACAAATAGAGCTTTCTTTTGATGGTATTTGATTGCCTCTGTGATTTTTATTTTTTGAGATATAAACGGAAAAAGAGCGAAAATTTTGAAAAAAAAAGAGATTTTCTACTTTTTGTTATAAAAAAAATCTAATAAACTCAATTTAGTCAAACATTTGGGCCAAAATGTATTCAGCCACATGTCTTTAGTAAAAAAAATGCCAATAAGCGTATATTTATTGTTTGCGCAAAAGTTATAGCGTCTACAAACTAGAGTACATTTTCTGGAATTTACACCGCTTTTAATTTATGACTGCCTATTTCATTTCTTGAGGTGCTAAAATGGCAGAGAAGTACAAAACCCCCCCAAATGACCCCATTTTGGAAAGTAGACACCCCAAGCTATTTGCTGAGAGGCATGTTGAGCCCATTGAATATTTTTTTTTTAGTCCCAAGTGATTGAATAAATACAAAAATAAAAAAGATTTTTTTTTTTTTCAAAAAGTTGTCACTAAATGATATATTGCTCACACATGCCATAGTTATATGTGGAATTGCACCCCAAAAAACATTTTGCTGCTTCTCCTGAGTATGGGGATACCACATGTGTGGGACTTATCACAGTGACAGGTACTCTTTTTTGAAAAAATTGGGGTCTATTAGACCCTAGATCTTTCCTCTGCCCTCAAAGCATCTGACCACACCAAGATTGGTGTGATAAAATGCTTTCCCAATTTCCAATGGCGCGGTTTATATCCGGGAGGGGGACATTCCCTCCCACTGCTTGTAAAAGCAGTCTAGAGGCTAATTACCCGCTAGAATTGCTTTTACATGAAAGCCGATCACTGGCTGAAAAGAATGATACCAAGATGATACCTAAACCTGCAGGCATCATTCTGGTAAAACCATTCAAAGTCCCAGCAACATACTGGACATATATTGTAATCTTTTTTTTTTCATGCAGCCTCTTGGCTGAACGAAAAAAAGAGATTGATTGGTGGGTATGCCCACCATTAGAATACCTCCCTTCATCCACCCACTTCTAATGATGGGCATACATGCACCATTTATATATGCCGATGCATGGGGCATCCTCCCGCAAAAGTTATGCCGTGTACACACGGTCGGAATTTCGACCGTATGTACGTGGCATTAGGAGCCAATCGCTCCGCCCCCCCCCGGCTGCCCCCATGCTTCGGCATATATGCTCTTTTTTTTAACTGTGGTGGTGAAATCACCTCCTACAGCGTTGAGTCGCGGCTTTATGTATCGTGGGAGCAAACGCTGTTGCTGTCAAGATAAATAAATCCGCGTTGCAACTGAATGGCGCACCTGAAAACAAAAAAATGCTTAACACTAAAACACAGTAAACAAAATTACATACCTGAAAAGCAAGCATGATAAAACATGATAAAACATAATAAAACATTGCAGAATAGAATGGAGTAAAAAAAGAGCAACAATAGAGAGAGAATAGAGTGAGAGAGAGAACAATAAAAACGACAACTATTTTATTTTTTTTTTTTTTTTGAGATTCACAGGTAAAAAAGCTCCTGACTGAAGCGACTGAATCAAAACGCTACCACCAACAAACTGTTAGCGATCGCAGGGATCAGGCCTGACTCTGCGAACGCTGCAGTTATGTGTGCTTAGTGTTTTGTAAGTGACAGTGATCGAGCGATACTGCACTTGGGTGGGCTGGGCTGGGCGGAGGGGGGAAAACGCAGGTGCTAGCAGGTATCTGGGCTGATCCCGCTAACAATGCGGTTTTTTTTGGAACCCTAAACTGCTGGGGACGCTAGTATAGATCTGATCAGATCAGATATTGATCTGTTCAGATACTGTGCCACTAAGGGAGGTGTATGCTTTGTGCGTGGGTGTTTGCGGTACTGGCACTAACCTGGGGCGACGCAGACCTTATTTGACCCTAAACCTAATTGATATCACCCGCCGGGCGATCAGGGGGTTAAACCGTTATTGGGTAATAAATGGCGGGTGCCCTGACAGTATAAAAAACAAGCTAACTAACCAGCGTCACCCGTAACAGTAATACAAAAAAAACTGGTTACCTAGCGACACTAATGCAGCGATCAGAAAAACGATCGCTTAGTGACACTGGCAAAAGGGGGTGAAAGGGTTAACTAGGGGCAATCAGGGGGTTAAACCTTTATTAGGTAATATATGGGGGTACCTGACGCTATATAAAAACCTGACGGGGAACCTAAATAACGAAATAACTAACTGGCTAACCAGCGTCACCAGTGACAGTTATACAGTGATCACTGGTGAAAGGGTTAACTCTAGGGGCAATCAGGGGGTTTAAAACCTTTATTTAGGTTGTAATATGGGGGTACCTGACCTATAAACCTATTTATGAACCTATATAAACATGGCGGTTACCTAAAAAAAAAAAAAATGGTTACCTAGCGACAGCAGTGACACTAATACAGCGATCAGAAAAACGATCGCTTAGTGACACTGGCAAAAGGGGGTGAAAGGGTTACCTGGGGGGCAATCAAGGGGTTAAACCTTTATTAGGGGGGGGGGTAGGGGGCTACCTTGGACCTAAAACTAACTGCCCTGACAGTTATTACAGTCACACTGACACTAAATGCAGTGATCAGTAAATAAATGATCACTGCAATTAGTGACACTGTGACTGGGGGGGGAGGGGGTGATCTGGGGGGTGATCAGGGGGTGACAGGGGGGTGTAATATGTGCCTAACTGTACTGGTGTCAGTGTAGTGTTGTGCACTAACCTGTACATGTTCGCCGCTCGGCGTCTCCGGTCACATAGACCGGCGCACCGAGCGTGACATCACTTCCGCCTTCCTGTCTATACAATAGACAGGAAGGGGAAGCTTTTCATTGGCCAGGAGCGATCGCGAGGGGGTGGCCAGAAACCACTGGCCGTCCCCTCGTCCCGGATCGCTCCTGAAGCGATCCCGACCGTCCCCGCCGGCGGAGGGGGGTCCGATCGGACCCCCCAACCGCCGGAAGCAGGACCGTTTTTAAGGCAGGGCAAAAGGGGCAGCAGCCCTGGGCCCTATCATTGTAGTGGGGCCCAAAGCAGCTGCCTCATACTTGCCAACTAGCCCAGTTTAAATCCCCTTATCCCTTGAAGTTTTAGTCCCGTGCTGTGTCCCGTTATCTCAGTGTAAACTTCTGCTGCCCAGCTCTGCCCTATTGCCATGTACAGATGACTCACCTGCAGACCCTGTGTTTACATGTAAATAACCTGAATTGATGTAAATAGCGGCAGCATTAATATGTAAATAGCCGTGGACCTCGGCATTGATATGTAAATATAGTCGGCATTCATATGTATATCATGTCCCCCTGAGGTCACATCCACCATCACTTCTGCTGAATGCTGCCCACTGGGGAGATAAAGGAGCATGCTTGAAAGTCCTGCCTACAACTGTGGTCATGAGGCCTAACATCAGCCTGTTCTGCAAAAGTAAGCAAATTGGAGGCGGAACCCTTCTTCAAAATAACATAACAATTTTGGTGCATGTGAATATGCAGGCAGGCAGTGAGGAGATGATGTGCTGTAACCTTTAGCAACCAATCAGTGAGCAGCAATTCTGTGCACTAACCTCTTGCAACCAATCAGTGAGCAGTAATAATGTGCAGTTACCTCTAATAACCAATTAGTGAGTGGTATAGATGTTCAAAAACCTCTAGCAATCAATCAGTGAGCAGTATTGATGTACAGTAATCTCTAGCAACCAATCAACAAGCAGAAGTCATGTGCTGTAACCTCTAGAAAAAAAACAGTGAGCCATAATGTGTGCTGTAACCTCTAGCAGCCAGTCAGTGAGCGGTAATGATACGCTGTAACCTCTGGCAACCAATCGCTGCCTGATCTCATTCAGTAAATAGATTTTGAGTCTAGATGCTATTTATTGTATGTCTCAAAGCATGTGGAGAGCAAAATTGCGTGGAAAAGGGGGCCCAAGAAAATGTTTGCCCAGGGTCCAATCAATATTAAAGATGGCCCTGGCCGGAAGAATGTCACGTACAGGTACGTGATTCTGCCTGTACGTGCCATTCTGCCGACGTATATATACAGGGGGCGGTCGGGAAGTGGTTAAATAGTACTGATTTCTGTATAAATGACAAATGTCCCAAAAATGTGTCAAAAATGTCCGATGTGTCCGCCAAAATGTCGCAGTCACAATAAAAATCGCTGATCGCCGCCATTACTAATAAAAAAAAAAATATTAATAAAAAATGCTATAAAACTATCCCCTATTTTGTAAACGCTATAACTTTTGCGCAAACTAATCAATAATCGCTAATTGCGATTTTTTTTACCAAAAATATGTAGAAGAATACGTATCGGCCTAAACTGAGGAAAAAAAATGTTTTTTTTATATATTTTTTGGGGATATTATTATAGCAAAAAGTAAAAAATATTGCATTTTTTTCAAAATTGTCGCTCTATTTTTGTTTATAGCGCAAAAAATAAAAACCGCAGGGCGATCAAATACCACCAAAAGAAAGCTCTATTTGTGGGAAAAAAAGGACACCAATTTTGTTTTGGAGCCACGTCGCATGACCGCGCAATTGTTAGTTAAAGCGACGCAGTGCCGAATTGCAAAAAGGGGGCCTGGTCCTTTGGCTGCCAATTGGTCCGGGGCTGAAGTGGTTAAGGCGGTATTAAACCAAAAACCAAACATGTAATATAGTGCACATTACCAATCATTAGATGTAGTGGCTTTTGTTTTGTTTTTTTAAGGCTTTTTCCCTCTGTTTTCACTATGTGATCTGGCCAGTAACAGTTCTCCTCTAATAGTGGACCCCCACTTTGGATGAAGGCGCACAGTGGCACATTTGGACAGCAGCAAATTTAAGCTGAATTTCAGATAACACTTTAACCGGTTCCCGACCGGCGCACGGCGATATACGTCGGCAGAATGGCACGGACAGGCAGGAGGGCGTATATATAAGTCCCTCCTTAATGCTGTCCATGCAATCGGGAGCGCGCCGGGATCGCTGTTTGCCGCCATTACTAATAAAAAAAAAAATTATTAATGAAAATGCTATAAAACTATCCCCTATCTTGTAAACTTCTGCACAAACCAATCAATAATCGCTTATTGCAATTTTTTTTACCAAAAATATGTAGAAGAATACGTATCGGCCTAAACTGAGGAAAAAAATAGTTTTTTTATATATTTTTGGGGGATTTTTATTATAGCAAAAAATAAAAAAGAATGTGTTTTTTTTCAAAATTGTTGCTCTTTTTTGTTTATAGCGCAAAAAAAATAAAAATCGCAGGGGCGATCAAATACCACCAAAAGAAAGCTCTATTTGTGGGAAAAAAAGGACGTCAATTTTGTTTGGGAGACACGACCGCGCAATTGTCAGTTAAAGGGGCCTGGTCCTTTGGCTGCAAATTGGTCCGGTCTGAAAGTGGTTAAAGGCAGTTACAGCAATATTTTTTCCTTTTGGAATAGGTTTTACATAAATAAAAAAAAGCTGATCATTGTAAGCATCCCTGCTAGTGATAAAGAGTTTGTCTCATCCCTGTAACTGATACACCTGAAGGATAGCTGGTTCTTCTGAAAAACAACAGATGTATTGACTGGATCATCAGATGAAAATAGAAGAAAGAAATCCTAAAAATAAAACCTAATGCAGCCATCACGTCTAAGAATTGGTAAACTGCAATATAATACATTCTGTTTTTGGGTTTTATACTACTTTAAAGGCATTGTACACTTTCAAAGTTTTCGTTGTTTTAACTAGGTATTATTAGTGTAGTAATATTTCCTGTGTTGTTTGTTTCCTTACCTTGTAATGATGGGCTCAAATGTTGTGGCTGCAGTTTGTAGTATCATGGCTGATCAATTCCCTTTGCCAAAGGGACAAGACAATCTCTTGTTCTGGGTCACACAACATCCAGTTCATCTGCCTGCTTGTGGCTGTGTCAGATCAAATTACTGTTTAGCTCTCACCTGTACCAGCACTAGACTGAGAGACCAAGGGATTGTTGGATATTTAGTTTCTTCACAGGAAGTGTGAGTTCTCAGACTAAAGACAAAGGCTGCATGCATTAACCTGTGCAGTGACGTGCGTCATGTTTCTACACAAATAGAAACTGCTGACACAGGAATATGAAGATTTATTATAGGCTGTGTATAAGGCAACAAATGACACCATGAATCTACAATAATCAGGATAGGAATGGTTATAATGCATTTAAAAGTCTGAGACAATTTTTTTTTTCTATTAACTGCTTACTGCCCGCCCACCGTCAAATTATGGCGCAGCTCTTGTTTTGGGATGCCGTCATATGATGGCATCCCAGAACGTCTGCTCTCACGCGCCCACGCTACATGCCGATCGTGGCCACGCCGTGTTGCTAAGACATGGCGCGACCCAGATCTGTGTAAAGAGCCGTGTCCGCGGCTCTTAACCATGTGATCAGTGTCCAATCACAGCCGGTCACATGTAAACACAGAGAGGCTGGTAATCGGCCCACCTCACCTCACACTGACAGAGTGTGAGGAGAGGAGAGCCGATCAGCGGCATCTCCTCACAAGGGGACATGTAGGAATGTAATCAGGGCACTGATCATCAGTGCCGTGATTAGAAATAGTGAAATACAGTGCCCACCATTGCCAGCATACAGTGCCCACCAGTGACAGCAATCAGTGCCCACCACTGCCCACAAGTGCCACCAATCAGTGCCCATTAGCCATGCTAGTCAGTGCTGGCAGTCAGTGCCGCCTATCAGTGCTGCCCATCAATTCCCATCAGTGTCGCCCATCAGTGCCACCCATCAATGCCCATATGTACCGCCTATCAGTGCCCACCACTGCCGACTATCAGTGCCCACCACTGCCGCCTATCAGTGCCCACCAGTGCCACCTATTAGTGTCCATCAGTGCCACCTAACAGTGTCCATAAGTGCAGCATATTTGTGCCTCCTCATCAGTGCCACCTCATCAGTGCCTATAAGTGCCCCCTCATCAATGCCCACCAGTTCAGCCTATCAGTGCCCATCAGTGCCGCCTAATCAGCGCACAACAGTGAAGGTGAAAAATTACTTAGTTACAAAATTTACTGACAGACTATCAGTGCCCACCACTGCCGCCTATCAGTGCCCACCAGTGCCACCTATTAGTGTCCATCAGTGCCACCTAACAGTGCCCATAAGTGCAGCATATTAGTGCCTCCTCATCAGTGCCACCTCATCAGTGCCTATAAGTGCCCCCTCATCAATGCCCACCAGTTCAGCCTATAAGTGCCCATCAGTGCCGCCTAATCAGCGCACAACAGTGAAGGTGAAAAATTACTTAGTTACAAAATTTACTGACAAACTATTAGTGCCCACCACTGCCGCCTATCAGTGCCCACCAGTGCCACCTATTAGTGTCCATCAGTGCCACCTAACAGTGCCCATAAGTGCAGCATATTAGTGCCTCCTCATCAGTGCCATCTCATCAGTGCCTATAAGTGCCCCCTCATCAATGCCCACCAGTTAAGCCTATCAGTGCCCATCAGTGCCGCCTAATCAGCGCACAACAGTGAAGGTGAAAAATTACTTAGTTACAAAATTTACTGACAGAAAAAAAGTAAAAAACTTTTTTTTTCAAAATTTTTGTTGAAAAAAAAAAAAAACAGCAGTGATTAAATACCACCAAAAGAAAGCTCTATTTGTGTGAAGAAAATTATAAAAAGTTTGTGTTTGTTTGGGTACAGTGTTGTATGACTGCGCAATTGTCATTCAAAGTGCGACAGCGCAGAAAACTGAAAAATGGCTTGGGCAGGAAGGGGGTGTTAGTGCCTGGTAGGCAAGTGGTTAAAGAAAGCAAGCAATGGTCTGCTGGTTCCATTCTGCCTGGAGGGGCATTTGTCACCAAATAAAACATTTGATTGGCCTTTAAAATTAGTCATGATGTCTAATGAATTTTTTTTTTTTTAATCAGATCATTTTTATTGAAAATTGAAAACAAACAAAAAACAAACAAACAGTCGTGCACACATAGATACACAATATGCAGATTACACATGGAAATGATAATAAATGCAGACCAAAATAAAATATGTCTCTTCTTTTCACATAACGTTCTTCAATCCAGTACACATTTGGTTGTTTATACAATCAAAAGGCAATATTCGGTTTGTTTAGCCTTTTCATCTAGAGTGATTTAAGCATCACCAACCATATTATGGTATAGTATTACTCAGTAAAGGGCTCATCTCGTGTTGTAATTATGTATCATAGGGTTTTTCCTTTTTGGTCACTTTATTTAGGCATATGTGTTTATTATTAATTATTTATTTACCCCCTCTCTCACCCACGTCTAATGGAATTTAATCAATTAACACCTTTACCTTCTTTCTTTTCGTGCAGAAATATAATGCAATATATAATATAAATATATATATTATATAATATAATAATAATATAATATAAATATAATGCTAATATGCAAATCCAGAACCTGAAATGCTCCAAAGTTGTGTTTCCTCCCCTCCCACGTTGCTTCATACAAGGGCGAACCTGCAAGCTAATATTCATTCTGGGTGCAGAGACTTTTTTTCCTGGTTCACAGAGTACGAGTGCCCACACAAAGCAGCTAAAATTCATTTTCTGCAGCACTGTCTGGAAGTTAGCAGAATAGTGGTGCCACAAACAATGCATCTTTTCCCATGAAAGTGGTTGTCATTTTTGTCAAATTTGAAAGTGATTATAATTTGTAATTGGATTTGGGGCAATTTCACCTACAAATGTTTTCATTCCTCCAAGGTCATGGCGAGAGAGAGAGATCTGTGCAATTTCAGTCACTAGAATAGTTACAAAATTTAAATGTGCAGTGTATTGTGTCATTCTATAGCAGAAAAATGGTGGCTTTGTATTAATTGCAGACATTATACCAATGGTGAATGAATCATTAACTTTTAGCCCTAGGTTGGATGTATGTCAGCTCCGCTCTGGGACTCTATTTAGCCCTAAAACCCGCAGATCCTCCAATCAGCACTGAAGAATGAAGACATTTCCTGATCCTCTGATTGATAGATTTCCTTACAAGTCCTGCTGTCCTGCCAATCACTCACTGCTTCACAACACCAGAGTCTTTGTGAAATTAACATACATAATTACAGCTACTAATTCCTGGCTTTTGTCTGTCTAATGGGTCGTATTTTTAGACAGCCCTTTTACAACCTCCTGGACCCCCAGAGTAGAAAATGGCTTCTTAGTTCTTAACATGACTCCTGGTGCTTATTTACATTAATGGAGACCTGTAATTATGGAAGCTGACCTCTCTCAAAAAAAATTGGGCTGCCTGGTTGTATCTGGTCTCAGTACTGAATCTCTGTCTCCGATAGAAAGGTCAGAATTCCTTCTTATCAATATACTTGGTTCAGATCGGTAACTCAAACAATTGCAACAAAAACTTCAGTGACAAAGAAAGTGACCAGCATTTGTAGAAGCAGAAGCCCTCTGTGACAGTCTATTCTATGACAGGTGCACTTTAGGGAGAGTTAAACTATTTAATGTCATCCAGCTTAATGCAACCCGGGGTCAGTTTGGCCAAATACCAAAATGCATTTTTCTAAAACATTTGAACAAAATGGTAAATAAAAATATGTGATGTATAGCACAGTCCTAGTGATTGCGGCATCATTTTTTTGCTATATCTGACACACATAATGTGTTTTATTAACATAAAGTGTGATTTGTGTCATATGGGGTGAAATGCAGAGATGGAGATTAAATGTATAACTTATTTAATTTAAAAGTGCACTGAAATTGAACAGCCAGAGTTAAATGAAATTCTTTTAAAAATGCAAGCAAAATAAAGCATTGAACAAGACAAACTATAGAAGAAAGGACTACAAGTGTTGAAATGGGACCACATGCTGTTAATGTTAGCCACAGTAGCCAGAGTCCAAGGACTGGCTTCAGCTCAATCATCTCCCATGAAAACTTACCCCTCTAACATGTTTCCCCCAAATAAGGGCTTAATCATAGAGGATTACAGTGGCAATTTATGAAACAAAAAATAAGGATTGCAGTGGCAACTGAGTTTTTTTTCTTATATTCATTATAGAAGATATACACATTCAATCTTTAACAACAAGGCAACATTTATTAGGTAGCTTATACAGTACATCTACAAATTAGCATCATATAAATAAAAAAAATAAATAAATAAAATATATATACATATATATATATATATATATATATATATATATATATATATATATATATTAATATATATATATATATATATATATATATACAGTATCTCACAAAAGTGAGTACACCCCAGACATTTTTGTAAATATTTTATTATATGTTTTCATATGACAACATTGAAGAAATTACACTTCTTTGCTAGTGACATGGCTGTTGTTACAGAAGGAAGCCTCTTCTAAAGATTATGCACAAGAAAGCCCGCACATAGTTTGCTGAAGAAAAGCAGACCAAGATAAACTTATTTGGTTCAGATGGTGGGTCAAGCTTGTGTGGCATAACCAGGTGAGGAGTACAAAGACAAGTGTGTCTTGCCTACAGTCAAGCATGGTGGTGGGAGTTTCATGGTCTGGGGCTGCATGAGTGCTGCTGGCACTGGGGAGCAACAGTTCATTGAGGGAAACATGAATGCCAACATGTACTGTGACATACTGAAGCAGAGCATGATCGCCTCCCTTCAGAGACTGGGCCGCATGGCAGTATTCCAACATAACGACCCCAAACACACCTTCAAGATGACCACTGCCTTGCTAAAGAAGCTGAGGGTAAAGGGGATGGACTGGCCAAGCATTTGTCTGGACCTAAACCCTATTGAGCATCTGTGAGGCATCCTCAAAACGGAAGGTGGAAGAGCGCAAGGTTTTTAACATCCACCAGCTTCATCATGTTGTCATGGATGAGTGGAAGAGGACTCCAGTGGCAACCTGTGAAGCTCTGGTGAACTCCATGCCCAAGAGGGTTAAGGCAGTGCTGGAAAATAATGGTGGCCACACAAAATATTGACACTTTGGGCCCAATTTGGACATTTTCACTTAAGGGTGTACTCATTTTTGTTGCCAGCGGTTTAGACATTAATTGCTGTGTGTTGAGTTATTTTGAGGGGACAGCAAATTTACACTTTTATACAAGCTGTACACTCACTACTTTACATTGTAGCAAAGTGTCATTTCTTCAGTGTTATCACATGAAAAGATAAAATAAAATATTTAAAAAGATGTGAGGGGTGTACTCACTTTTGTGAGATACTGTATGTATGTATGTATGTTTATGTATATGTATATATATATATATATATATATATATATATATATATATATATAATATACAGTATTTTTTTGTTAACAAAAACAATGATAGAAAGTTAAAAAAAAAAAACATTAAATATTGCACCAGATATAAGTGATGCATATATAAATCCAGAAGAAAAAAGGATGCCAGCACAGAAATAGTAGTTTTATTTCAGATCCATTAAAACCGATGCACACACATCTCCTGTAGCTTCAGTAAATGCGTTTCACACACCTGTGCTTAGTCATTGCTTATTGCTATATAAATCCAATCATGCGTATTAGCTCTATAAATGTAAATATAAAAAGTGCCTCTATTTTTCCTGTGATTATCTTCTTGGATTTCTTTTTATAAGTAAAAAGCAATTGGATATGCTGCAGTGCACTCATTTTAAGTATCAATTTAATTTTAAAGTGGTTGTAAAGGCTCAAGGTTTTCTACCTTCACCCAGTCCCCTCAAAACCTACCTGAGCCTCATCTCGATCCAGTGATGTGCACGAGAGCTTCAGCACTCCCCGGTCTTTCTCTCCTCATTGGCTGAGACAGCAGCGGTAGCCATTTGCTTCCACTACCGTCAATCACAGCCAGTGAGCCAAAGAGGAGAGAGCTGGGCATGGCAAAGCCACACTCCGTGTGTGAATGGACACAGAGCAACAGCTCAGGTGCCCCTATAGCAAGCGGCTTGCTATGGGGACACTAGGCAGGAGGGAGGGACCAGGATCGCTGGCGGGGAACCCAAGAAGAGGAGGATCTGGGCTGCTCTGTGCAAAACCACTACACAGAGCAGGTAAGTATTACATGTTTATTTAAAAAAAATAAAAACCGAATCTTTAACGTCACTTTAAATTTACTTCCAAGCACACAACCATATCCACAGATCCCAGATCCATGCAGTTTTCTACTAAAAAGTTAAATGGAGAACACCAAAAATAAATTTTCTACTGGATATTAGTAAGCAATGGCTGCCTGAAAAAAGTTAAAGCAATATCTCCATTGTTTCTCAAACTGTGGTGCAGCTTATTATGTGAAATTCACTTTAAATATGGCTTATTTTAAGCAAAGGGTGGTCATTATCTCTTAGACAGGATAACGGCTAATGTTGCGTCCCCTTTCTTGGCTTGTGTCTTGCTAGACTCATTTATCTCCTGTTACTTTGCCTGTGTCTTCATGTCTCCCTGCAGCTTGAGAAACAGCAAGCTAAATGGGATCAAGGCATCTCCCCCCACCGCTGGACCCCAAACACTTGTAGGTCACCAGCCCCTGTCCGCTGTGTCCATTCTTCATGGCAGGGACTCTGTGCACACTTCTGCTCTTTAGACAGCTAGCTGCTCCTTGTGTGAATGCAAATTACACGCACTCAGGGGACTCTCTTAAAGGAACACAAGAGAGAAGGGTTATTTAAGTAAGGATGATGACCTTACTGATTGAATGCCTAAAAGGGCTTTTTTGCAGCCCATTCTGTGATGTCCTTCAAAATCCAATTCTCGGCTGTGCGTTTCAGATTATGTCATAACTCCAATCAAACTAACAAGGAGATAGGATTTCCTCTGTCTATCTGTGAAATCTTCTCTCCTACTGTGAAGCTTTAATCAACATTGCCCAAACTACAATATATATAAAAAGTCTACACACCCCTGTTAAAATGTCAGGTTTCTGTGACATAAAAAAATGAGACAAATATAAATAATTTCAGAACTTTTTCCACCTGTAATGTGACCTATAAACTGTACAACTCAATTAAAAAATAAACTGAAATCTTTTTTGGTGGGGTAGTAAAAATAAAAAAATAAAATAATGTGATTGCATAAGTGTGCACACCCTCTTATAACTGGGGATGTAGCTGTGTTCAGAATGAAGCAATCACATTCAAACTCATGTTAAATAGGAGTCAGTACACACCTGCCATCATTTAAAGTGCCTCTGATTAACCCCAAATAAAGTTCAGCTGTTCTAGTAGGTCTTTCCTGACATTTTATTAGTCACATCCTACAGCAAAAGCCATGGTCCACAGAGAACTTCCAAAGCATCAGAGGGATCTCATTGTTAAAAGGTAGCAGTCAGGAAAGGGGTACAAAAGAATTTCAAAGGTATTTATATATCATGGAACACAGTGAAGACAGTCATCATCAAGTGGAGAAAATATGGCACAACAATGACATGGCCAAGAGATCCCTCCAAAATTGATGAAAAGACAAGAAGAAAACTGGTCAGGGAGGCTACCAAGAGGCCTACAGCAACATTAAAGGATCTGCAGGAATATCTGGCAAGTACTGACTGTGTGGTACATGTGACAACAATCTCCCGTAGTCTTCATATGTCTGGGCTATGGGGTAGAGTGGTAGGACTTTTATTATGAAGAAAAACATCTAAGCCTGGCTAAATTTTGCAAAAACACATCTGAAGTCTCCCAAAAGCATGTTGGAAAATGTGTAATGGTCTGATGAAACCAAGGTTGAACTATTTGGCCATAATTCCAAAAGATTTGTTTGGTGCAAAAACAACACTGCACTTAACCAAAAGAACACCACCAGTGAAGCATGGTGAAGCATGGTGGGGGCAGCATCATGCTTTGGGCTGTTTTTCTTCAGCTGGAACAGGGGCCTTAGTCAAAGTAGAGGGATTTATGAACAGTTCCAAATAGCAGTCAATATTGGCACAAAACGTTCAGGCTGCTGTTAGAAAACTGAACATGAAGAGGAACTTCATCTTTCAGCATGACAACGACCCAAAGCATACATCCAAATCAACAAAGGAATGGCTTCACCAGAAGAAGATTACATTTTTGGAATGGCCCAGTCAGAGCTCAGACCTGAATCCCATTAAAAATCTGTGGGGTTATCTGAAGAGTGCTGTGCACAGTAGATGCCCCTCGCAATCTGATAGATTTGGAGTGTTTTTGCAAAGAAGAGTGTGCAAATATTGACAAGTCAAGATGTGCCATGCTGATGCCATGCCAACTGAGTCACATTAAAGGTGGAAAAAGTTCTGAAATTATTTATCTTTGTCTCTTTTTTTTTTTTTTATCACAGAAACCTGACATTTTAAAAAGGGTGTGTAGACTTTTTATATCCACTGTATATGGCCACTGACCACAATTTTAAGAACCTGTAACCTTTTTGTAATGGTCCAGCATTCACCCAGCATGACACACGCCTGAACTCTGTGTACTGCCTTAGGTCAGAAAACACAGTAAAGCCCCATACACACGGTCGGATTTCCCCATGGATTCTGTCCTATAGGACAATGTTGTCGTAAAATCCGACCGTGTGTAGGCACCATCGGACAGTGTACGTCGGATTGTCCGACGGACAAAGTCCTATCTCCTGCTGGATAGATTTTTCGACAACAAAGTCCGATCACACCAAATCCGATCGTGTGTATCGAATTCCGACGGACAAAGTGCTACGCATGCTCAGATCACATTACAAGACCAAAGCTATTGGCTACTAGCCTCTACATAGTCCCGTCGTAGGCAACAAACGTCACCACGTTCAGAATGATTGGATTTTCCGACAACTTTGTCCGACCGTGTGTATGCAACACCAACATCGGACAAAGTACGACGGACATGATCCGACGGACCTGGTCCTCGCATAATCCGAGCGTGTGTATGGGGCTTTACACTGCTGTCAGGATATGTGGCTCACTCATCTCAGCAGTCTTTCCAGCTGCTGCTGCTGTATTTCAGCTGGTATGTAGGAAACGATGAGAACGATTGATTACCAGTGACTATGTACAACATATTCCATGCATTTAGCAAATTGTTGTATTTGTAGTAATTGGGGTTTTCCATTCTCATAAAGTTCAGTATATATACTGTAGATCAGGGACCTGCAGTCAGGTGAGGCAGGTGTGGCAGAGTCGCACCTGCCATGAACATTAAGTAAATAACAAAAAAAAAGAATCAAGCTTCGAGGGTCATAGCTCAGCGATCTGGGGGAGCGGTGGTAATAATTTGGGGCTCTTACCACCTATGGTTCCAGAGATACGGGGCTCCTTGCACAGCCTGTCAGAAGCTAAATACAGAGCGGCCACTTTATATACACAGGGGCAGATCCAGAGTCTAGTCTCGGGAGGGGCACTGCCAGAAAATATGCTTTTTTGTGGGCAATTTATCGGGGAAATGGCTGGTGTTGGCGCTTCAATCATCCCGACACCATGGTTATTATGGTGTCAGGATGATTGAAGCGCATTATATCTATTATTACATTGTTATATAAAATTAAATAGTTCAACTCACCATAATGCAGGATCAGTGGGAGCCCTGAGCGTGTCACTTGTCACCGTCGCCTGCCACCAGTTGCAGATTGTCACTTGACACCTCACCTGGCACATGTTACAGATTTTCACTTGCCACGTCACTTGCCACACGTTGCGGATTGTCACTTGCCACGTCACCTGCCACACGTTGCAGACTGTCACTTGCCACGTCACCTGCCCCAGGTTGCAGATTGTCACTTGCCACCGTCGCCTGCCACCAAATCCAGATTATCACTTGAGTAGGAGTAGCAGCGGTGCAGAGGGCTGGAGGGGCGGAGTTCTGATTTCAGCTGAGAGACAGATTTTGTAGGGGAAACCGATCTCAGCACAACACCGGCCCGCCCGCTCTCTCACCCGCATCTAATTTCTCGGGGGGGGGGGGGGGTGGCCCAGTTTGCCCCCCCTAGATCCGCCCCTGAGCTGATACACTCTGTTTGCAGCAGACTGAGAGGATGAGCTCACAGTGCCTCTCACTTCTTGTCAGAGCCACTGAGCTCAATAAACAGCTTGGAGTCTTGGACCAATAGTAAAGAACCATTGGTCCCAGCTGTCCAATAAAAATGCTGCAGTGGAGGCACGCCTCTCACTGCAGTGTCATAGAAGGGGCATGTGTCTAAAAGACAGATGCTCCCTTCCAGCCCAGCCCTCTTAAAGTGGAGGGCCACCCATAAATTTAAGTTTGTGTAGACCTGCCTACAATCGCATGAAAAAAAAAAATGGAGAAAAAAAAAAAATGACACTTACCTAGTTCTGCCTGTTGCTAGGTGGTCCCACGTAATCTGCCTCTGAGCTAGCCCGGGCTAAAAACGTCACTTCCCTCGGCGGCAAGGTTCGCTAAGGCTCCTGGGAGATGTGAGTCACCATTTCCCAGGAGTCTTTGAGCACCGCCGAGAGCTAGAATCGCGTTACTTCCAAACAGGAAGTGACGCGATTATCTCTGTTGCCATCACAACAGGGCGGGACTTCCGACGGCGCCGCCTGTTGTGATGGCAACAGAAGCTGTGAACGGCGCTCCGCAGCGCGTCTAATGCGCATGCGCGACATGTTCGACCAGGCGGCGTTGCATGATGGGAAATTGACGTCAGCACAACGTCAGAACATCCCGGAAGAGAATGCCTGTGGGTTTCACATGCCCACAGGCAAGATGAAACCCCCGTACGGAGGTTTTATAAGTTCACAATTTAAGGAGAAATTTAAAGGATGCCATCGGGAAGCACGGGAGACGTAAGTAAGCAATTGAAAAGGATTTATAAATTGTAATGTACCTTAAAAAAAAAAAAAAAAACAGCGGAGGCAGTGGAACCCCACTTTAACTACAAGGAAAAAACGTGTTTATCGGTATAAGATTTACCCATAATCCCATGTTATTCTCACACGGTTAATAGGGAGAATGAGAATCTGCTGCCGGCTGAAAAGGTACTGTTCTATTCAAGCTAAATCATATATTTAAATGCTATAAGATAATAATTTATTATTTATCTATTTACTGTGAAATTACTGGTTAAAAGTTATAACTTCAAACTTCAGTAATTTGTCTGTTAAGCCACCTGCTTGAGTACAGATTTAGAAAATATAGTAAATTACCTTAAAAACAATATATAATAATTATTTGTATATTACTTAATACTTATGGTAATTAACCCCTTTCCACCCAGGCCAATTCTGACACTTCTCTCCTACATGTAAAAATCATCATCTTTTTGCTAGAAAATTACTCAGAACCCACAAACATTATATATATAGTGTTTAAGCAGACACCCTATGGAATAAAATGGTGGTCGTTGCAACTTTTTATGTCACACGGTATTTGCGCAGAAATTTTTGTAAACATGTTTTTTTTGGGAAATAAACTGTTTCATGAATAAAAATAAACAACACTAATGTTAGCCCGTTTTTTTGTATAATGTGAAAGATGATGTTACGCTGAGTAAATAGATGCCTAACATGTCACACTTTAAAATTGCGCACAATTGTGGAATGGCGCCAAACTTCAGTACGTATAAATCTCCATAGGAGACGCTTTAGATTTTTTTATAGGTTACATGTTTAGAGTTACAGAGGAGGTCTAGTGCTAGAATTATTGCTCTCGCTCTTATGATCACAGAGTATGTAACCTGTGTGTATCTGGCCCTGATACTAGCCAGTGCCTCACCAGCCGCTGACCTCACCGCACGTCCCTGCTGTAGATATGGTAACAATGTTCTGCCAAGCCTGTCAGTACCCAGATTAATGTTTCAATGTAGTAATAGATTCCCATCATCAGTGTCCAAGCACAGCAAGGTGCAGAACTCCTGACCCCATAACCCAGAAGTTTAAGTGGAAGGCTTCAAAACTATTAATTTCCAGCTGTTGTTTATTCAGCAATGATAGCTGTAAAAAAAAGAAAGTTTCCACGGTCTCAGTCCAGTCTACAGCAGTGTGAATTTTTCTATAGGCATGAAGGACTCTGGTTGCTGAGGATATACGGGCAGTCCTTTTATGTAGTTATATTTTTTTTCTATACTTTTGGTTCTAATCTTAGAAGGAGACACATTGTGGTCTCACCAATCTCTCGCTGACCTTTTCTTGATGTGATGAGCATCTTTCGTAGAGAGGATGGGAAGATAAATTGGCGTACTGAGGCGGGAAAGTGGCCATCAGTATTTGTTGGACAAAGTACTTGTTGTTGGGAGGAGGAGATAACCTTTTCTATCCTTTGCCTGCTGACTTGCATTTTTTTTTTTTTTTTTACTTTCTAGTTTAAAATAACATTTGTTCCTTAAAGTAGAACTCCAGTCTTAAAAGAAAATACATATACCTAAGCAGGGCAGTACTGGGACAAAAAATTTGGACCTGAACTTCATCCAGACCGGCCCACTTTGACAGGTGACAGGTCTCTCCCATTCACTAGCCGTTAGCCATTCTACTTTATTTCTCTTATAGGCAGCACCAGTGGGAAAGCTAGACATTATTTTATCCGGGGAAAATAATCAGTTCAGCGTGCCCCCCCCATAATTGGGATAAGATTAGGCAGGAAAGTGAGAAACTCCCAGGCCATAGCTGTTGAGTCAGCTGTCTGTCCCCTCCCCCGTGCTCCTTCTGGTCCCCCACCATGCTCCTCTGTCCACCCTGCTCCTCTGTCCCCCCCCCCCCCCTGTGCTCCTCTGGTCCCCCCGTGCTCTTCTGGTCCCCCACATGCTTCTCTGTTCCCCCACATGTTTATGCATTCCTCTCCTGCTCCTCTGTTCCCCCCCATGCTCATCTGTACCCTTGTGCTTCTCTAGTTCCCCCCCTGTGCTCATCTGGTACCTCCTGCTCCTCTGGTCCCCCACATGCTTCTCTGTTCCCCCACATGCTTCTGCGTTCCTCTCCTGCTCCTCTGTTCCCCCCATGCTCATCTGGTCGCCCCTGCTAATCTTTACCCTCATGCTTCTCTGGTCCCCCCCTGTGCTCCTCTGGTACCCCCCTTCATCTCTGGTCCCCAGTGATGTAAGTAACTGAGTTAAAATAAACTGAGTTACTTAACGCAGTTACTTTAGAGGGTAACGAGTAATCTAACTGATTACTTTTCCCCTCATGGTAACTCAGTTCCCATTACTTAGGCTTAGTTACCCCAATTACATCTACCGCCACTAGATGGCAGTAGTGTAATTCCGGTGTCCTGCCGAAAAAGTTCCCCAGCTGGATAAGGACCCCCTGTACTGCGCAGGCGCTGCGCTTGCGCAGTACGAAGGACTACGGAGCTTCCGAAAATTTCCGAACCTAAACCGCTCTGAGTGAACTCTACACTGCGCAGGTGCAGTTAACATGTAATTGTACGAGGTGATACCGCACGCTCCTGATGCTCGTGCTACTCTGCAAGGGGCGTCTATCGTGTAACTAAGGGGCGGGTCTAGTATTACTGTAACCAAGGGGCGCATTTATTATTATTATTGTTATATATCGAGCTCTGCCCATTAATTTAACATTCGCCCTCTTCTGTAGAAATCCGCCCTTACACAATATAATAATAATAGACCCCCCCCTTGCTTACACGCTATAACAGATGTGCCCCTTGGTTAGAGTAATAATAGAGCAGCCCCTTGGTTACACGATATATAACAATAATAATAAATGCGCTCCTTGGTTACAGTAATACTAGACCCGCCCCTTAATTACACGTATAGAATATTAAAAAAAAAGTCACAGTTACTTTGCTGCGTAACTAATTACTTTTCCAATGTAGTAACTGAGTTACTAACGCAATTACTTTTTGGGAGAAGTAATTTGTAACTTAACTAATTACTTTTTTAAAGTAAGATGACCAACACTGCTGGTCCCCCACATGCTGCTCTGGTCCCCAGCATGCTGCTCTGGTCCCCCGCATGCTGCTCTGGTCCCTGTGTGCTTCTCTGGTCCCCCCATGCTCCTCTATTACTCACCTTGCTGCTCTTGTCCCCCATGTGCTCTGCTGGTCCCCTGCATGCTCCTCTGGTCCCCTGTGCTCCTCTATTCCCCCCATGCACCTCTTGCCCCCCATGCTCCTCTATTCCCCCTCCATGCTGCTCTGGTCCCCGTGCTCCTCTATTCCCCCCTATGCTTCTCTGGTCCCCATGCTCCTCTATTCCCCCCTATGCTGCTCTGGTCCCCCGTGCTCCTCTATTCCCCCCATGCTCCTCTCTTCCCCCCATGTGCTCCGCTGGTCCCCCGCATGCTCCTCTGGTCCCCCCATGCTCCTCTCTTTCCCGCCAATGCTGCTCTGGTCCCCTGTGCTCCTCTATTCCCCCCCATGCACCTCTTGTCCCCCATGCTCCTCTATTACCCTCCATGCTGCTCTGGTCCCCTATGCTCCTCTATTTCCCCCATGCACCTCTGGTCCCCCGTGCTCCTCTATTCCCCCCCATGCTGCTCTGGTCCCCTGTGCTCCTCTATTCCCCCATGCACCTCTGGTTCCCCATACTCCTCTATTCCCCCCTACTCCTCTATTCCACCTATGTTGCTGTGGTCCCCCGTGCTCCTCTATCCCCCCCCCATGCTTCTCTGGTCCCCTGTGCTCCTCTCTTCCCCCCATGCACCTCTGGTCCCCCGTGCTCCTCTATTCCCCCCCCCATGCTGCTCTGGTTCCCTGTGCTCCTCTATTCCCCTATGCACCTCTGGTCCCCCATGCTTCTCTATTCCACCTATGCTGCTCTGGTCCCCTGTGCTCCTCTATACCTCTAGTTGTATTGCTCCCATGGTTCAGAGAAACAGGATCTCCCAGTCTATGGATAGTGTAGGACCCACTAATCATGGGGTACCAGTAAGTGGGCTAAAGCACCATATAGCAATATGGTGTGACCAAATCCCCATATTTTTTGATAATGTTTTTTGAAAATGTCTAAAGCCCCATACACGCGGTCGGATTTTCCGATGGATTCTGTCCTATCGGACAATGTTGTTGGAAATTCCGACCGTGTGTAGGCACCATCGGACATTTTCCATCGGATTGTCCGACGGACAAAGTTGTATCTCCTGCTCTAAAAATTTTCCAACAACAAAGTCCGATCACACCAGTTCCGATCGTGTGTAGCGAATTCCGACGGACAAAGTGCCACGCATGCTCAGATCACATTACAAGACCAAAGCTATTGGCTACTAGCCTCTACGTAGTCCCGTCGTAGGCAACAAACGTCACCATGTTCAGAATGATCGGATTTTCCAACAACTTTGTCCGACCGTGTGTATGCAACACCAGTGTCGGACTAAATCCGTCGGAAAAAATCCGATGGATTTTGTGGTCGGATTTTCGGACCATGTGTACGGGGCATAAGTGTTTTTAAATAAGCCTTGCAGGAGGTAAATGTCTTTTTTGCATGTGTGTGCTGTAATATTTTGTTCTGTTGTATGGTCTTATGGCTGCACCATCTTTAATGCATCTTTTAGGGTGTGCCCCCCAAATATCTTGTTTGTTGGTGCTCCTCTATTCCCCACATGCACCTCTGGCCCCCTGTGTTCCCCAATCCCCCCCTATGCTCATCTCTCCCGTGATTCTCTGTGACAGCAGACAGGATGGAGAGCGGGGGAGGGAAACAGCAGGAGAACGAGTGTCAAGGAAGCTTATGTTACAGCTATGTGTGGCTGCCCTCCTTCCAGATCGTATGATGAGCTTTTCAGTGCCGACTCCTGAGGATCATGTTATTATTCAGTTGCACTGCATAACTAGCCAGGGAGAGGAGGTGAGCTAGGGGGACAGAGGAGCGGAGGGGGGCAACGGTCCGATCAGCCCACAGGGAAACTCCAGGTAGTCCAGATGGCCTGTACATGACTGTACCTGAGTGACACCATCATTTAGAGCCTGCAGCATTGCAACTTTCTGTCATCTTACCACCTGCAGCCTGTTTGTTTAACAGTGGCTTTGTGATTAGCACTTCTGCCTTGCAGCACTGGTCAGAACACTCAGGGCTGCTGTTAGAAATCACAGGTCCACTCGTACAGCCCAACTGACAGGGCCCCTTACCCCCAAAAAATTTCAAACAATATTTTTGTTAAAATGCCATGGCTGTTATGGCCCCTCACTGCCTGTCAAATGCTCTCTCTAGAGCGATCCAAATTATGACTGCTCTTTTAGAGAGCAAAACACATGTGAACGAGTCCTTCAATTTTTCAATTCTTTTTTCATTTTTCATTTTTACGTTTTTTTTTTTTAAACATTTTTTTTAACAGAAATATCAGCGATCTAAACAGACCCATGATGTCTCACATTTATTCCCAACCACCTCAGATGTCTGCCGATGGCTAATATATTCATCAGTCCCTTTCTCTGCGGCCTCAGCTGCACTGGACAGTGAATGAATAGGAAGCACTCTGAGGCTTCCCGTTCATTCACAAACAGAGTTTACTATGCTTCAGTGGTGAATGGACACAGTAAGTGATCGGTACCAATTGATCACTGTGCTCATTCAGGAAAGGAAGGGGCTGGTAAATATGACATATTTACTTGCCCCCTGCTCTCAATTCTAAAACAATCCCCCAGTGTGCCCTCAACAGCCGTTGGCGGGAGGACGAGGAGGGAAGCCGACAGCCCTGCAGTGAAGAGGGGCCAACAGCAGGTGGAAGGGGCCACAGATAATAAAAACAAACCCCCTGCAGCGCAGATTGTATGGGGGGAGAGGAGGGGAAGGTGGCAGTGCTGCAGGGGGATCCACAAGAGTCACAAGTGTCAGCAATAAGGCAGCACAGCCGCCCCTCCGGGATCTCCTCTGCTCTGCTCCGTGTGATGTGCGGGGAGAGTGGGGGACAGGGAGTAAGTGGTTGGGGGGGGGGGGCATTGTCAGGTAACAATTATGCTATGGGGGGGGGGGGGGGGGGGGGTTAGAGGATATCTGCAAGAGGGTGCTCTTTTTGTTTTGGGTTGGAGAGGACTTGTACTACAAGTAGGAGGGGGGCAGATTTGAAGTTTTACCCCCAGCGCAATTCCTATCCCCTCCCAAAGCACCCCCCTAGCACATATCCTTTAACCCCCTCCCAAATCAAAGATCCCATCCCGGCTCCATCCACTCCCCCGATCCCATCCGGCTCCACCCACTCCCCGATCCCATACCCGCTCATCCATCCCCGCTGATCCTAATCCCATCCCCACTCCATCCATCCCCCCTGATCCTATCCCTGTTCCATCCATCCCCCCCTGTTCCTATCCCTGCTCCATCCATCCATCCCCCTGATCCTATTCCCGCTCCATCCATCCCCATGATCCTATTCCCGCTCCATCCACCCCCCTGATCCTATTCCCACTTCATCCATCCCCCCTGATTCTATCCCTGCTCCATCCATCCCCCTGATCCAATCCTGGCTCCATCCATCCCCCTGATCCCATCCCAGCTCTATACATCCTCTGATCCCATTCCGGCTTTATCGATCCCCTGATCCTATCCCGACTCCATCCATTCCCTGATCCCATTCCAGCTCTATCCACCACCCCAATCCCGGCTCCATCCTTCCCCCCAATCCCAGCTCCATCCATTGTGGTAGGTTAAAGGGGGAGAGCCGCACTGATGCACTAGCCTGCTTAGTGGAGGGGGGTGACACCATGTATTACTGCACCAGGTGACACCAACCCTAGCGACGCCACTGCTTCACTCACCCCATGCCTGTAATAATACCGCTAACGGCACGCTGCTCCCTGCCGGCCCCTCCTCTCTTCTCGTCCATCCTAGACTCCTAGGTGATACAGTGCAAACCTTCCACTGTATCACCTAGGAGTCTAGGATGGACGAGAAGAGAGGAGGGGCCTGCGGGGAGCAGTGTGCTCCCTGTGTGCCCCCCCCCCAACTGTCCCCCTGTGCAGGTGTGGCTTGGGACGCAGGGGGCCCTATGATCTTTTATTGCCCGGGGGCCCCATCAGTTGTCAGTCCGCCCCTGGTCAGCAATAAGGCAGCACAGCCGCCCCTCCGGTCCAGTGGGTGCCTGGGCCCCCCCAGTGCCCCCCTGTGTGCTCTCTCCCCCTCCACAGTGTCCCCCTGGCTGTACTGCCTTATCAGCAGACGTGAGAACACTATCTGCATGGAGTTGGCATGTTCTTCAGATGCTTGCATAGGTTTTCCGGGCCCAGTACAAGAGGGCTGGCTGTACTGCCTTATCAGCAGATGTGAGTAGGTTGCATAGTTCATGTCTTCATTGGCCCTAGTATGTGTATATGTATGTGTGCATATATGCATTTGAGATAGGGACTTTAGTATTGTAAGATCTTTGAAGGCACAACCATAATGAATATATTGTGTAATCTGTTTGCTGGATGATCCACTTAAAGCCCAACTGAACTTTCAGGTATCAGCTAAATAAATTCCAAGTGCTATAAAATAAAAGTCGTTCAAAGTCTGAAGTCAAGTGCAGATCTGAGCTATAGCTCTGCAGTCAACTAATCTTATCCTCCTTGCTGATTAGAGAGCTCTAGCTGACTCAGCTGGGGATATGTAGGACCACTGTAGAGAGGTCTCTGCTTCCACACAGTGAGCAGGGGTCTGCCTCTTCATTTTTTTCAGCAGACTTTTCTACGCAGGCTGACGCTGCTTATCCATTGAACACGTTTAGTTAACTTCTTCCGGACTGCCTGCCCACATTGTACTGCAGACAGGTGGCCTGTACAGGCACAGTGACGTACTGGTGCATCTCTGCCTCTTTCCACGTTTAGGGCATGGGCATGTGGTTCTCCCACCCGCTGACACCCTTTGTGATTGTACACAGTGGGAGTTTGTCAGCAGGTCCCGGTCTATGATTAATGGCTGGGACCTGCTGATCAGCTGTGTCCAATCACAGCCCAGATCTCTGTGTTGACAATCAACACAGGGCTTTGTACAGGGGGAACAATCTCTCTGTTTATTATCCATGCAAAGCAGGGATAGGAAACAAAGAGAACTTTAGTAGAAAGCAGCACACATTACACAAGTAAACACTTGTTAGGCACGCATTTACCCCTTTGATTACGTGAGATGTTAACACCTTCCCAGCAAGTGTTATTAGTACATAGTATTATCACTTATCACTGTATTAGTGCCACTTGTGATGTCAGTGGCAGTCAGTTCCCACTCAGTGTCAGTTAGTGTCAGATTTCCTGCTGCACTATTACAGTCCCACTATAAGTCTCTGATCGTCGCCATTAGTAGTATAAAAATATTTTAAAAATCCAGTATATATACCATAGTTTTTATACACTATAACTTTCTTGTACAAAGGTTTTTATTGAAGAGACACATCAATACAAAAGAATACAAAACAACAGAAAAAAAAAAGAAAAATGGAACTGGACACAGTAACAGTATGCAATTTCTTACAACAGAACAGTACATGCAGTTGAGTCCGGAGTACGGACATGAACCATAGAACAGACTATAAAATATCACAAGTGTGGGCAGCAAGACATTGTAAAGAGACCAACAGGTCTTGCGACTTGGTGGAGTAAACTTGACCTAGGGTAAACTGGGATGTAAGACAGTACTCTGGATTGGTTCTGGCATCTGAGGCAGAAAGACAGTATAACAAACCTTATCCCATAGGGACATTAAACTTAAGAACCAACTTAAGTGAGATTCCTCAGGGAAGACCACCTGAGCAGATTGTAACTAAAATTTGTAGGGTCCTGAGGAAAAAAGAGAAGGGAAAAAGAAGAAAATGGAGAAGAAAGGTGGAATGGAGATAAAACTCATAGAAGAGATAGTATGTCTTGTTAGGTATCCAGCGCCAGTAGGATCAGCCCCGTAGGATGGGGAGATCGAAAGAGAGAATAAGAAGGAACTTGATATTGAACCCCCGGAGGGGGGAGTACAGGAGAAGAATCCAGATGATGGAGAAAGAGAAAAGGGGTGACGTATGTCTTTAGTGTAAAGACAAAGAGGAGGATGAAGTAAGGAGGAAAGTCAAGGAAAGAGGGGAAATGTGGGGGAAAGGGAAAAAAAAAAGGATGGGGGGGCCCCGGGGTGGGGGGGGACAGAGACTTCTTAAAGGGTAAGGAGCGTTGGATCAAATCGCGAGGGACGGGTATGGGTCACCCAGGGCTGCCATACCCGGAGGAATTTGGCATGGGTATCTGCTAGCACGGCAGTAAGTTTCTCGTTCACCATAATGTCGTTTACGCTATTTTTAACCGCTTCAAAGCTGAGGGCCGGGGTTTTCCAAGCCCGTGCTATGGTCAGTTTAGTTGCAGTAAAGATGTGTGCAGCCAGTTGACGTTCAGGACGAAGAAGTACTGGGATGGGTTTACATAATAGGGCCTCAAAAGGATCCCTCTTTATTGTGGTATTAAAAAGGTTACGAAGTAGTGCATATACCCTGATCCATAGTCTACAAACCCTGGGACAGGACCACCAGATGTGAGCCATCGTCCCTTCTTGTGAGCACCCTCGGAAACATAATGGGGAATAAGATGGGATGAAACTCGCTAACCTTGCCGGGGTGTAGTACCATCTATAAAAAAACTTTGTAGGCGTTCTCCAAAAAGAGGACGTTCTTAGAGCATTTAGTTAGTGCCATGGTCATTACCCGCCAGTCATCTGGCTCCAGCCGTTTCCCTAGCTCAGCCTCCCATTGGAGATGATAAGGTCTCAGTGGTGGTTTTCTAGTGTTAATTATAGCCTTGTATATGAGTGATATCATACCCGAGGATTGAGGACGAGACCTACACAAACTTTCAAAGGGAGTCGTGGCATAGGGAATAGGCTGGGATCTTATTAGGCCTTGGAGAAAGTGTCTGAGTTGAGTATAGCTATAGTGTTCCTTTAGGGGGATGTCGTGTGAGGAGCGTAGGGCTGCGAACGGGACTATTTTAGTCGGGGTGAGCAAAGAGTGAACGTCTACGAAGCCATGGTCAGTCCACCACGTGAACTGTAAGGGGTTATCACATCCTGGCGGGAACAACGGGCAATGAAGAAGACGGAGTAAGGGGAGATGGGGAGAGATCAGGCCTGCTGAGAACTTGACTGAATCCCATAACCGTAGAGCGTGGGCTAGGCTTGGACCCAAAGTGGATGGCCGGTGGGCTTTAGGGAGCCAGGGGAGGGAGGCTAAAGGGACCGGGTGGGAATCGACTAAGTCGATAACGCCCCATAGTGGCATTTGTTGCCTTTCATGGAGATGGGCAAGTGGGGCTATACCGGCTGCTGTATAGTAGGCTTGCAGGTTTGGGACCGAGAGGCCTCCATCTATTCTAGGTGCATAGAGCACCTGTCGCTTGATCCTGGGTTTTATCCTCCCCCAGATGAATAGCATGATTTTGCGTTGGTGGATTCGGAGAATGTGAGATGGAATCTGAACCGGTAGAACTCGGAAATAGTAAAGCAATTTCGGGAGATATGCCATGCGTACCGTCGCTATTCTACCGAACCAGGATAGAGGGAGGGTGGACCAAGAGTCGAGCAGATTTGTCAGTTTGCGCAATAATGGGGGGTAGTTGGCTTGGTAAAGACCCGAGTAGTTAGGGGTAAGTTTAATCCCCAGGTAGGGTAACGAGTTCGTCCATTGGAAGGAAAATGCCGACTTCAGTGCTTCTAGTTCCGAGGGCCTAAGGTTAATTGACATGGCTTTGGACTTAGCCGGGTTAACAGTTAGGCCTGACAACGTGGCGAAAGTATCTAAAAGAGACATAAAATTGGGGAGGGAGATTCTGGGTTTGGTGACTGAGAGCAGGATGTCGTCTGCGAATAGGGATAATTTATGCGAGGTCCCCGCCACCTCGACTCCTGATATGTCTGCATGTAAACGGATGGCCCCCGCCAAGGGCTCCAGAGCCAGAATAAATAAAAGAGGGGATAGTGGACACCCTTGGCGGGTTCCTCTTTTTATGGGGAAGGTGGGCGACTCATGGCCGTAATATCGTACCTTTGCTTGAGGGGAATCGTAGATGGCAGAGACCCAACCCAAAAATGAGGTGCCGAAGCCATAGTGGCCTAAAACCTGTGTCAGATAAGGCCAAGACAAAGTGTCAAAGGCCTTATTGACATCTAGGGACAGAAACATTGTTTCCAGCGATCTGCCGTGCGCTATGTGTTGGATTTGAAGGAGTTTCCGAATGGCGTCCCCTGCTTGCCTACGGGGGACAAAGCCCACCTGTTCCTTTTTTATCAATCTTGGGAGGAAAGAGTTTAGACGGTTGGCCAGAATCTTTGTTAGGATTTTCATGTCAATGTTTATTAAGGAAATCGGGCGGAAATTGGCCCAGGAAGAGTGATCTTTATCCGGCTTGGGGATCATTACAATGTTGGCGGTCAATAAGTCTGGTGTAAACGAGTGACCCCTTTTTACCGAATTGTACATAGCCGCCAGATGTGGTGCAAGAACCTCAGCGAATTTCCGGTAATATAGGGCTGTGAAGCCGTCAGGGCCAGGCCTCTTGCCTATCTTTAATTCCTTGATGCAGTGGAGAATTTCTGATACCTGTATATCCTTATCCATGAGGGACCTGTGAGTGTCAGATAGGGCAGGCAAGGACAAATCCTTCAAGAAGTGGGTCAGGCCGTGGGGAGGAATATGGGTGGGGGCAGAATAGAGCTTGGTAAGGCGGTGGCGGAACTCGTCCAGGACTCGACGCGGGTTGCCCGTAAGGATATTGTGGCGGGTGCGTAAGGCTATGGGTGTGAACTTCGGGGTGAAAGTGCGCAGTCTATTGGCTAGCATCTTTGTTGGCTTGTTAGCCTTAGTGTACCACTTCTGTCGAGCCCAGCGTAAGGTGCGTTCAGCGTCGTCCGTCACGCATAAGTCTAAGTCCGATCGGGCTTTATCTAAAAGTTTACGATTGGTTGGGGTAGGGTCTTGCTTAAAAGCTGTAGAAAGAGCTTCCAGGTCATGCTCGAGTTTACGCCGTATTTGGGTTCGTTCTTTTTTACGTTTCAACGCTATGCGTATAACGTGGCCTCGAAGGACCGCTTTGTAAGCCTCCCAAAGGGTTACCGGCGAGGAGACCGTCCCTGCATTAAGTTTAAAGTAATCTATCGACGCTTTGTGTAATTCGGTGGCAATAGGCTCGAATGACAATAATGAGTCATTCATCACCCAGGAAGTGTGCTGTGGTTTGCTGAGCAGGGAATGGCAGATAGTCAGAATTGGGTCGTGGTCCGACCAGGGGGTCGCTAGAATAGAGACTGCGTCGATCAGGTGTAGATGTTGTCGTAAGACGAACATATGGTCAATCCTGGAATGTGAGTGATGGGGATGGGAGTAGTGGGTATAATCCCTACCCCGGGGGTGTAATTCACGCCAAGTGTCTACTAGGTCGTGGTCATGTAGAGTTCGCAAAAAGGTTTTTGCGGCTGGGGAGGGGACTCTGTCGTCCGATGGGTAGTTATCCAGAGAGGGATTTAACGAGACGTTAGAGTCCCCTGCCAGCAGGAGGATGCCCCTCTGGTGGTCCTTCAACAGGGTGCAGACATGTGTCAAAAAGGGGGCTGGGTTAACATTTGGGGCATTATAGGTCATAATAGTAACTTCGTTGTCCTGTACTGAGCCCTGCAGAAGAAGGTACCTACCATCCGGATCGGCAATTTGTTTACTGCAAATAAACGGAACTGATTTCCTTATGGCTATGAGAACCCCTTTCTGTTTAGTGGGACCGTTGGCTGAGAAAACTTGGGGGTAATTTACATCAAAGTATTTGGGGCAACAGGAAGCGGAAAAGTGGGTTTCTTGTAGGCAAGCTATATCAATGTTGAGTTGCTTAAGGTATTTGAAGGCCTTGACCCGTTTTTGAGGCGAGTTCAAGCCCTGGACATTCAGGGAAAGCCAGCGAAGGGTCATTAGGTCAAACTCATGAAGCAGCATAATGCTCTGTTCCCGCACCCCGGGGGCATAGGAGGGGGGAAGGAGGGGAGGTGGAGGGGGAGGGCAGGGAGAAGAGAGGAAAACGGAGAGGAAAGAGGAGAAGTAGAAAAGGTGAGAATACCGAGTAGAACTCGGAAGAGATCGAATGCTATTTGCATTAATGCAGCATAACGTGGGTTATGGAACCCACTTCGGGTTGGGAGCCCGGCAAGGAAAAACTTCTCTGCCGGGCGCCAACACATGGGGGTAGCAGTGGTCCGTCAGAACCACCTGTCTCTAGTGGAAACATTTCAAACTTTTCAAACATTCTTGACATAGGCTCTAAGTAACAGTACCTGCAACAAAAGGCAATAAAACGGGAGAGCTGCAAAACAACAAAACATTCTAAGCCAGACCGAGCGCCTGAGGGGGGGCCCCCCGACCCCCCGCGAGGGACAGCCATATGACCATCCCCCGCAAGGGGCCGGGCGAGGCCCCGGGCACCCATCACCCCCCCCGCCCAGATGGTCACACGTGAGAGCTAGAAAATCACCCTGCGGTGATATACCGAGTGTCACATAAACATTATGGTAGCTTCTTGTCCCCACCTAACTTGGCCCGAGAACCCCCCACCCCCCAACAACCCGCGAGTCCGCTGGAAATGAAAAGGCCATATATATAGAAAAGAGAAAAAGCATAATAAAGGAAAAACAAAAATACTATGGGCCACGGGTAGCAGCCCGAACCATCTTGGTACTCACGACAGTGGCAAGGCGGGGGAGACAGGTCCATGGTGAAGTTCCGCCTTGTTACCCAAAGGGGGTAAGGTGCGCCCCGGGCTGCCATCACACAAACGGGGCAGCCTGTTCCGGGGCGGCCCTCCCCCCACCAGGCGGCAAAGGCGAATGTCAAGAAAAACATGGTGGGGATACCGTTACCAAAACTTGACGCTCGGTTTCACATGTCGTGGTGACCAGCAAGCCAATTCAAGGGGCTCTGGGCAGCCCGGGACAGGTGATCAAGGTGAGCTGAGGCAAACAAAAGATTGGGCCCAGCCGGGCCTCTTCATCCGTTGTTAGATGGTTGGAAACGTTGGGCCTGTAGGTCTCGCAGCGCCTGTGATCCAGAACGGGACTTCTGGGATGCTTGGGAGGGTGGACGAGGAGGTCTGGATGTACTCTGTTTGGAAGGTCCGGGTCTGGTGGAGGAGGACGGGGCTTCAGACTGAGATGGAGGGAGGTCCAGTTGAAGTTCCAGGAAGTGGCGTTTCAGGTCCGAAGGTGTGGTGGCGTGGAATTGGCGGCCTAGGTGGGAGAAGGAGAGCTTAAATGGAAACCCCCATCTGTATTTTATCCCTTGAGCTTGTAGGACTTGGAGGTAGGGTTTTAGGCCACGACGCCTGGCGATAGTGACCGGGGAGAGGTCTGCGAACAGCTGGAGGGTGTTACCCTGGAAGGAGAGGTTCTGTTGCTCCCTCGCTGCTTGTAAAAGTCTTTCTTTGGTCCGGAAGTAATGAAATTTAATGATGATATCCCTCGGGGGACCTTCGGAGGGTTTGGGGGCCAGGGATCTGTGGATGCGGTCGAACTCCAACCTTTCCACCGGGATTTCTGGTGCCAGTTCCTGGAAAAATGCAGTAGCTGTACCCTGCAGGTCAGTGATTGCCTCAGGGATACCTCGGACGCGGAGGTTATCCCTCCGGGCCCTATTCTCGGCGTCCTCTAACTTGTCCCTTAGGGCTTCCAGCTCCCCGGACATTTTGTCTACCTCTTCCTCGTGACCCTCTAGCACTGTGGTAACCAGGTCCATACGGTTTTCTAGCTGGTTAGTGCGGTGGCCTATTTCTTTAAGGCCTCGCACCAAGTCAGAGGAAAGCTTGCGGGACGCTGTGGTGATTTCATCCCTGACTATGGTGCGGAATTTGGCCAGCATGTCCTCCGATTCCACGGGAGGGGAACTCACCCGTTCCATGGAGAATAGGTGCAGGCTGTCCGCGGGAGATTCTGGGCCTGCAGCAGAGAGCTGGGTCTCGTCGTCAGGCTCCGGAGGGTCGGGCGCCATCTTGGATCTGTTTCTGCCCGATGCAGGAGAAAGTTTGCTGTGCTGCCGGCTCTTGGGGGGCTTTTTCGCCGATCTGCGCATCACCTCCGGAGCCTGGGGTGTTCCGGAGCCTCCGGTGCCCTCTTTGCCGCTGTTGATGTGTGCCTATGTCGGATGAGACCAGGTGTTACGGTCCGACGGCGCGGAGCAGTGGAGTCAGGCGGCCATCTCCTTTGCTCGCGCGCATGCGCCCTTATACACTATAACTTTCACGCAAACCAATCAATATACATTTATTGGGATTTTCTTTTACCAAAGGCATGTAGCAGAATACATTTCAGTCAAAATTTATGAAGAAATTTGATTTATTTTATTTTTTTATTGGATATGTTTTATAGCAGAAAGTAAAAAAAAAAAGTCTGTCTTTTTTTTATTTTTTATTATTATTTATATAATAAAAACAAAAAAACTGTGGTGATCAAATATCACCTAAAGAAAACTCTATTTGTGTGAAAAAATGATATCAATTTTGCTTGGGTACAGCATTGCATGACCGCACAATTGCCAGTTAAAGTAGCGCAGTGCTAAATAGCAAAAAATGGCCTGGTCATGAAGGGGGTAAAACCTTATGGAGCTTAGGTGGTTAATTTAAACTGAAAGTTCACTTTATCTGTCTTTTGAGAGTGGCCATATTGCTCATTACATGTTCAGGCTTTGCTTCCAGCTTAGTAGTGCTGTACACTAACTTTGTCCCAGCGGCGGCTGGTGGTCGTTTGGATCGGGGGGGCGGCAGACAGACCTGACTACAGACATCCCTCCGCCCGTCACCCCACACTAATCCTCCCCCCGCCTGCTCAAGCCTGCCATCACACATCATACCCACACCCCCGGTCGCCAGCTCCCTCGCTCGCCCTCTGGCCCGCCAGGCCCCCCATCAGCCACGCACTTACCCCATGCAGGTCACAGCTTCCATCTCCTCCCGGCCAATTGGGTCTTCGGACTCCCGGCCAATGGGGTCTTAGGACTCCCAGGCCAATGGGGTCTCCGGACCCGCTAACTGATTGGCCGGAAGGAGAAACAGGAAGACATTAGCGAATATTATTTTGTTAATGTCACACAACAGACTAGGCTCAGGGCGCAGTGCTTTTTGAAGCCAATTAAGCCTCAGGATCTAATCACGTGGTTCTAAAAAAATAAATATTATTGAAATCCATGTGCATGCATATGCATGTAGATTAGGAGCCGGATGCATGGATTAGGGGGGACGGCGCCCATGCTCCCCTAATGAGTGGCCGCCACTGCTTTGTCCTATTATGATTGGCCAGAGCTGCCTATTCCATTTCATGGTTTATAAATTATGGCTAGAGAGAAATGCTACAAATCAGTATATTAAATCAGCGGTCAAAGTGTGTAACCACTAGTATATACATAAATGGGAAAGTCACAACAAAAATTAATTTCAGGTAAATATTTCACAATGACTAAATTGTAATCTTAGTGAAAATACATTAAAGTTTCTCTTTAATGCAGTGGTCATAATTTAGTGGCTCTCATGAAGCCATGATCAATGCCAACCCATCTGGCTGCAATCAACATTCGCAAAATAATTACGCAGTTAATAGTTTTGGTCTACGAGATGATGACACTCCCCCATGGGTCACCTCTGACAACGTTACCCACATATGTAGTGACCAACCAGTCCAGGATGGTTTAATATCAGCAAGAGGCAGCGCCCTACTAATAAATCACACGTGTATGGCTGGTCATAGGAGGACAGTGACAGTGTAGGATTGACGGGACTCAGGGCAGGGTAATGTCAGCCGCGTGTAATGAGAACTGTGCCTATTTAACACTGTCTGCTACCAGCTGTCATCATACAATATACTGACATATGGAGGAGGAGATGCTAAGCTCTGCAAGGTCATTAACAAGGGGGGTACAAAATTGCATCCAGGCACCAGATGCGATATCCTTCCAAGTGCTGAGCAAGGCCAATGACAGGCCCACTAAACGGCATAACAAAAAGACTTAGGGTTCAGGGGCCACCTTTGTCCTGGAAAACCTTTGCGGTACCAATTAAAAGTTTATGAAAATATAGTTTTTCCTGCTTAGAGTCTATTAGAGGCCCAAGCAGGTAATGGAAGAAAAGGGTGGGGAAAATAAATTCTACTTTACGCTATTAAGAATGTAGAAAATTTAGTTGGGCAAGTAGGTGGACTTAACAAATGGTCTATCGCATCCCACATTAGATATAAAGTGAATTTAACAATAGGCCATATTGTGCATAAAGCATAGGCCAGTACCCCACAGGGATGCTTGGAGTGAAGATAGACACTTTAGAAAGGTGTATGCATGTAATAAAGTAAATGTTTATTCAAAATATACAAAATATACAGGGAATGCTCAGTGAGGCATAGTATGTTTACATACAGGAAATAGAATCAATTGATGCAGTTAATAGCATGTCAAAGGGCAAAACATACAAAGCATTATGACAATGATAGAAACTTGCTTGGTACATATGGTAAGGAAGATGCCAACATGTTTCGGACTTTGGTCCTTTATCAAGGCAACTGGGTATCCTTTAGATTCTCATCTAGGTGTGTGAGGAATCATAGAGTTAATCTCAGTGAGGTATAGCATATTTGTACTGTCAACATATACATTGCTAGATAAGATTGGTGTAATAGGTAGGTGGTCAGTGGAATACTCACATGTCCTGCCAATGCTCAATTGTATGCCACATGGGGGAGCCACTGAGCGTGGTGTCCGAGGTATCAAAGGGGTATGTGGAATAAAAGCAAAGTGAACTTGATCACTTGGTGTAGAAAGCTTGCTGGGGAACCCTCTCAGGATACAAGGTCCAAGGTACAGGGCTAGGGCAGGGAACCCCGGGTCCTGTATCAGGCACAGTGGGCCAAACAGTGTATCACTGTAAGAACAGAGTAAGAAAAAGTAATAAGAGAAAGTATCTAAAGTTGCAATGTATGGCCAAGCCAAAGTAAGCCATGTATTTACCTGAGTGTGAGACATGAACAGCGGGTAAGAGGTCATCTCTGGTCAATCAGCAGCATGTACTGAAGCCAGAGTCTAAAGAGTATATATAGGGTCAGGTAATGGACAACAGCTGAGGGGGGGTGTGTATGTACAGCCGGAGGCATTGCGCTGGTTGGCTAATGTGTCTGTGGGGAGGCAGGCGCCAAAGAGCGCCAAGGTATGCTTCCTAATGTGGACCTCTGACGGGGCGGCGCCGGGCGCGGCCGCGTCATCACGGCGAGGTCACGTCTGGCGTCGTGACGTCACCGACGCGGGAAAGAGAGATTTTTGGGGTAGTGTCTGGGTGGACAATAGAGGTGTCTATTGTCCACCCAGACACTACCCCAAAAATCTCGTTTAGAGCCTTGGACCATATTCCACCTCCTAGTCGAGGGGGTGACTATAATAAAGCGCTCCTACAGAGCGAACTCCGATGGATTTTCCATCTCAATGCCACCATACCTCCCGGCCTTAACGAGGCCTTCAATTTTAAACCCTATCTTGAGGGCTTTGAGACCGGAATTTGTGAACTAGACCTTTAGTTTGGTCCCCCACGTTAAGCACCCACATAAAATCCTGTTACTTGTATCCATATGCATTATATACCATGTATGTGTAACTACATGCCTTTCCCTTCAACCCAATGTCTATATGCCACACAAATTACAATATTGTAATATGCAATGTTTTTTGTTTTTTTTGTGTCATGTCAGTCACCCACGTGTTCTCCTCTGCTCATTCTGCTATTATGCCTTCACATGGATTTACATTCATTTACTCAGCTTGCTCCCCCTCTACAGAATACCCGGCGCGGGTAAGACCTGGCAAGCATGCGCGATTGCTCTCCTGCGCATGCGCCACGTTCTCCGCCCTCATCCGGACTTTACATCTGGTCCGCTTCCTGTTTGCGCTCCAACCTGGAGCGCACCAGGAGGTCGGCGGCTCTCTTTCCCGCGTCGGTGACGTCACGACGCCGGACGTGACCTCGCCGTGATGACGCGGCCGCGCCCGGCGCCGCCCCGTCAGAGGTCCACATTAGGAAGCATACCTTGGCGCTCTTTGGCGCCTGCCTCCCCACAGACACATTAGCCAACCAGCGCAATGCCTCCGGCTGTACATACACACCCCCCCTCAGCTGTTGTCCATTACCTGACCCTATATATACTCTTTAGACTCTGGCTTCAGTACATGCTGCTGATTGACCAGAGATGACCTCTTACCCGCTGTTCATGTCTCACACTCAGGTAAATACATGGCTTACTTTGGCTTGGCCATACATTGCAACTTTAGATACTTTCTCTTATTACTTTTTCTTACTCTGTTCTTACAGTGATACACTGTTTGGCCCACTGTGCCTGATACAGGACCCGGGGTTCCCTGCCCTAGCCCTGTACCTTGGACCTTGTATCCTGAGAGGGTTCCCCAGCAAGCTTTCTACACCAAGTGATCAAGTTCACTTTGCTTTTATTCCACATACCCCTTTGATACCTCGGACACCACGCTCAGTGGCTCCCCCATGTGGCATACAATTGAGCATTGGCAGGACATGTGAGTATTCCACTGACCACCTACCTATTACACCAATCTTATCTAGCAATGTATATGTTGACAGTACAAATATGCTATACCTCACTGAGATTAACTCTATGATTCCTCACACACCTAGATGAGAATCTAAAGGATACCCAGTTGCCTTGACAAAGGACCAAAGTCCGAAACATGTTGGCATCTTCCTTACCATATGTACCAAGCAAGTTTCTATCATTGTCATAATGCTTTGTATGTTTTGCCCTTTGACATGCTATTAACTGCATCAATTGATTCTATTTCCTGTATGTAAACATACTATGCCTCACTGAGCATTCCCTGTATATTTTGTATATTTTGAATAAACATTTACTTTATTACATGCATACACCTTTCTAAAGTGTCTATCTTCACTCCAAGCATCCCTGTGGGGTACTGGCCTATGCTTTATGCACAATATGGCCTATTGTTAAATTCACTTTATTAAGAATGTAATGTGTGCACAGAGATGGTAAATAAGAGAGAGAATTTATATGGAGGACTCTTTCTGCTGTCTAACTCTCCTCCTGAAAAACTCTGTGCTGCAGGAGGACTCTCTTCCTACCACTATCTATAGTGCCTCTTCTAAAATACTCTTTGCTGCTGGAGGACTCTGCTCTAAAGCCTCGTACACACTATGATAATTAAAAAAAACTATTAGATAGGCACCTAAACGACCACAACATAGATTTTCTCGTTCAACAAAAGTAGATTGAACGAAAAAAAAAAAACTGACAGCTCAGTTGTCAATGTTAGTACAGCAATCCGCGATCTCCCCCGCTGTGTTATTGTGTTCTGATAGGGGCTCCTCCCTGCCAGAACACTCCAGTCAGCTCTCTCAGCCATTGGCTAAGAGCAACAATCCGGAGTCGGTGGCAGACCTTTTTCGACATGTCAGATCGGCTGCCATACACATAGGCCCGAACATTGGCCGGTTTCTATTGAACCAGCCGATGCTGCCCAACATTCGGACCACGTGTACTAGGCTTAACCCTCTGTTCCTTATTTTATCTTGCCTTACTTGAAATTCTCTGCACTTCTGGAGGAATCTGCTCCTTCTGCTATCGAAAGCCAGCCATATATGAATCAAAACTTCAAATTGGCTATTTTGACAGAACACCGGCCTAATTCTCCTAACTAGAAATACTTTACACTGCTAGAGGACTCTGCTGCTGAACACTCCTGTGCAGAAATATTCTACTATTACCACTATTTAACTCTGTACTCCTTCCTCTGTCGAATTCTCCTTTCCAGAAATACTTGATGTTGCTGGAGGATTCTGCTCTTGAACTCTTATAAGTAGAAATACTCTACTACTTCCACTATCTAATTTTGGTTTCCTGAACGGAGTTCCTGTACTTTTTCCACAACAGGAACTCAGTTCCCGTTAGCAGCCGTGTCCTGCAAGACTTTGAAGTATGTGAGCTGTGTGGCAGGTGCTACACCAGCAGCTGCCGACACAGCTCACAATAGTAAGTGCCGCACACCTGACCATTCAGGCATTGCCGGTAGGGGGCCCCATGACAGCTTCCGCTTCAATCTACCTGTCAATCACAGCTAGCTGACAGGTAGATTAGGTCCCTGCTGCTAAGAGATTGTATTTAGTCAGACCTCTCATGATGCGCTCCTCCCCGCCGGCGAGTGTGTGTTGGTGTTGGAGCCCTGCAGAGTTTGCAGCCCCCCAAGCTAACATACATCAACCCAAGCATTCTGTCCAGATAATGTGCAGTTCATTGATGACCTTTCCGTTTAACCCTGTGTTATCCAAACTATGTTCAATGAAAAGTGTAAACTCACCACATAAACACTCTATATACAAAATAAAATTCCCCAATAAAGATCAGAACATGATGTTCTCATTTGCATGGAAGCACAATTGAATGAATTCTGATTATTCAGAGAATTACCGTATTTATGTTTATTGAGGAATGTTTTTTTTAACAGTTAAGCTTCATACACACAATACAAAAAATTGGATGAAAAATACCACTTTTGAAGCGTTCGTGCATATGAGCGTATCTTTTTTTTTTTGGTGGGGGCGAGTGGATCTTGGGTGGGACTTTTTCCCCCAGGACTTGACCCCTGGGAACAGCCATCTATAGACATACACACATCGCTGCTTGGCTCTGCCCCTTGCTAACTCCTCACACGATTTAACTGACAGAAGAGAGGGGAGACCAGGTGCAGCCAGGCACAGCACAGGATCAATACAGGACTTGGGTAACTGTTAGGAGTGGGTTCATCCCAAAGGTGTTCTACTGGGTTGAGGTCAGGACTCTGCAGGCTAGCCAGGTTCCTCCGCCTCAAACTCGCTCATCCATGTGTTTATAGACCTTGCTTTGTGCACTGATGCGCAGTCATGTTGGAACAGGAAGGGGCCATCCCCAAACTGTTCCCACAAAGTTGGGAGCATGACATTGTCTAAAATGTCTTGGTATGCTGACACCTTAAGAGTTCCCTTCTATGGAACTAAGGGGTCAAGCCCAACCCCTGAAAAACAACCCCACACTATAATCCCCCCTCCAGCAAATGATTTGGAGGGGTGGTCCAATAGTCCTGACCTAAACCCGATAGAACATCTTTGGGATGAATTAGAGCGGAGACTGCAAGGCAGGCCTTCTCGTCCAACATCAGTGCCTGACCTCACAAATGCGCTTCTGGAAGAATGGTCAAACATTCCCATAGACACACTCCTAAACCTTGTGGACAGCCTTCCCAGAAGAGTTGAAGCTGTTATAGCTACAAAGGGTGGGTTAACTCAATATTGAACCCTACGGACTAAGGCTGGATTCACACCTATGCATTTGTAGTGCTTTTTGCATTGTGCAGATTTGCACTACAGAACGTGTTCCATAGGAAACCATGTTAAATGGACTGTAGTACAAATCTGCAAAATACAAAAAGCACAAAAATGCATAGGTGTGAATCCAGCCTAAGACTGGGATGCCATTAAAGTTCATGTGTGTGTAAAGGCAGGTGTCCCAATACATTTGACAATATAGTGTATATCTGTAGCGTTTACTTTCTCCAAAGTTCTAAGGCCTGGTTCACACCTTTGCATTTTTAGTGCTTTTTGCATTTTGCAGATTTGCACTACAGTACATGTTCCATAGGAAACCATGTTGAATGGACTGTAGTGCAAATCTGCAAAATGCAAAAAGCACTAAAAATCAGGCCTTAATGTTGTGATGCAGAAGGATTTTAACAATTGTGCTCTTTTGAAGGGGCGTAGGGACGCGAAGACTGCAGATAAACAAGTAAAACTTATGTAGGAGGATTTTTTTATATATGTGTATTATCTGAGGCTATTTATTTCACTGGGTATATGTGAGGGTTTGCAACAACTTTAACTTTAGAACCACTTTAAGCTATCCATGCACTGATTGAAATTTGGTTCATCCAGCAGGGACCAGCCCAGTTTACCATCAGTGTGTGGTCTTTCCTGCTTGACAGAAGTCAATTACTTAATCAACATCTGTCAAAGGAACATGTCAGAAATTTTTCAGACGATCGTTGCAGCCACTGTTCAGTGTATTCCAATAACGGCAGGGTCCACTGTCAGAATACAATGTCCCATGGGGGGAATTCTTCCATCCACCTCATTTGTGTGAATGGAGGAATCTGTTTACGTTTAGCCCATTGGGCTAAAATTAACCATGTGTGTTCAACCTAACTTTCCTCTCCTTAAATTGTACATAATGCTGGAGGACTTTGCTTCTTCCACGAATTCGTCCCTCCTGAATTGTTCTGTACTGTGGGAGGACAGCATCTAACGCTCCTCTCCTGATGAATTTTTTGCACTGACCTGGTAAAGTGGTGTTTCATTGTACTTGAGCCCATCTTTCCATTTTTACTCACTGACCTCCAGCCAAGCAGAGAGTGATCAAACCAATGATATTCAATGTGTATAACTTTGAATGACAATGTGGGAAAAGCTTGGGGGATTGCCGTACTATTATGCATAGTTACATCAATAGCATACATAAAGATAAGCTGAGAATCTCATTGGATTATCAATTCTATGACTGGCTGAAGTTCAAAGACAAGAAGCTAGTCTTAACGTAAAATGAACCTTGATGGCATTATAGCAAACCCATTCTGGAAGCATTGTTTTTTTTTTATGTAAAGTAATATTAAAAATAAATAAATAAAAATTTTAATCAGTGAATTCCAGAAAGATTTGCACATATTCGGTGAATCTTTCTGAATAATGCCACATTTTTGTATATTTCTACCAAAATGGAACTGGACAGGGTTGTATTGCGGATAAAAGCAAATGACAAATGCAAAAAAGCAAATGACAAATTTCTGCTGCTCCGAGGCCATTTAGTGAGACAAGCAACCATAATTATTAAAAATTACAGTCTTCAACCTAAAACATTAATTTCGGGAGGGGCTGTAAAAAGAGCAAAAATAAGGCTCTTAACTCTCATTAAGAGATGAATGGCGCCCGCAAACAATGCAACCTTTTATCGTGCCACTCTGACATTGAATAATCCTGAATTTATTTACATTTTATTTCTAATCTCGGAAGAGATGTTGGCTTTACGTGGCATGATAAATTTTCGGCAATGCATATGGTGTCTTCGATGCTTTGTAACATCAGCCCACACACACTCATTATGGTTGTGTTTTTTTTCTGTTGTCCATAAATACAGGGTATAAGACTGAACAGGGGGCTGTGACTTCATAAAGCAAATGTCCATTAGTTCTTAGGGAACGTCACCCCCCCCCCCCCCCCTCTTTTCCCACCTCAGTCCTTCAGAAAGGGTGTAGTGTAATGAACCGTTATTTGTTATCATAAACATATTGTGCCAAGACGAATCTCTGTATCTGGGCTTTTGCATTTATTGCACTTTGTTGCCTTAATTCCATCTCGTGTTTTTCCTGCATTGCCTTAAAAAGTCTAGGATAAAAGGAAGGAGATAGAATATTAATTGCTGCAATATGTCACCATCTTAGGCCATAAAACAATTAATTATTGGGCCATAAGCATCCTATGTTATGGCTTTGTTCCCCAGCGCATTTTAAAAAAATAATACATTTATTTTTCTGCGTATCCTCCAGACGACCTAAGAGCAAATTTTTCATGTGAATGGGATTTGCGGCTTGTGCTACAAAGAGGATGAATTTTGGCACCTTTTTAATGCAATGAAATCCAAGGAGTGAAAAATTGAAGGGAACCTGTCTAAATAGCTGTTCTATCTTGTAGCCCATTCAGCAATGGATGATGCCATTGGCCATATCCTATAAAAAGGTACCTGTCCCAGGATAAAGTGCCGTCACCTCCAGAAATTAGGCTATGACAGGCTTTAGCACCCCCGAATAGGAGCCTCAGCTCTACAAGGTAACAGCAGTCATGACAGGTTCACTTTAATTCCAAGTCTATGCTAGAATGTTTGTTTAGGAGTTAAAGGCAATATGAATGAATGATTTGTATAGCGCTGCAAATGCGAACTGAATCGCCTCAAGGCGCTTGTCTGCCCTTGTTGTCCTGCTATATTAGAAGAGGTGGGTCTTGAGTTTTGTCCTGAAGGCCTGATGGTTTTCTTCCAAGCGGATGTTGTTTGGTAGAGCATTCCATGGCCGAGGTCCCTGTACTGCGAATCTTCGTTCTCCCTTCGATTTGTAGCGGGCTTTGGGGATGAGTAGGCGGTTTTGCTTTGTCGATCGAAGTCTGCAATTCTTTCCGGTGACTAATCTTGCTGCAGCATTTTGGATGACTTGTAGGCGTGCAATCTGGTAATCTGGTAATCCTATGTAGAGGGAGTTTGCGTAGTCGAGACGAGAATTGATGATGGTCCCCACTACTACTGTTTTCTCCTTTTCCGGGATGAATGGGATAAGTCTGCGAAGCAGGCGGAGAAGATGATGGGATTCGCTGAGTACTGATCCTATTTGTGCATCCATGGTCATCTCTGAATCAAAGATGACTCCGAGGCTTTTGGCTTTGGTGCTTGGGAGGATGGTCTGTCCAAGGATGGTTGGTGGGGTCCATGGGGTCTTCGTTTTTTTACTTCGGTTTGCGTTGAGCAGCAGTAGTTCAGTTTTCGATCCATTAAGTTTGAGGGAGCTAGTGGTCATCCAGTCATCTATCATTGTGAGACATTTTTCTAGTTCCTGGTATTGGTCTTTTTGTCCGGTGATACGGAAGTTCAGTTGAGTGTCGTCTGCGTATGAGTGGAAACATAGATCTGATTGGCTGATAATTTTGAAGAGTGGCCGGATGTAAATGTTGAAGAGTACTAGTGACAATGGTGATCCTTGAGGGACTCCATAAGAAATTGCCCGGGTTTCCGAAGTGAAGGCTCCTAGTTTCACTGTCTGCGACCGGTTTCCTAAGAAGGAAGCAAACCATGGCAGATCTCCATCTGTAACTCCTGCCACTTCCTTGAGGCGGCTGAGAAGAATGTTGTGGTCCACTGTGTCGAACGCCGCGCTAAGATCCAGCAGTACCAGAAGACACGATTCTCCGTCATCCACTGCTTCTAGGGTGTCATCCCATATTTTCAGAAGTGCCGTTTCTGTGCCATGGCCTGGGCGGAAGCCTGATTGTACTAGGTCCAAGAGCTTGTGTGTGTCCAGATGAAGTTGAAGCTGTTGTACTACTGCTTTCTCCATAATCTTGGAGATGGATTTGTTTATTTATTGTATTGTCGATTAGTACTAAAAAAATGCCTTTTATAAATTGTAAAAAAAAAATTTGGAAAATATAAAAGATTACATATGAATATTAATTATAAACCAATTACAGTCAGCAGTTGGAAAGGTGTTATTAGATAGCCTAGTATGCTTTGAAAACTGAAAGGGATGTACCAAGGATTAAAGTGAATGTTGAGAAAATACTTTATGCCAACAATTTTACAGTAATATAAAACAACAGTGTAAAAATGAAAAATAAATAAAAAGAATTAGAATTGATTCAAAGAAAATATAGTAAGCTCCCCAATGTTAAGGAAGTCCTCAAGGCGGGGGGAACACAACTGTACAGTACTGAGTATTGTCTGTGATACATTTTTATTAACACTAACATTCAAATTTTCAGGAAAAGCTTTTGAAGTGTAAGTCACAAACAGCATGGCCAGTATTACATATAAATGGCATCTCCTTCCTTCGCAGAGTCATCAGAAACCCACTGTCATCCAGGTATCAACCTCTGATCTCCAACAGCATTAACTCAGGGGTAAAACAGGCAAATAAACGCCCTACATAGTGTAAAAATCTCTTGGTACCTTTATTTCTTTAAAAAATTGCACTCACATATATTAAATAGGCAATTACATATGGCCCCTCCCTACACTTTTTGCTCTAAAACACCTTGGAAGACGTCTGTTTATGAAAAAATGCTTAGGGCGGTGCTATCTGCTGACGTCATCGCGTACCGGAAGTAACCCGGATGTTACTGTTATTGCTGGCTGGAATGGTATTTTCGAATGTGCAATTGCCTGTTTAAATATATGTGGGGTACTAGGAGATTTTTTTACACAATATATATATATATATATATATATATATATATATATATATATAAAATGGTTGTGGGGGCGGAAGGGGTTCTAATAGGAAGCACACATGATAGTCCCAATTCCTAGGCTGCATAGTAGCTATTCCCCCATTGCAAGTGAAGACAGTAAAACAGTTAATCATTTGTATTTTTTTTTTAATCTGAACATTCTGTTATAAAAAATGAATTCCATTCAAGTATGTAATGTATTTATTTGAAAAAATTTAAGTGACTCTAAAGCCTCAACCTTTTTTTGAATTTCAGATGAAGTTGGGAAGGGTTAGAACCCTGTTCCAGTTTTTATTGCTTTTTCCCTTCTATGGAGTTAGTATTCTACTGAGAAATTCTGAATGCTTTACATTAAATGCACCAAAAGCAGCAGATGGTTTCAGTACTTGAATCTGTCCTTATTTTTGCTTGCAATACCCTGTCCAACTGGAGGAGAGGGAGAACTAGCGCCATGATCCAGGCAGGCTTTATCATGTGCTGTTTATTCAACATCAGCTTGTTAACAGAAGATGAGAGCAGAGTGATGACCTCATCAGGGGCCATGCTCCTTCACTGTCCAGTCAGTAGGCTAAGGGTGTGTCCTAGACCAATCTATACTACTTTAAAACACAAGAGGTCAGGCTCTGACAGGAATGCCTGGATCACAGGGCTGACTGAATGGGATTAAACATATTTTGGCAGGCTAGGCAGTTCACACATGTGTATTTTTGTGTCTATTTAGTTTTTCACCTGAAGTTTCAGTTTAAGCTGATGTCATGCAGTTGATCATACAATTGTCAAGCCAGGCAATATTTTGTGTCAGAACTACCCTAAAAATTCTCTTCAACCAAATCCCAGGATACTAATGGATATCATTGCTTATTTGGTAACCTCTACTTTTTGTCAATATCATAAGAGTTACAGAAACTGCTTGTTTTTCTACCATATGGTGAATTTTAAACAAGCCGAGTATTTTAACCTGGCATGACTTTATTTTCTTAAGAATGAAAATTTCACATACCTTCCCACTGTAATATTCTTAGATTTGGTGCACTTTTCTATCTGGAAGTAGACTGGCACAGTCGCTACAAAGGGTCCCACTTACGCATTTGGACCTCACAGCTATCAAAGAGAAGGCAATGTTATCTTTTGATATTAATTAAATTCATCCCGAGTGCCAGAGTAAGACCTCCCCAGACGCCACTTGAACACCGTTTAATAGCCTAGATTATAAAACTACTCATTACATACTATCCTCCTGATAATGTCTTCATCCTCTGGGCCTCACAGATGACGAATTGGCAGATTAATTGAGATTTTTCAGCGAATGGAATTGGCACCTGGAAAGAAGGCACGCTCAATCTTATCTTCTCGTATTTAGGGTCCCAGAGGGGCCATTGACACTTTATAATGCTGTCCGGGCATGAAAGTGCTGATGAGACGCATGCTTCACTTGTGGGCCCTGGAGAGCCCCAGAAAGAGGTATCCATGTGGATTACCATTTAAACATAGCCCTTCCATATATATATATATATATATATATATATATATATATATATATACAGTATCTCACAAAAGTGAGTACACCCCTCACATTTTTGTAAATATTTTATTATATCTTTTCATGTGACAACACTGAAGAAATTACACTTTTCTAAAATGTAAAGTAGTGAGTGTACAGCTTGTATAACAGTGTAAAGTTGCTGTCCCCTAAAAATAACTCTGGGAACAAACGTGAGTACACCCCTAAGTGAAAATGTCCAAATTGGGCCCAATTAACCATTTTCCCTCTCCAGGGTCATATGACTCGTTAGTGTTACAAGGTCTCAGGTGTGAATGGTGAGCAGGTGTGGTAAACTTGGTGTTATTGCTCTCACTCTCTCATACTGGTCACTGGAAGTTCAACATAGCACCCCATGGCAAAGAACTCTCTGAGGATCTAAAAAAAAGAATTGTTGCTCTACACAAAGATGGCCTAGGCTATAAGAAGCCAAGACCCTGAAACTGAGCTGCATCATGGTGGCCAAGACCATACAGCGATTTAACAGGACAAGTACTCTTGAGGGCAGGTGTTCAGCATCATATCCAGAGGTTGTCTTTGGAAAATAGACGTATGAGTGCTGCCAGCATTGCTGCAGAGGTTGAAGGTGGGTCAGCCTGTCAGTGCTCAGACCATATGTCGCACACTGCATCCAATTGGTCTGCATGGCTGTCGTTTCAGAAGAAAGCCTCTTCTTAAGATGATGCACAAGAAAGCCTGCAGTTTGCTGAAGACAAGCAGACTAAGGACATGGATTACTGAAACCATGTCCTGTGGTCTGATGAGACCAAGATAAACTTATTTGGTTCAGATGGTGTCAAGCGTGTGTGGCGGCAACTAGGTGAGGAGTACAAAGAAAACTGTGTCTTGCCTACAGTGAAGCATGGTGGTGGGAGTGTTATGGTCTGGGGCTGCATGAGTGCCGCCGGCACTGGGGAGCTACAGTTCATTGAGGGAACCATGAATGGCAACATGTACTGTGACATACTGAAGCAGAGCATGATCTCCTCCCTTCGGAGACTGGGCCGCAGGGAAATATTCCAACATAAAAACCCCAAACACACCTCCAAGATGACCATTGCCTTGCTAAAGAAGCTGAGGGTAAAGGTGATGGACTGGCCAAGCATGTGTCTGGACCTAAACCCTATTGCGTATCTGTGTAGCATCCTCAAATGGAAGGTGGAGGAGGGCAAGGTCTCAAACATCCACCAGCTCCGCAATGTCGTCATGGAGGAGTGAAAGAGGACTCCATTGGCAACCTGTGAAGCTCTGGTGAACTCCATGCCCAAAAGGGTTAAGGCAGTGCTGGAAAATAATGGTGGCCACACAAAATATTGACACTTTGGGTCCAATTTGGACATTTTCACTTAGGGGTGTACTCACTTTTGTTGTCAGTGGTTTAGACATTAATGGCTGTGTGTTGAATTATTTTGAGGGGGCAGCAAATTTACACTGTTATACAAGCTGTACACTCACTACTTTACATTGTAGCAAAGTGTAATTTCTTCAGTGTTGTCACTTGAAAAGATATAATAAAATATTTACAAAAATGTGAGGAGTGTACACTGTATATATACATTTTTTAAGAGTAGTAAACAGAATGGCTTGGATACAGAAATTAATCTAGCCCTTAAGCCCCATACACACGGTCGGACAATCCGCGGACCAGGTCCGTCGGACCATGTCCGTCATACTTTGTCCGATGTTGGTTTTGCGTACACACGGTCGGACAAAGTTGTCGGAAAATCCGATCATTCTGAACGTGGTGACGTTTGTTGCCTACGACGGGACTACGTAGAGGCTAGTAGCCAATAGCTTTGGTCTTGTAATGTGATCTGAGCATGCGTAGCACTTTGTCCGGTCGGACAACCGTACACACGATCGGATTTGGTGTGATCGGACCGGGTTGACGGCAAATCTTTCCAGCAGGAGATAAGACTTTGTCCGACGGACAAACCGACGAACACTGTCCGATGGTGCATACACACGGTCTGATTTTTCAACAACCTTGTCCGATCGGACCAAATTGATGAAAAAGTCCGACCGTGTGTATGGGGCTTAAGATGTCTTTTGGCTTGTTTTTTGTCCAGCCTTCCTGTGATCTCATGGCAGTGCAGTATTAAACTCACCATAAACGTTACAATCGTATGATACAATATCCTTTATATTTACTAAAACTTTGCAATATGAGGAAAAACATAACTATCTAAACAATTTGATTCAAATTATGTAGGCCCATGCACCACATTGTTTTTGATAGATTTCCAGCACTCAGATTGTAATGTGTGTGGTGAGGTTAAGTTGCCTGACAATTGACACCGCAGTTGTTTTAACTGTTTTCACCTAGCTACTTTAAAAGGCTGTATGAACTGTGCCACTTGGCTTGTGAAAGGTTTTAGGGTGTCCATAAACGTTGCACCTTCCCATAATTCGTCCGGCCTTTGAGACGCTACCCTTGTCATAAGAAGAAGCACTGAAGTTGGACTCCCTTTGTATTGAATATGGAGAGGAATGTTTCTCTGTAGAGATAAGGGAAGGAAGACGTTACGTGCACATATGTCAGCTCAGAAAAGTGGGTCACTCACCTGTTAAGGTCACCACACGTTCCAAGGCTCTGGCGTCAGGAGAAATTTGAAATTTAATGAGAAAATGCCTTTAAAGATATCCTCATTTTATTACCTGCCCTAAGATCAAATTTATGGCCTGGATCAGTGAGCTTTCGTTCACTTCGGCCCCTTTCACACTGGGGCGGGGAGCCGCGGTGACGGTAAAGCAGCGTTATATTTAGCGCTGCTTTACCGTCGTTTTAACCGCGGTTTTCGGCCGCTCGCGGTGCGGTTTTACCCCCCGCGAGCGGCCGAAAAAGGGTTAAAGACCCCCGCAGAGCGCCGCCGTAGCGGCGCTTTGCGGCGATATTGCCGCGGTTTCACCGCGGTGTCCCATTCTAATCAATGGGATGGAGCGGTGAACACACCGCTCCTATACCGCTCCAAAGATGCTGCTAGCAGGACTTTTTTTGTCATCCTGCTAGCGCACCGCTCCAGTGTGAAAGCCCGCCGGCTTTCACACTGGAGTTAAAGGGGCCGGATTTTTTCATGCGGTGAACAGGCGCTATTTTTAGCGCTGTACCGCATGAAAAACGCCCCGGTGTGAAAGGGGCCTTCAAGTGGGTTTGAAATTCTCATAAAAGTCTATGGGAATGCAAAACCCACTTGAAGCAAGTAAAATGCAGGTCAGAAAGAGTTCAACTGCAGGTCAAGTGCACCTGTCAATGCATTCTGAATGAGCTTAGAAGGGTCTCCAACTGATGTAAAATGTATTACATTGACACAAATCAAAGCCTGTCAGCACAGCCCTTAAAGTGACACTAAACAATATTTAAAAAAAATTATCTATACAAATCCACTAGTCAATGGCCCTGTAATACATTTTTCATATATTTATTTTTACTGTGTTTTTCCTCCTCCTTGTAACATCCTCTCTGAGCTCCTGAACTTCACCTTTTCCTCCCTCACCTTTGTTTGTATAGAATGAGCAGAGCATTAGTTGTGGCCATGTGCACCGCTCTATTCACACTACAAATCCCATAGTCCATAGTCCATCTTGGGTAAGAGTGAGTATGTTCCTATATACAGTGGGATCACAGAGAATGGAGGTTGCCACCCTCTAACAGGAAGTCAGATCACAGCAGCAGCAAAAAAAAAAAAAAAAAAAAGGAATTTGGAGGATGCTGGGAGCAACAGAAGGTGATTTTGTTGAGTAAAGAATACATACTTGAATAGAAGTTTTTTTCAACTGGAGTTTAGTCCACTTTAAGGTGGCCAAAGAGGATACAAGGACATGCAGACCTGATTTGGCCATGCTCAGGCTTTCTTGTCTGCCTTCTGGGCCATGTACAAGTATGATCAGCTTAGCAGAACATTCATGTTTACTGATGGCCTTATCTCAGAGAAAAATAGGGATGGGCAATAGTGATAGGGACCAGCTTTCTAACTGGCTCTGTCCATTGTTCCTCCAACAGCAGTCAGCAAGCGACATGAGGGAGGACCATGAAGCATGAAGTCGTGAAGTCATCCTAGAGATTGTCCGGCTTACATAAACACAAACACTCAGGATGCCCAAGCATTCATAGATTCCTCCACCACTTCTCTAACAAAATTATAGTGATCATGCAAGCTTTTCTAATGTGTCCAAACAATATTTCCACCAAAAGTTAATTCTAGTTGTGTCTACGGGATCTGTAAAAGTGAGAAATTAAGCTCAGCCAGGTCGGGTGGTCATTATATTAGAGCGATGGCCCTCTTAAGAAGGCCAGCATCCCTCTGAACAGGAGCATTCACAGCAGGCGTTTCTGTTTGTGTACAGCTAATGGGCCGTTCAGTGTACAAATGCTAATTCTCTCCGGCATTGTGTAGGACACCAGCCTGGCATTACTGCTGCCTCCCTGGGGGTCCTGCTTGTTGTCGCTTCATTAAGCACTAAATGGTGACATTAATCCTGACGGCTCTGCTGAGATGTAATTGTCACAACTGATTTACTTCTCACCAGCTGACACCACTATTCACAGAAGTGACAGTAAAAACCCAGAATCACACTCAGCACCACAACAGCAATCACCATGTGCAGCAGGCCACAAAGACAACATATCCCCACTTTTACTGGATGTTTACTGGATGACCCCTAGCACCAATACTGAAGACTCTCAGACTTACGCAACAATGCAGTGCAAATGGCAACAGTAACATACAGAGTGCAATGGCAATCTTCATCCAATCAGAAATAAGAAATCCTCTTACAATGATGGGAGTACAGTCCAATTTAATAGGTGCTTTGCTTTTATTGAATACATGAAAGTGCAGTGGGATGGTGGTTATAATTCACAGCAATTGGGTCCTGAGTTCAGTTCTAAGTATTTGGGCAGAAATTGGTCAAAGGGGGCCTTGCATGAAAATGCAAGGTCTGTGCAAAAAAAAAAAAAAAAAAAACTCAGATTTAAATAATTTTCAGTGTAGATAGGTGTATTTTATTTGGGGGTGAGGGACCACCTCACCCCCAAATAAAATACACCTATCTACACTGAAAATTATTTAAATTTGAGGCTTTTTTTTGGGGGGATAAGCAGTCATTACAGTTGTATGCAAAACCTTTATAAACCTCCCAGTGCATTTTGAAAAAGAAAAAAAAAAGACTTTCCTCTTGACCAATGACAATATCTCCTTAATTTGGACGATCAGAAATACCCAAATTCAATGTTTTATTGTTGTCTGCGGTACATTGTCATAATGGTTATGTGTAACCCATTGTGTTCCTGTTGAAAACCTAATAAAAATGTATTAAAAGTGAAAAGATAAAATAGAGAACATGGAAAGGAGAACATACAAACTGCATGCACATTAAGCCCCAGTAGGAAGTGAACACAGAATTGTATCTAAAATGTTCAGGTTTCGGGGAGTTATGCGATTAGCTTTGTCTAGCAAAATTGTTCGTTTTTGAGACCCTGGGGCATGTATATAATAAGATGCATTAAAGCCTGATTCAAGCCAAAGAATTTGTTTTGTTTTTGAGATTGGGGTAGGGTTAGAGAACTGTCAGGTTTTATTTATTTCTGTTTTCCCCTCACTTGTCGGGACAAGAAGTCCACATTTTAGTGCAGTTGGAAGAGTTGGCACTTCTGACAATGTTTTTTTATTGCTGTCTGTATTTTCCTGTCCTGTGCTAACAATCAGAGTTGCCAACTGTCAGTAAATTTACAAACAGTTTGTAAAATACATAATTTTGGCATCTGTCCATGAAAGTCCGTTATGCACATCCAGACTTCATATCTGTAATGGACATTCATGGACATGGGCAAAAATTACGTATTTTACAAACTGTTTGTAAATTTACTGACAGTTGGCAACTTGGCCTCATTTCTTATACAGGTGTCACAGGAACAGAGAAATCTCACAGAATTCACAGGCATTAAGTTGGCCATAGATGGTTTGAATCTCAGCTGGTTCAGCAGGGACCGGTCGAGATTCTAACCATGTATGGGCAGGCTGAATGTACCCAAGTTGATCAAATCGATCAACTTGGGTGTACCCAGCCTTTCAGATTTTACATGCGATTTTTACCAGTGACTGTTATAGCTGCTAGCAATAATCACTGTGTTCTCACTACGGGGACGGCTTCCACAAGCCGCCCCGTGCAGAGATCACAATGGCTGCGTGGGAGGAATGGGGGAAGAAAACAAAATCACTCCGTCTATGGCCAGCATTAGTCATGCCCTGCATGCTAACAAACATATGATTGGGGCCTTAAACATGAATGGTTGATGATATTCACAGTCAACATAATAAACTGATAAACAGATAAATAGATGTTGGATATAAATCTATTTAACTCTAGCATACCTTGTAAGCTAAACATTTAAGTGGGGCTTGCCAGCATGCACAATTTAAATATCAGTTACATAAAACATAGAAATGTGACAGTCGAAAAAGACCAAATGGTCCATTGAGACTGTCCCTTGTTTGATTTGTTTAACCTTTTTGTCTGAGTATAGATCTGTGTTCGTGCCAAGCACTTGTTGTTGACTGACTCACTACCTCTGCCAGATGTCTGTTCAAAGCACCAAAGGCTCATTTGGTAAAATAATTCTCTCTAAGGTTAGTTCTGACCCTCCCTCATGTTAGTTTGAGGTCATGTCCTGGAGATCCTGTTTCCTAGTTCCATATTAGATATAATGGCCCTTCTGAACCTTCCTCACACCCCTAATGTGTTTAAAGGTTTCAATCGTGTCCCCCCTTTCCTTTTCTTCCAGACTGTACACATTAATTGAGGTTCCTGAATTTTCTCCTGATATGTTTTATCCCTCATACCTTTTACCTATTTTGCTGCCCATCTCTGGACATATTTTATCTTATCAATATCTTTTTGTAGGTGAAGGCTCCAGAACTGGACCTAGCATTCTGAATGAGGTCTCACTAAAGATCAATATAGGGGAATCAGGATCCCCTTCCTTCTGCTGGTGACCCCTCTAATGATACATCCTAGAATTCTACTTGCTTCCGCCACTGCCAGGCCACACCGCTTGCTCATTTTGCAATCATCTGAAATTTGTATCCCAAAATCCTTTTCTCGTAGTTCTGACTTTACCCCACAGTATTGTACTCTGTCAAGGGATTTTTTTTTCCCCTAAAGAGCATTATTTTGCATTTTGAACTGCAGTTTTCACTCAACAATCTTGTGGCATTGCCAAATCATGTACCATATTACCTCTCCCCCCCCCCCCCCCAAATATCAACCCTATTGCAAACCTTTGTGTCATCAGCTAAAAGACATACCTTAAAGTGGTTGTAAACTCTTTACAACAACTGTATGCTACAGGTAAGCCTATAATAAGGCTTACCTGTAGCTACCCAGGATATCTCCTAAAACCTGCAAGGTTTAGGAGATATCACCTGCATGTGCCAATGATATCGGCACATGCGCACTGGGGCAAACTGAAGCAATGGCACGTATGTGCCGTTGCTTCAATCTGTGTGCCGTTACCGGCAGCTCCCGCACACATGCGTCATCGTGACTCTGGCCAATCACAGCGCCGGAGCCGCGATACCTGGAAGTAACCCCCGGGAGAGATGCCGCCGGCCGGAGGGGGAGGCGAGGGTGGCTGCGGGGGCTTCATTCTCTGGTAAGTAATTCCTAATTTGCTAGTATGCTATCTGGTAAATACTGGTATTTTTTTACCAGGGTTTACAACTACTTTAGGCAGAAACCGGCTGAAATTCGAACCATGTATGGGTAGGCTGAATGTACCCAAGTTGATCAATCCAACAACTTGGGTACAACCAGCCTGCTGGATTTTTCATGCGATTACCTGTTATTAGCTGTTAAAGCCACTAGCAATAATCACTCTGTTCTCCTAGCAGGTACAGCTCGCCCCCATGCCAGGAAAGCACAATGGCTCTGAGGTTGCAGGAAAGATATTCACTCTGTCTACGGCCGGCCTTACCCACTGAAACTTCAGTTATATCACTTACAGATTAAATAGAATAGGACCTAGTACAGGGCCTTGTGATACACCACTTCTGACTGGTAAGCTTGCATGTACATTTTTTTATTTATTTATTAGAGTTGATTGATCTTTGGACTGCATTTTTTTAAAATATATTTACTGTGGCCTGACAAAAACCCATTACTGTATTACCAAAATATTTTCCCAGGATATGAATGTGTGTTTAGTAACAGATAAAAAAATAGAACATTTCAATTGGTGTTCATTTTCACAGACCGTAGCTTATCAGTTTATCTGGGGGTACTAACTGCACACAGGGTCAAATATAACACAATTTACATTTAGAGTCTAAATCCAGAGAAGGCTTATTTTACAACAATTTCCTAATGAGAACGGTAACTTGAGTGTTTCACCTGCATGAAGACACTCATAGATTCTCATGCTAGAGTTACATTTTCTAGCAAACTCAAAACTTCCAAAATTACATTTTAGTCTGTTGAAACCATCAACAATCCTCCAAGACTAATAGAATTGTTGAGTTTGTCTGGAATGTTAAACTCATTTTTCAATCCACTGAATCTTCTGTTTAAATAGGTGTTTTCATTTTTGGGTGAGGTACTAGTCAATGTAGATGTTTGGATGAGGACGATGGACAAAGCTGAAATTCATCCGGTGGTCTTGAGGATAGGGATTTGAATACAATGTTGTTGATTTTAATTGGTTATGCAATATGTCCAGACCTTAGAATTGGAAAGGACTTCTTGTGTTTGTTGTCCTATATTTCTCGTCATCTGAATTACCTGGGGTTAGGCAGTGATTGTGTCAAGCCGGTGGGGGGATTAAGTCCAATTTGGACACATTTTTTTTTTTTTTCATTCATTTCCTCCTGTTGTGTTGTCGTTTGTTCACAATGCATCAGGTTACCCACCTGCTGAGCAAGGAAATCCTGCTTCACTTCTTAGCATGTCATCCAGAATAAGTTGATTATATATTATTTGTTTGTGTTCCTGGGCATGAGCGGCTAATCTGGAAGGACACCTGAATCTCCAAAACCCAGTCAGATGTCAGATCATTGGTCTGTATTTTCACCTTACCTCAAAGGGGAACTCCAAACTTTTTAAAATGTGTTGCTGTCTATGTCCCTGTTGGGAAGATTTTCACTTCCTATGTGGTCACAGAGAAACGATTTTCCTTTGCTTCCTGTACCAATACACACATGAAATGAGGAAATAATCTCCCTAAAAGGTGCAATTGGTGGGATTTACAAAAACTTGAGCACTCATAATCTGCTGTGTATGGTAACCAATCAGCTTCTAACTTCAGCTTGTTCAATTAAGCTTTAACAATAAAACCTGGAAGTTGATTGGGTTCTGTGCAGAGCTGCACCAGATTTTGCACTCTCCAGTAAAGTAGTAAAACTCCTCCAATTATGTCACTAGCCACCCCCCCCCCCCCCCCCCCCCCAAAGTGAAACTTATCTGTTTCACACAAGATGTGAAAGTTTCTAATTTATTCTACAAGCAATTGCTATTTTTCCAGCTCATTCTATACACCTAACTGCAGTGTACATAATATTTTGTCCACCCTTTGTCCCTCATGTCTACATTAATTTTAATGTACATTTTTAAGTGAACCTGTCATAAAGGAAGAATGGGTAATGTTACTTTTTCTATGAGTAGAAATTTCCTGGGATGTAATCATTATCCTCTAGCTTCATTACTTATTGTTTCACTGACCCCAAACAAACTTGGAAGTTCCAACTTAATTGGCTGTGTACTTGTTCTGGGTCAGTGATCAAGCAAAGGTTATGTACATCTCTCCAGAACTTTGATGGTGTTGAGACAAGGAAGTCCCTCTTTCTCTGTTCGGTATATCTAAGACAAATAAGAGAAATGCAATGAGTCTCTACACCTTTTGTAAAATAAAAATTTCTGTCTAAATTTTGAATTGTTGAAATACAAATGGTATAGCGCTTAACCTCCCTTGCGGTATGATTATTTCTGATTTTAGGTGCTGAAAGCGGTACAATTATTTTGCATTTTGTAGGCCTGCAATTCTTAGGAATAACTCCCTTAAATCTGTCCAGACATCCCGGGTATGATAAAGTTTGAAACACAAAATCATAAAATATAATATAATAAATAACTATAAATAATTATAACAAATAATAATATAATAATAATAATAATAATTATTCAATAATGTAATCAAATCAAAAACACAGAAATTTGCTCAGTTGCAGAATTGTCACTGTCACTAGATTTAGTGTTTGATGACGAATTTCCCCACAAATCGCTATCGCTCAATTCTGCAAGTGATTCTAATTTATTATCACTGTTTTCTAGCTAAAACCAATTTTGACATAAAGGGACACTTTTTGGTTGCTATGGACAATCTCCAAATTCCAGGCAGAAAAAACAGTATTTATAATATAAAAGTGCATGCAGGGCACTGGACAGACCACTAGGGACAAAGGGGATGTGTCATTTTTTTTATACAGTACTGTAATCTGTAATGTGTTTTTACGTTTTTGAATATGACGCCGATCTCCGCTCCCATGCGTCGCAAAGTCACAGGGAACGGAGCTCGGTGGCACTTGGCAATGTGTGAATCGAGCGAGGAGTCAGCTCGCACACACAGCGGGGAGACATCGCAGGATCCAAGGGACATGGTAAGTAACTTTCCCTGTATCCTGCAATGCAATCCCGAGTCTGGCTCGGGGTTACCGCTAATGGTACTGAAATTCCACCCCGAGCCAGACTCGGGAATACCGCCAGGGAGGTTAACACAATATAGCATACTCATGCTCAAAATCAATCACAGTGGAAAAATCCCACACGTAGTGCTCACTTAAATTTTCGTTAGCACGCTTGCTGAACTACAGAGATAAATAGATTATCCTATGACTTACCAAGGAAAGGCAGAATATAAATGTAGCACCCTGAAGTTTAGGCAGGGTTGCTATCAAATTTTGTTGCCAGGCGATAGTTGCCTTGGCCAATTGTTAGGAGATCAATTGATTTCCCCCTAACTCTGGAATTGCTGCACTTCTCTCTTCTGTCACTAGGTGGCCTGGTAGCTGGTGACTAGGGATGAGCCAACCCCCCCCCCCCCCCCCCCCACCAGCTCAGTTAGCACCAGAACACGCGAACAGGCAAAAAATTCAGAAGAACACACGAACACCGTTAAAGTGTATGGGACACGAACATGAAATCTAAAGTGCTAATTTTAAAGGCTTATATGCAAGTTATTGTCATAAAAGTGTTTGGGGACCCGGATCCTGCCCCAGTGGACATGTATCAAATCTTTTATTTAAAAACGCCCATTTTTTTCAGGAGCAGTGAAATATTCCTTTAAATATCATGCCTGGGGGGTGTCTATAGTATGCCTCAAAGTGGCGATACCGGGAGATACCCGATAGCAGGCACCCCTCGAGGTGGCCGTTTTATTACAGATATGCCTATGATTTCTTCAATCTTGTAAGTACAATACCTTGTACATTAAACTGTGTTTTATAATACTACACTTATTTGCACCGCCCTCCTTTCCTCCTTCCCAAATTCTTACAGCGGTTCTGGATACACTCTGGGGATGGCTGGCACCTTCCTCATTTCCTGTTCCTTTGCATGTTTGTCACACTTAAGTGTTTCGGAACATCAAACCAATTTAAACATAGTCAAGGACAACACAAGTAAACACAAAATGCAATTTGTAAATGAAGGTGTTTATTATTAAAGGTGAAAAAAAATCCAAACCATCATGGCCCTGTGTGAAAAAGTGATTGCCCCCTAAACCTAATAACTGGTTGGGCCACCCTTAGCAGCAACAACTGCAACCAAGCGTTTGCGATAACGTGCAATGAGGCTTTTACAGCGTCCTGGAGGAATTTTGGCCCACTCATCTTTGCAGAATTGTCCTAATTCAGTTACATTAGAGGGTTTTTTGAGCATGAACGGCCTTTTTAAGGTCATACCACAACATCTCAATAGGATTCAGGTCAGGACTTTGGCTAGGCCACTCCAAAGTCTTCATTTTGTTTTTCTTCAGCCATTCGGTGGTGGACTTGCTGGTGTGTTTAGGATCATTGTCCTGCTGCAGAACCCAAGTTCGTTTCAGCTTGAGTACACGAACAGATGGTCGGACATTCTCCTTCAGGATCTCTTGGTAGACAGCAGAATTCATAGTTCCTTTTATCACGGCAAGTCTTCCAGGTCCTGAAGCAGCAAAACAGCCCAGACCATCACACTACCACCACCATATTTTACTGTTGGTATAATGTTCTTTTTCTGAAATGAAGTGTTCCTTCTACGCCAGATATACTTGGACACACACCTTCCAAAGAGTTCCACTTTTGTCTCATCGGTCCACAGAATGTTGTCCCAAAAGTCTTGGGGATCATCAAGATGTGTTGTGGAGAAATTGAGACGAGCTTTGATGTTCTTTTTGCTCAGCAGTGGTTTTCTCCTTGGAACTCTGCCATGCAGGCCATTTTTGCCCAGTCTTTTCCTGATGGTGGAGGCATGAACGCTGACCTTAACTGAGGCAAGTGAGGCCTGCAGTTCCTTGAACGTTTTTGTGGGGTCTTTTGTGACCTCTTGGATGAGTCGTCGCTGCGCTCTTGGGGTAATTTTGGGCGGCCGGCCACTCCTGGGAAGGTTCACCACTGTTCCATGTCTTCGCCATTTGTGGATAATGGCTCTCACTGTGGTTCGCTGGATTCCCAAAGCTTTGGAAATGGCTTTATAACCCTTTCCAGACTGATAGATCTCAATTACTTTCTTTCTCAATTGTTCCTGAATTTCTTTGGGTCTCGGCATGATGTGTAGCTTTTAAGGATCTTCTGGTGGACCTTACTGTGTCAAGCAGCTCCTATTTAAGTGATGCCTTGATTGTGAACAGGTGTGGCAATAATCAGGCCTGGGTGTGGCTAGAGAAATTGAACTCAGGTGTGGACAACCACAGTTATAGTATGTTTTAACAAGGGGGCAATCACTTTTTCACACAGGGCCATGATGGTTTGGATTTTTTTTTCACCTTTAATAATAAACACCTTCATTTACAAATTGCATTTTGTGTTTACTTGTGTTGTCCTTGACTATTGTTTAAATTGGTTTGATGTTCCGAAACACTGTATACCACAGTTGTCATGGACAAAAATACATACAACAAGGACTAATACAATATTTTTTTGATTAACTATGCAGATTCTGCACTGTCATACGCTGGGTGATTTTTATCTCTTCCTGATTGGCCAGGAGGAAAAGCAGGAAGACAGTAGCGAATATTATTTTGCTATTGTCACACAACTGGGTGGGCTCAGGGCGCAGTGCCCACCCTTTTTGAGGCCAATTAGGGTCTCTAATTAGACTCTAATTACGTGCTTAAAAAAAAAACGCATTGAAATCCATGAGTCCAGCGCCCTACATGTACATTAGGGGTAAGACGCATGGATTAGGCTCGCCCTGCGTCTCCTCACTGTTGCGGAGGTTTCTGCCTGGCTTGATGCTAATGAAAATGCTTTCCATCTAGCTAGGAGACTACTGGCGGCAGAGGACTGAGAGGATACACCAGCTTGGTGGCTTCGCCTGTGAACCAGGTTGACACCACATCAACTCCATCTTACTTTTGACTGTGAGCGCATATGGGAACATTCAATTACTAGTGTTCTGAAAAGAGCGGGAAAATAATGTTCTTCCCTTTTCTTCTTAAACCAAGTCAGCGCTCCACCATGTGTAACAAACAATTGCACTCAACACAAACATATTGCGCTATTTTAATGGGTTCTCAGGTGGTCTGGTTCACAGGTGATTTTGCCTGGTTTGGATGTTTCTTCTCCAATGTCCAATGCCAGCTCTCTCTCAGGAAACAATCAATCCGCACCAAAAGATAAATATGCTCATAGTGCAGTATTTATTGACCAAAATATGCATACATTAATTAGAAAGTAGTAAACTTACATTACCAGGTGCCCAGTACCTCTGCACCAATACATACCGCCCAATACTCTGTCCACCGCCGCTCTGCTCACTGGAGGCGTTCCACAGCCTGGAACCTGGAAGTGACGTCATCAGACATAACAAGGGAGTTCCTCTTTCTCTGTTCGGTACATCTATAAGACAAATATGGGTCTCTTTCGTAAAACAAAAATTTCTGTCTAAATTTTGAATTGCGTGCCATGATGGTGTGCAACATTGTAGATGTTTGGTTAAAATATGATAGTTTCAAGCTTCATTATTTCTGATTTATTTTTTTTCTACATTTCCTGCAATGGAGAGTGCCGCAGGAGCAATGAGACTCTTTATTTAAACAAGAATTCCAAGCATGGTATATGTTTACATAACAGTTTTAATAGTAGGCCATAATGTGCATAAAGTAAAGGCCAGTACCCCTAGGGGATGCTTGGGGTAAAGATAGACACTTTAAAACGATGTATGCGTGTGAAGAAGTAAACGTTTATTCAAAATTGTACATAGTGAACAAGGGAATGCTCAGAAGGCATGGTATGTTTGCAATAGGGATACAATCAGTTGATACAGTTTATAACATGTCAAAAGAGCAAAACATACAAAGCATTTATGACAGAGGTATAAACTTGCTTGGTACATATGGTAAGGAGGATGCCAACATGTTTCGGACTGTGGTCCTTTATCAAGGCAAATTGTGTCCTTAGAAACTCATCTAAATAGATGAAGGGTCATAAAGTTAGTCTCAATATATCAATACATTATATTTGCACTAGAAAGATCTATATTGCTAGAGGAGATTTATCTCAGAAGAGAAAACACAATGAGGTACTCACATGTCTTGCCAAAGCTCAATTGTTTGTCATATAGAGGGAGCCCCTGAGCGTGGGATCCAAAAGATCAGGGTATGTGCAGTAAAAACAAAGTGTATTTAAACACTGGGGCATAGAAGGCCTGCTGGGAACCCCCTCAGAATACAAGGTCCAACATACAGGTTTTAGGGCTGGAAGCCCATAGCCTGTATTAAGCACAGTTGGTCAGCGGATATATCACTGTGAAATAAAGTAAAATGGGAATAGTCAGGGACAAAAAAACAGAGTAAGGGTATCTGGCCACAATCAATATGTAGACCTTGTATTTACCTGAGTATAATTTGTGAGTAGAAGGGAGGAGGTCAGCTCTGGTCAGTCATCAGCATGAGACTGAAACCAGAGTGTGGAAAGTTTATATGTGGTCAAGTAATGACTAACAGCTGAGGGTGGGTGTGTGTCAATCGTCCAGAAGCCTCAGTGTTAATTTGCTGCTGTGTGATTGGGAGGCGGGCGTCAGGAGGCGCTATAGTGGCCTCCCAATGTGGACCTCTGACGGGGCGGTGCCGGGCGCGGCCGCGTCATAACGGCGCGGCCGCGTCCGGCGTCGTGACGTCACCGACGCGGGACAGACAGTCGCCAGCTTCCTGGTGCGCTCCACAGTGGAGCGCAAACAGGAAGTAGGCCAGTGAACTGGCCTAGATGGAAGGCGAGAGGGTGGCGCGTGCGCATTGTAAACAATGCGCCGGCGCCCCTGGTCTTACCCGCGCCGGGTATTCATAATAGAGGGGGGGAAACCGAAAAGCAGGTGGAATGTAGAATGGGTGGATCCATAAGGGAAATAGTCACAAAAAGAGCAATGGGGGACATGCAGGCTTAGTACAATAAATGACCTAGTGGTATATATGGCCTGTAACACAATGGAGGGAAGGGGAAAGAGACCCATGTAGCAATTTATTGCACAGTATATATTGTATGGATAGAAAAACATAAATTAGTGATGCATATGGAGAATGTACATAAATATACATATACAATATGAAACATATGGACATATATTCCTATATGCTATAAAGGAAGGCATCCAATCCACAAAATAAAAGGAAATAACAGTACAGGCAATGTACACTGGGTGTGAGTGCTTGAACGTGGGAGACCATATATTACAGGTCTAATTCACAGACTCCGGTCTCGAAGCCCTCAAGGTAAGGTTTAAAATTAAAGGCCTCGTTTAGGCCAGGGGGTATGGTGGCATTGAGGTGGAAAATCCAACGAAGTTCACTCTGAAGGAGTGCTTTGTTGTAATCACCCCCTCGGTTTGGGGGGGGAATGTGGTCTAGAGCTCTGAATGAGATCTTGGGAATAGTATCAGGGTGGACAATAGAGGTGTGTCGTCCCAAAGGTAAATCGGGATCTCTTAGGTTTATACTGGTAACGTGTCCATAGATGCGTTTCCAGAATGGTAGTTTGGTCTTACCCACGTAGAAGCATCCACATTCACATTCTAAAAGGTAAACAATTCCAACTGAACGACAATTTACATAGTACTTAGGAAAAAGGCGTTGACCATTGGGCAAAAGGTTGTGTAGATTGGATTTAGGTAAGTATTTGCAATATTTGCAATTGCCACATGGATAGGTGCCCTTAAGCTGTCTCTGGGATTTGTTACTACTCTTGTATTCACTAGTGATGAGTTTATCTCGAAGAGATGGGGCACGTCGATAAGTGATCAAGGGTTTGGGCGGGACAAAGGGGGAAAGGGCTCTATCTGTAGAGATGATGTGCCAGTGTTTAAGTAGTATTTGAGTGATTTCATTATATTGTTGACAGTAGTTGGTTATGATTCTAAGGGGTGGTTGTGTGGAGGGCCCAGATAGTTTTGGGATAAGTAGGGCAGAGCGTGGTTTAGATTTCGCTTTTTTGTAAGCGTTTTTGAGGACGCTATTTCTGTAACCTCGTGCGCGAAGTCTGTCCCTCAATACGGAGGCCTCGTGTTCAAAGGAGGTATCCGTGGAACAGTTGCGTCGGGCACGTAAATATTGGGCAAAGGGAATGGATTTGAGTAAGGGCTGGGGGTGAAAGCTAGAAGCTGCAAGAATGGTGTTGCCTGCAGTGGGTTTGCGAAAAAGTTGGCTTTGTAGTTGGCCATGTCTGTCCTTGCTGAGGGTAAGGTCAAGGAAAGAGATGGAACTATAGCTATATGTCATTGTGAATTTGAGATTGAGAGAATTTGAAGTATTGAGGTATGTAAGGAAGTGATGTAGAGTATCTATTGGGCCCTGCCACAGAATCAAAATGTCATCTATATAGCGGCGAAAGGACGCTATATGTTTGGTATAGATGCTGGCAGCATCAGTGATGAATAGGTTTCGTTCCCACTCCCCCAGGTACAGATTGGCGTACGCCGGTGCACAGCAGGTGCCCATGGCGACGCCCTGTACCTGGAGGTAGTGGGAACCATTGAAGGAGAAGAAATTGTGAGTCAGAATAAATTTGAGTGCTCTGGTAATGAAGAGCGATAATTCGTGGGGATAAAGATTGGCGTTAGACAGAATGTGTTGGATAGCAGTAAGTCCTAAGGTGTGGGGAATAGAGCTGTAAAGAGCCTCGACGTCGATGGCAACCAAGACAGTGTTGGCATCGACGTGGAGGTCCGACAGATCTTGGAGTAGATGTGTAGTATCACGTATATATGAAGGTAATGCTTGTACAAGGGGTTGAAGTAGTTTGTCTATATATCGACTAAGGTTGTCAGTGAGGCATCCACGTCCAGAGACAATGGGTCTACCTGGTGGTCTGGGAAGGTTTTTATGTACCTTGGGTAAGGCATAAAAGGTGGCTTCTCTCGGAAATTTTGTTCTAACGTACTCAGCAGTGGATTTGTCAATAATGTGTTGTCTAAAGGCGTCATCAACAAGAGTATATAATTCCTGTTGGAACAACCTGATTGATGTACTGGGAATAATGGCGTACCATTCACGATTACGTAGTATGTTAAGACACATGTCAAGATAATCTAGTTTGTTAAGGACAACAATGTTTCCACCCTTGTCCGCCGGTTTGATCACTATCAAAGGGTTGGTTTTTAAGTTTTGTAAAGCCAAGTGTTGGTTGTAAGTGAAGTTTTTTTGTTTGGGATGGGTGGGATGAATTTGCAGATGTCGAATTTCGTTAGTCACTGACTGTAAAAATAGTGCAGCACGTGGGTTAGTACTGGGTGAAGGGAAGAAACTTGATTTTTTCTTTAGTGAGGTATGGTGTGAAGAATGTGAGATGGAGGGAGGGATGTCATCCTCAAAGTTATTAAGTATGTTGTCAAGATCAATGGTGTCGATCAAATCTGGTGGATTGTTTTCCTCCAATAATTTGATGATTCCAATGATTAGAAATATCCTCCAATAACATTATTAATCTTTCCTCTCACACACTCACTAAACACGAAATTTCAGTCCTCGAGAAGGGACTTACCTTTTGTCCGACTTCACAGCTTGACAAGTTCACAGTTATCAAAGATATACATCTTTTTGTCCGCAAGTTACTTCTACATAGCATGTACACCCCTAACCCTTTCCCTGACAATCTTTTGCACACTGCCACTGAGACTACTGCTCTTCAGCAGCTCATCGAATTATTGGAGGAAAACAATCCACCAGATTTGATCGACACCATTGATCTTGACAACATACTTAATAACTTTGAGGATGACATCCCTCCCTCCATCTCACATTCTTCACACCATACCTCACTAAAGAAAAAATCAAGTTTCTTCCCTTCACCCAGTACTAACCCACGTGCTGCACTATTTTTACAGTCAGTGACTAACGAAATTCGACATCTGCAAATTCATCCCACCCATCCCAAACAAAAAAACTTCACTTACAACCAACACTTGGCTTTACAAAACTTAAAAACCAACCCTTTGATAGTGATCAAACCGGCGGACAAGGGTGGAAACATTGTTGTCCTTAACAAACTAGATTATCTTGACATGTGTCTTAACATACTACGTAATCGTGAATGGTACGCCATTATTCCCAGTACATCAATCAGGTTGTTCCAACAGGAATTATATACTCTTGTTGATGACGCCTTTAGACAACACATTATTGACAAATCCACTGCTGAGTACGTTAGAACAAAATTTCCGAGAGAAGCCACCTTTTATGCCTTACCCAAGGTACATAAAAACCTTCCCAGACCACCAGGTAGACCCATTGTCTCTGGACGTGGATGCCTCACTGACAACCTTAGTCGATATATAGACAAACTACTTCAACCCCTTGTACAAGCATTACCTTCATATATACGTGATACTACACATCTACTCCAAGATCTGTCGGACCTCCACGTCGATGCCAACACTGTCTTGGTTGCCATCGACGTCGAGGCTCTTTACAGCTCTATTCCCCACACCTTAGGACTTACTGCTATCCAACACATTCTGTCTAACGCCAATCTTTATCCCCACGAATTATCGCTCTTCATTACCAGAGCACTCAAATTTATTCTGACTCACAATTTCTTCTCCTTCAATGGTTCCCACTACCTCCAGGTACAGGGCGTCGCCATGGGCACCTGCTGTGCACCGGCGTACGCCAATCTGTACCTGGGGGAGTGGGAACGAAACCTATTCATCACTGATGCTGCCAGCATCTATACCAAACATATAGCGTCCTTTCGCCGCTATATAGATGACATTTTGATTCTGTGGCAGGGCCCAATAGATACTCTACATCACTTCCTTACATACCTCAATACTTCAAATTCTCTCAATCTCAAATTCACAATGACATATAGCTATAGTTCCATCTCTTTCCTTGACCTTACCCTCAGCAAGGACAGACATGGCCAACTACAAAGCCAACTTTTTCGCAAACCCACTGCAGGCAACACCATTCTTGCAGCTTCTAGCTTTCACCCCCAGCCCTTACTCAAATCCATTCCCTTTGCCCAATATTTACGTGCCCGACGCAACTGTTCCACGGATACCTCCTTTGAACACGAGGCCTCCGTATTGAGGGACAGACTTCGCGCACGAGGTTACAGAAATAGCGTCCTCAAAAACGCTTACAAAAAAGCGAAATCTAAACCACGCTCTGCCCTACTTATCCCAAAACTATCTGGGCCCTCCACACAACCACCCCTTAGAATCATAACCAACTACTGTCAACAATATAATGAAATCACTCAAATACTACTTAAACACTGGCACATCATCTCTACAGATAGAGCCCTTTCCCCCTTTGTCCCGCCCAAACCCTTGATCACTTATCGACGTGCCCCATCTCTTCGAGATAAACTCATCACTAGTGAATACAAGAGTAGTAACAAATCCCAGAGACAGCTTAAGGGCACCTATCCATGTGGCAATTGCAAATATTGCAAATACTTACCTAAATCCAATCTACACAACCTTTTGCCCAATGGTCAACGCCTTTTTCCTAAGTACTATGTAAATTGTCGTTCAGTTGGAATTGTTTACCTTTTAGAATGTGAATGTGGATGCTTCTACGTGGGTAAGACCAAACTACCATTCTGGAAACGCATCTATGGACACGTTACCAGTATAAACCTAAGAGATCCCGATTTACCTTTGGGACGACACACCTCTATTGTCCACCCTGATACTATTCCCAAGATCTCATTCAGAGCTCTAGACCACATTCCCCCCCCAAACCGAGGGGGTGATTACAACAAAGCACTCCTTCAGAGTGAACTTCGTTGGATTTTCCACCTCAATGCCACCATACCCCCTGGCCTAAACGAGGCCTTTAATTTTAAACCTTACCTTGAGGGCTTCGAGACCGGAGTCTGTGAATTAGACCTGTAATATATGGTCTCCCACGTTCAAGCACTCACACCCAGTGTACATTGCCTGTACTGTTATTTCCTTTTATTTTGTGGATTGGATGCCTTCCTTTATAGCATATAGGAATATATGTCCATATGTTTCATATTGTATATGTATATTTATGTACATTCTCCATATGCATCACTAATTTATGTTTTTCTATCCATACAATATATACTGTGCAATAAATTGCTACATGGGTCTCTTTCCCCTTCCCTCCATTGTGTTACAGGCCATATATACCACTAGGTCATTTATTGTACTAAGCCTGCATGTCCCCCATTGCTCTTTTTGTGACTATTTCCCTTATGGATCCACCCATTCTACATTCCACCTGCTTTTCGGTTTCCCCCCCACCCTCTCGCCTTCCATCTAGGCCAGTTCACTGGCCTACTTCCTGTTTGCGCTCCACTGTGGAGCGCACCAGGAAGCTGGCGACTGTCTGTCCCGCGTCGGTGACGTCACGACGCCGGACGCGGCCGCGCCGTTATGACGCGGCCGCGCCCGGCACCGCCCCGTCAGAGGTCCACATTGGGAGGCCACTATAGCGCCTCCTGACGCCCGCCTCCCAATCACACAGCAGCAAATTAACACTGAGGCTTCTGGACGATTGACACACACCCACCCTCAGCTGTTAGTCATTACTTGACCACATATAAACTTTCCACACTCTGGTTTCAGTCTCATGCTGATGACTGACCAGAGCTGACCTCCTCCCTTCTACTCACAAATTATACTCAGGTAAATACAAGGTCTACATATTGATTGTGGCCAGATACCCTTACTCTGTTTTTTTGTCCCTGACTATTCCCATTTTACTTTATTTCACAGTGATATATCCGCTGACCAACTGTGCTTAATACAGGCTATGGGCTTCCAGCCCTAAAACCTGTATGTTGGACCTTGTATTCTGAGGGGGTTCCCAGCAGGCCTTCTATGCCCCAGTGTTTAAATACACTTTGTTTTTACTGCACATACCCTGATCTTTTGGATCCCACGCTCAGTGGCTCCCTCTATATGACAAACAATTGAGCTTTGGCAAGACATGTGAGTACCTCATTGTGTTTTCTCTTCTGAGATAAATCTCCTCTAGCAATATAGATCTTTCTAGTGCAAATATAATGTATTGATATATTGAGACTAACTTTATGACCCTTCATCTATTTAGATGAGTTTCTAAGGACACAATTTGCCTTGATAAAGGACCACAGTCCGAAACATGTTGGCATCCTCCTTACCATATGTACCAAGCAAGTTTATACCTCTGTCATAAATGCTTTGTATGTTTTGCTCTTTTGACATGTTATAAACTGTATCAACTGATTGTATCCCTATTGCAAACATACCATGCCTTCTGAGCATTCCCTTGTTCACTATGTACAATTTTGAATAAACGTTTACTTCTTCACACGCATACATCGTTTTAAAGTGTCTATCTTTACCCCAAGCATCCCCTAGGGGTACTGGCCTTTACTTTATGCACATTATGGCCTACTATTAAAACTGTTATACAATTTTGGGATGCGATAGACCATTTGTTGTTCCCACCTACTTGCCCACCTAAATAATTTTTTTTTTATATGTTTACATATTGGTTCCAGCTTGAACCAATGTAACTATGAATATATCATACCTGCCCAATGCTACTGGAAGATGTAAATCCCTCAAGTAGACACTGCTACTTCAGTCATCTCCATTTCTTCCAGGTCCTGCGGTGAACGGTTGGCCTAATGCATTGTGATTACAGAAGGTTGGCCACACAGCACAAACGCCAGTCAGAGAATGCTTTGCATTCTCCAATTTCTCTTGTGAACACAGGGGGTCAGCCACTCAGCGTGGGTGTTATTCAGAGGATGCTTTGCATTCTCTGATTGAATGAGGTGGAGAGGCATGATGTCTTGCTGTCCACCTCATCCAATCAAAGAACGCCCTGAATTCATTCAGAAAATGCTTTTAATTCTGTGAATGGCACCCATGCTTACCAGCTGCCCTCCTATGTTCACAATGTGGCCAGCCACTCAGCATGGGACTCAGAAGCAAGTGGAGATTAATGAAATAGCGGTGTATACTTCAGTGATTTCCAGCTTCCAGGGGCATTGGCCAAGTATGGCCGATGCCAATGTAACTATGTAAAATATTTCATGCCTGGGGTTCTTCTTTAAGTGGATAAAATAGCCACAAGCAGGGGGATCTCATGCTTGAGATGCTATGATATGTTAAGGAATAAAATAAATGGGGGGTGGGGGAGGTAGAATTCAGACATCTATTTTCCAGCCACGGATGTGTTATGCATCTGTGCAGGTAAGATTTTTACAGGTCCAGGATCACATGGTCCATTGCGTTTTCAAAAAAGGACAGGTGTGGATTTGGCCGAAATAACCCAGCTACAAAACGCAAATGTTTAATACAAGATGCATCCATGAAACTATTAGCAAACAGAATATCTTATCTCTGTTTGCACGCTTACCTGCAGTTTGTGCACAACTGATTACTGCTCGAGAACAACACTGCATCCATAGGAGTGCGCACAGGGTGTGGCAGGTGTGCCTGGGCACACCCTAATCACATTGTGTGCATTAGCATTATCACTCCTTTGCCTGTGCTGGGAGCGAGTTGTGCAGCAAAGCCCCAGCACAGAGACTGAGCTCTTACTGAAAGCCCTGGGTCTTGTACTGATGATTGGGACCTGAGACTCCCGGTTACTGGTCACTTGATTGTTGGGATAGCCTCTGATTGGCTATCACAGTAATCCATCACTGTGCAGCCCGCCCATGTTTTATCTTTCGCTTCTGAATGGAGAGAAAGATATATTGTATATGCGGGAGAGAACGGTGCAAACAAACATAAGTGTGTAAAAAAAGATAGAAATGTAAAAAAAAAAACAAAAAAAAAGAAATGTAAAAAAAAGAAAAAAATAGCTAGATCAAGGTTTAAAGTAGGTCAGTGCCAGAGTCAGTGTTGGGGGTCAAGGTCAGGGTCAAAGGTCAGGGTCAGCGTATTTTGGGTAAGATGTTTAAGAAAGCATTTTTAAATTAGTATCAATGATAGTTAGCGTCAGGGTCAGTGTGTTTTATGTAGGATAGAAAAATGTGCACCATTGTTTCTGGGCCCTACTACAGGTACAAACAACAAATAACATCACCCTCTGTCATGAAGGGGTTAATGAATTGTAAAAAAAAAATGAAAGTGTTTGTTTACATTGATAAGTGTTTATTTAAATAAAATACGTGTGTCTTTATATATTTATATATAAATCACACACACGCATGTGTGTTTGAGCTTTGGGGTGCACACCCTAATGCAGTAGGCTGCGCACATCTATGATCGCATGTTAAGATGCATGCATTAACGCACTGCAAAAGTGTGAACATGAAGCAAAAATAAGCCCTATGATGTCTCATCTTGCCATGTACTGTATTCCCCTTTTCCTGCTATAAAAATGCAATATGCTGCAGCTTTGACCATTCTATTTTTCTTTTCTTTTTTTTTTGGTAGACTGTAATCAGTAGGAAGCATGCATAGTATGCCTTTAATCTTTTTTTGAACTGTCTCTTTTTAATTCTCTGCAACGACCAGTGAAGAGTCAAGTTGAACTAAAAAAATTGTAGATGTAATGAAGACTAAACAGCTCTGTTTAAATCATTGATTAACCGCTTTCAGACCGGACCATTTTGCTGGCCTAAGACCAGACCACTTTTTGCGATTCGGCACTGCGTCACTTTAAGTGACAATTGCGCGGCCGTGCGACTCGGCTCCCAAACAATATTGACGTCCTTTTTTTCCCACAAATAGAGCTGCGGTTTTTATTTTTTGCGATATAAACAAAAAAATACCGACAATTTTGAAAAAAAAAAAAGCATTATATTTTACTTTTTGCTATAATAAATATCCCCCAAAAAAAAAAAAATATATATATATATATATATATATATAAAAAAAAATTTCCTCAATTTAGGCTGATATATATTTTTCTACATATTTTTGGTAAAAAAAAAAATCGCAATAAGCAATTATTGATTGGTTTGCACAAATTTATAGCGTTTACAAAATAGGGGATAGTTTTATAGCATTTTTATTAATAATTTTTTTACTAGTAATGGCGGCGATCAGCGATTTTTATTGTGACTGCGACATTATGGCAGACACATCAAAACATTTTTGACACATTTTTGGAACCATTGTCATTTATACAGCAATCAGTGCTATACAAATGCACTGATTCCTGTGTAAAGGACACTGGCAGTGAAGGGGTTAACCAAGGGGTGGCAGTGTAGGGGTTAAGTGTGTCCTATGGGCGTGTTGCTAACTGTGGGGGCTTGGCTGTGTGTGACAGTCACTGATCTCTGCTCCAATCACAGGGAGCAGAGATCAGTGTCACTTGTTGCTAGGCAGAACGGGGAGATGCTGTTTACTTCCGCATCTCCCCGTTCGTCCTCCCCGTGAGACGATCGCGGGTGTCCACGTGGCGATCGAGTCTGCGGGACCCGCGACCGGACTTACGGGGTCCCGACCCGTCGGGAAGCGGTTAAAGTAGAACTATAGGCAAAAATTTTTTTTTTTTCATTTTGGATAGAGAAGGGGAGAGTTATAACTCCTGTCAGATTTTTTTCTCATCATATGTGTCCCATTGCTGAGATTTTCCTCCACTCCCTATCCCATAGCCAAACAGGAAATGTGAGGAAATTCCTGCAAATTAAGAGAATTCCTTAGGGACCCCCAGGTCACCAGAACTAGTGTCCCCATTGGAAGATTTCCTCTCTATTACTTTTCTGGGGACAACACAAAATTTGGGATTTTTTTTTTACTTTCACTTTCAATGATAATGGTAAACAGGACAAATAGAGAGGTGAACCTCCCTAACGGGGACACAGGCAGCAATAAAAACCTGACAAGCATTCTAATCCCTCTCCGCTGTATCCAAAATAAAATAAAAAGTTTTGCCTTTAGTTATGCTTTAACCACTTCACGACTGCTCACCATAGATATACTGCGGCAGCCGTGCCAGATCACGCACCTAGTATGTGATCTAACACTTCCGGGTCTGGGGCGTGCGCAGTAAAGTGTGAGTAAACAGAGCGAGTAAACAAGGCAGATTGCCATTCTGTCAGAAGGGAAGGTATTGATCCTGTGTTCTGCAAAGCAGGAACATGGATCTTTGCCTTCCCCTAATCAAAGCACCTCCCCCACAGTGAGTAAGCACAACCTAGGCACACAGTTAACCCTTTGATCGCCCCTGATGTTAACCCCTTCCCAGCCAGTGTCATTAGTACAGCGACAGTGCATATTTTCTAGCACTCATCACTGTATTAGTGTCACTGGTCCCAAAAAAAGCGGCAAAAGTGTCAGTTATTGTCCAATTTGTGTGCTGTAATATCGCAGTCCCGCTATAAGTCGCTGATCGCCGCCATTACTGGTAAAAAAAATAATACAAATATCCCATAGTTTGTTTCATAGACTTTTGCACAAACCAATCTATATACGCTTATTGGTTTTTTTTTTTTTTTTTATCAAAAATATGTAGCAGAATATCTATTAGCCTAAATTGATGAAGACATTTTTTTATTGGATGTGTTTTAAAGGAGAAAGTAAAAAATATTGTTTGTTTGTTTTTTTCACAAAAAATAAAAACCACATAGGTGATCAAATACCACCAAAAGTAAGCTCTATTTATGAGGAAAAAAGGACCAACATTTTATTTGGGTACAATGTTGCACAACTGCTCAATTGTCAGTTAAAGTAACGCAGTGGCGTAGCGCAAAAAATGGCCTGGTTATGAAGGGGGTAAATCTTCCAGAGCTGAAGTGGTTAAAGAAAGGTAAAAACCACAGTGAAATAACCTGCATCTCCTTACAGTCTTTATTACTTATATTCAGGGAGGAATACAAACGGTGTGTGGACATAATGGTCATGTGTCTTTTTTTCAACCTACCTATGTAACTATGTATACTTAAGGGCTGTACTCATGCTACTGATATTTAGATGTAATGGCCTGATTTTTAATTACCTAATTTGTAGCACTTTGTAACAGATGAATATATATTTGTATTTTAGCCCTGCAAAAGTAAAGGATGTATTTGTCTATAAACTGAAGGATTAAAAACTGTTTGTGTTGCCCTATAGCAGTAGTTCTCAACCATGTCCTCAATTACCCCCAACAGGCCATGTTTGCAGGGTTTCCTTTATCTTGCACAGGTGCTATAAATCAGAGTCAATGGCTTGGTATTTTGGACAGCTATTTTATCTAAGAGAAATTCCGAAAACATGGCCTGTTGGGGGTACTTGAGGACTGAGGTTGAGAACCACTACTCTATATCACCAATTAGAGAACATCTGTAATTTTTCAATAATAAAATCAGCTATCTGAAGATTCAAAAGCATCCTACTCCTATTATCTCTATTGTATTTTAAGTAGAACGCAATTGTCAGTTGTCACCACTTGAATCCCAGATTGAAACAAAGGGCAAAGGTTGACTACACTGTTCTTCTTGAAGTACAATGGGTAGTAATGGTAGCATCCAGTCAGCAGCTCTCATTGCTATGCGTTTGGCAGTAGATACAATTTAGGTATATACGAATGAAAGCCCTTCTTAAATTAAAGTGGTTGTAAACCCTTACAATCCACTCTCTGCTACAGGTAAGCCTATAATGAGGCTTACCTGTAGCTACCCCCGATATTTCCTAAACCTGCACGGTTTAGGAGATATCCCCTGTATCTGCATGTGCCGACATCATCGGCACATGCGCACTGAAGCAAAGGCACGTACGTGCCGTTTGCTTCAGTAAGTGTGCCGTTACCGACGGCTCCTGCGCGCATGCGCGGGATTGACATCATCGTGGCTCTGGCCATTCACAGCGCCGGAGCCGCGATACCCGGAAGTATCTCCGAGGAGAAATGTCGCTGCCCGGTGCTGTGTACGGGCACCACAGTGGGGGCTTCGCTCTCAGGTGAGTATTACATAATGAGCTAGTATGCTATGCATACTAGCTCATTATGCCTTTGTCTTGCAGGTCTTTTTTTTTTTTTTGTGTACACAACATGGTAGTCGCTGTGCTGAGTCTTTTTTGAGCAGTCCAGCATATTTCTATTTTATTAAAATGTATTTAGTTTCATAAATATATTATACAAATTGTATAACTGTGTTATACATTTTGTCTTTTGCCGGGTGTGCCACAAGATTGATCTATGATGGCCATCTTCACACAAAATCGAAAAAGAAAATCTGCTTTTTTAGGGTCCCCACTCCTACTGTTGGTTGTAGCAGAATTGCTACAATAAAATACTATTTATTTTTTATTGTTTCCTAATCCCAGAAACAGTACGTAACCGTGCCGCACATCAAATCACAAGGCACAACTTGTGCTAAGCAGGTATGGATGCCTCCATGTCCAGTAAAGTATGTGTATAGCAAAAACATTTTTTCTTTTGGATAGACTAGAGATATGGTAAGCAAAAATAAATAAAATCAATTTTCTGTCTATATATATATATATATATATATATATATATATATATATATATATATATATATACAGTACAGTATACATATATAACCATCTATAATTATATCCTTTAAACTAAAAAAAGGTCTTTAAAACATTATTGTGTATTGAATAAATTAGTTATATTAACTGTTATATAAAGCTATAATAAGGTATATTAAGCTCTACTATATTAACCTGCTAGTATATAATGGTTTTGTCTGTGTTTTTTAAGTTTACAAATCTATAAACTGATGTTTGCTATCAATATTCAATATTTGAATGCAAATGTTTAATACAAGACGCATCCATTAAATTATTAGCTAATAATAGGTCTTATCCCTGTCTGCATGATAGACAGAACAATGCATGATAAGAAAAGATGGAGGTGTTCCACCTCTGAGTCCTTCAGCGGACCGCATAATCTGATCTCTACCAGTTGAGCTGTTTTGTAAATGAATAAAATATATATATTTTTATTTTTAGCATTAAATATAATACATAGTAATATACAGACATGAAAAAACAATGATTAAAAAAATAGAATCCTTTAAGCTGTAATCGAGTAGGAAAAAATAATAAATACTTAACTAAGTTTATTTACAGTATCCCAGTAAAGTTTTATAGCAGGCCCTTAAATGTTTTCCTAGAGAGTAAATTTAGGCAGACAGAATTCATTATTTTGCTGACAAATTTATTCAGTGTTTAGAACGGTTTTGATCATTAAAGAGTAAATAAATAAGAGGACACTTTCACAGACACAGAATCCACAGCATTCAGCTTACTGGGACAATTTACATACTGAATTCTTAGACCACCAATAAACCAAACAGATGTTATTTGCCAAATAGCTCAACATTAAACAACACAACGGAACTATTAAAAAATTATAGATAGTATAACATGTTTATTATAAAAAAAAAAATAAAAAAAAATAATAATAATTTGTAGTGAAAGGTTCTGCAGGTATGTTATTGTATTTTTGGCAACAGAATTAAGTGCAATTTCCAAACACATCTGCATCTGGGACATCATTATACTTTACACTGCATGTTCTATAGAAATTCAAATATTCCTCAAATGATAAAATATTTTCATCGCCAGGATAACAGGTCAGAGAAGATAGGAGATATAGCAATTCTCATATACTCACTTTAAGACAAAAAGTGTGTAAAAAATGTAATTTTTCGATTAAAAAGAAAAAAACACACTCAATTGGCAAGGTCTGCAAATCAGTCAATTATTATTATTTTTTGTTTTGTTATACATTTAATTTAAAGAGTTTCAATTTTACCAGCAATGTAGGGTAAAGGTTGACTGTTTAGACATGAATTACTACTGTTTAGCATCAGAATAAATTATTAATCAGGTTGTTTGCAAGTTTTGATTCTGTTTTTAGACTCAGTGAGTGATAGACAAATCTTTCAGAAAGCTGGAGATTTCTACAATATGCTCAATTTCCTGCTAAAGAGTAAGAGGTATTTGTTAATGATAGCTGAAAAATCAATCTACTTCCAAATTTGGATATGTGAAAAATTTAAATGTGTTTTTCCCCTTTTAAGGTTCTCTATCTCTCCTTTGTCAGACATACAATAGAAAAATGATGCTGTGTTCAGAGGGACTGTAAATTCCTCCTCCCCCATTCTTTTAGAAAGTTTTGTAAATTTTGATGATGAAGAAAACACAAAGGTATCTCGTTAGAATGCAGAAGATGATGAAGATGTTATCATACAACACAAGGCTAAAGATGCAGAGGAAAGTCGCTGAGATCCATGGTATAATGTCTTTCGATTAGTATACGTTATGATAACGTAAAGCAGACACGCACAAGAAGAGCTTAGTCATAGTAGTCCCTTTTGATAATGTCCAGTGCCATTAAAAGTCTGTTAAACATGGTTCACATCTGAGATGTCACATTCCCCATAGAACCATTTTGATTGCATGATGCCATAAGTCCAACTTTTTTCCAAAAACTTCATGTCCAGCCTTCATTTGTCATTGGAAGATGAGTTGAAGTTTCATGTCAAAATTGGCCATGGTCAACTTCATCTAACCAAGAAGCTGGACTGGCAGGGAAATCTGGGTATCCACCACTGCTGCCAGTGGAAAGATCAGAATTGGGTCCATTTGCCCCTAAAACCCTCATAGATGGAGGCACCCCTTGCCCACTCTGAGCCATGATACCTAAACCTGTGTCGGGAAATGCTAAGCTTGACATCAGTGGCTGATGGCCCGACATGGCCTGTAGTGAGGCTGGGGACTGTGGGATTCCATAGGGGCTGTTGGATCTCAGGTCATGGTACTGGTCTGATGCTGGAATACCACCATGTTCCAGGGAGAAGGCACCGTTGCTTCCAGCCTGTCTGCCCAAAACTGGAGAAGCCTCACTGAGACTGTTGTAAATCCCATTGGAGTGGTTCATTTCCGATAAAGCAGGCTCATCTGCAAAGAGGACATATTACATAATGATTAACTTCATAATTTTTATATGCATTTTAGAGTAATGAAAGTTTGCAACTGGTCAAGAGTGTTTCCGTATGTTTTTAAATATGACTTTTTTTTAATTTACTGGACAGGCCTAGAACTACTGAAAAATAGGTCTTGGCCTGGTAAGAGAATTCTCATGACAGCCTACAGGGGAAGCTGAAGATCCAAAATTCCATATTCACATTAGATTTTGGGATCACTTTGAAAACCATTACATGTATTATTAAATAGAGCTAGTTTAACCACTTCCCATCCCGCCCATAGTCATATGACGCCCACAAGGTGGATCTCCCATCCTGGGTGGGCGTCATATGACATCCTCCCATTCCCGGCCACCTAGGGGGCGCGCGCGCGCGCCCGCGGCGTCGCTCGGGACCCGGTGCGTGTGCCCGGCGGGCGCAATGTCCGCCGGGCACCCGCGATTGCCCGTGAAAACAACGGGACCATGCGGGACCATGGAGCTGTGTGTGTAAACACACAGCTCCACGTCCTGTCAGTGGAGAGGAAACCGATCACGTGATCCCAGTACGGAGGAACACCGATCGGTCTCCTCCCCTTGTGAGTCCCCTCCCCCCACAGTTAGAATCACTACCTTAGGGAACACATTAACCCCTGCAGCGCCCCCTAGTGTTAACCCCTTCCCTGCCAGTCACATTTACACAGTAATCACTGCAATTTTATAGCAACGATCGCTGTGTAAATGTGAATGGTCCCAAAAATGTGTCAAAAGTGTCCGAAGTGTCCGCCGCAATGTCGCAGTCACGAAAAAAAATCGCAGATCGCCGCCATTACTCGTAAAAATAAATAAATAAATGCAATAAATCTATCCCCTATTTTGTAGACGCTATAACTTTTGCGCAAACCGATCTATATAAGCTTATTGCGATTTTTTTTACCAAAAATATGTAGAAGAATACGTATCGGCCTAAACTGAGTAAAAAAATTGTTTTTTTTTTTTTTAAATTGGATATTTATTATAGCAAAAAGTAAAAAACATTGTGGTTTTTTTCAAAATTGTCGCTCTTCTTTTGTTTATAGCGCAAAAAATAAAAAACGCAGAGGTGATAAAATACCACCAAAAGAAAGCTCTATTTGTGGGGAAAAAAGGACGTCAATTTTGTTCGGGTGCCGTGTCGCACGACCGCGCAATTGTTAGTTAAAGCGACGCAGTGCCGAATCGCAAAAAGTGCTCTGGTAAGGAAGGGGGTAAAATCGCCCGGTGCTGAAGTGGTTAAGTACAACGGGTACAAAAATCTTTTTTTTTTTTTTTTTTAGCATCCAGTAATCCCCTGTACATTAGGCTTTAGATTGAGTGAGGAGGCTGCATTGTGACCCAACAACTCTGGTAAGGATGTCTATAACACAAAACAGGAATACAAATCTTTTGACACACAAGATAGGTCTCATATTTGTATTTCTACTGTGTAGTCTAGAGTTCAGCTTTAATGAGCAAGCAATGTTTGGATTTTTATTATCATCAACAAAACATCTTCCATGTTATGATCCCAGAAAGAGTGAACAGAGACAGAAGGGACAGCTCTACATTTTCCTCTATGTTCTCCAACTATACCTGTAAAAGAGACCTCAGCATCACTGTCAGGACCATCCTCCTGGATGCTGTCCTTGTCAGATTTGGAGTTACCCCTTGACCGTTTCATATTTCTGAAGTATTGTCCCCATCTTTGTCTTCCGGCATCCTTTTTTAATCGTTTCTCCTTTGCTCTTCTGTTCTGGAACCACACCTGGAAATACAGCAACACATTAGTTGACTGAAAGTACTTTGTAATTCTATGTGGGATGAGGGGGGAGTTGTACATTGAGTGTAAATAGCTTATTATGTCTGACCAAACCCAGTAAAAAATGTTTAATTGCTCCTCTCTGCAGTCCCCACCACCCTGGAAGCTTTTTAAAATCACGAAGAACATCTTTATAAGTCATGCAGATGCTGATAAATATTGTAAATCCATTCTATGATATAATCTATCAAAAGCTTCAACACTGATACTTCAGCCTTGTAGAATGTAGGGAGACCTGGTTGATATATACATTTAATGAGATCATGTGCTTTGTGTCTATCTCTCATATTAAACTGGTTAACTAACATTGCTCATAGTATATATGTCAGTGGGTACCTGCACCACCCTCATGTCCAGCCCCGTCTCTGATGACAGCTGTTCTCTGACATGTCTAGCTGGCTTCGGAGAATTGTTATAGGCATTTTTCAGTGTTTCAAGCTGCTTGGCAGTGATGGTTGTCCTTGGCCTTTTGGCTGTGGATTCAGCTTCTGCATGAGTGAAAAAAAAATGTGCAATAATCAGCCATTCACATCAACACAAAATATATTTTCACGCCATGTGCGCTTATTCACTTTACAAGGCAAAATCATTTGTTTTTAAACAACAGTGAAATGTTAATCTATAGTATCATTCATCAATACAAAAATACGATTTGTATTAGTGGTTGCATGTTTCAATAATATAGGACGGTTCACTAAAACTGGTACTATAGTTTTATTAGGTAATTGGAAGGCTGAATGATATGCCTACTCTTTATATATTGCAGAGACACAAGCAATGAGTTCTCCCCATCAGAATTCCCAGTTCTGTAAATTGCGATTGCATAAAAAAAATATGATGCCAGTTCCCCAAAGTGATTTATGATGGGGTACACATTGGGGAAAATAGTTTATTTATCTATTTCCTAATAAAGATAGTGTGAGTTCTTTAACTTAGAATTTACTTTTTTTTTTTTTTGTGATCAAGTAACAACCACTTGCCGACCACAATACGTGTGTGTGTGTGTGTGTGTATATATATATATATATATATATGTATATATATATATATATATATATATATATATATATATATAAAGATATTAGCCATAACCCCAGTAATGTTTTTTTCAGTAGGTGGCTGGCTTTTTCATGAAACTGTCCCAAGTGTCTCATAAGCCACTGGAACGGTTCCCGAAGCAGCGTGAAGTGACTCCCCCCCCCCTCCTGCCACTCACTGGTGTTTCTCTGGCTAACAGTTTCCACCGGTTAGCCCGAGAAACAATGGTGCAGCTGCTCCTATAGGCGATCAAAGAGTCACCACTCTTTCATTGACTCTATGGCCTTGGAGGACCGGAGCAACATCATGATGTTACTTCCGGTCCAGGCTGGAAGAAATTTTTTTTTTTTAAAGTGAAAGATAAAACTATTTTTTTCTTGATCTTTTAAAGGTAAAGAAGAGATTTGGAGTCTTTTTGACCCCAGATCTCTCCATAAAGAGCACCTATCATCCTTATTTCTAATAAGAATAAAAGTGATAAAAAATAAATAAAAGTAAAAATAAATGAACAGTGTAAAAATAAAAAGTAAACGAAATAATAAAAAATAAAAATAAAAATGTAAAGCATCCCCATCGCTTGTGCTCACACACAGAAGCTCACGATAAAAATAAAAAATTAAAGGGACAGTGTAAAAATAAAAAATAAAATAATTAGAGCGAGAGCAATAATTCGAACTCCTCTGTAACTCTAAACAGATAACCTGTAAAGATGTAGCCTATGGAGATTTCTAAGTACCATAGTTTGTCGCCATTCCACAAGCGTGCACAATTTTAAAGCATGACATATTGGGTATCTATTTACTCGATGTAACATCATCTTTAAAATTATTAAAAAATTGGGGTAACTATTGCTGTTTTTTTTATATTATTTATTAAAGTGTTTTTTTTCCAAAATATTGCATTTTCAAAACTGCTGCGCAAATACCATGTGACATAAAAAATTGCCACAATAGCCATTTTATTCCCTAGGGTTTCTGCTAAAAAAAATGTATAATGTTTGGTGGTATAAGTAATTTTCTATATTCAAAAAAGAAAGTTTTCCGGCGCTCCAAATATTGTAATGTCTTGGTAAAATGGTGCAATATTAGCTTTTATTACATGTTAGTGTAATGCATACATTTACTGGTTCACAGGTTTACAAGGTGGCGGTGCCCATCAGGGGTTAAGATGTCCTAGGGTGTGCTGGTGCTAGGGTGCAGGCTCCGCTGGCAATCCTTCGGCTGTGGAGATGTTTTAGTCCTGGTTTAGCGGCTATTCCGCGGTGTCCATAGTGTGGGAAGCTCCACGCTAACCACCCTGGAACACGGAAGCGGAAGTGACATCAGCAGTGCTCGGCCGACATCCAGACACGTAGTGAAGAATGTACAGGCTACGCGCTTGGGGCTCACAGCTCCTTCTACTTGCCAGTACTGGCTATGGACACCACAGAATAGACTAAAACATCTCCACAGCCGAAGGACTGCCAGCGGAGCCTGCACCCTAGCACCAGCACACCCTAGGACATCTTAACACCTGATGGGCACCACCACCTTGTGAACCTGTGAACATGTAAGTGTATGTATTACACTAACATGTAATTATATGACAGAACCATTAGAGTTGGTGCCTCCAACCAACCCCCCCCCCCCCCCTTTTTCTTCCTAAGTCATTTCCTAGCAAAAAATACTGATGTAAACTTGTAAACAAAAAGTACCAGAAAAAGCCTGGTCGGTAAGTGGTTTTAAGTTTCCTCTACTCTTGCACCTAGGTGAGTAGCCAGATATCTGGGGCCCCCATTATTCTGGATTATGATAAATCTCCCTGATAAATCTCCACCCAGGTGACACCCACCATAGGGGTGAAACTATCAAGTAGGTCCACCGACCCCCATCCGGGACAGCACATGGATTGGTGTACCAACACCAAACGCATCATTTACAGGGGCTGGTGCCAGCCCTCTGCCGGCTCAAAACTAGCCTGCCCAGCACCCTGCAGGGCACTGTGGCAGGCTAGACAGGAGAGAGCCCGATGGGTTGTTGTTTTATCGCACCAGGGTGACACCAACCCTAGTGACACCACTGTCCCTGCAGACTTTAACATTTCTTTTGTGGGACAGGAAGTGGGCATGAGGCACCCAACATTGGAAACAAGGTGCCTTGCCGCTAAATGACAGATAGTCTGGCTTGTTTACTGACAGAAGCTGGCAGGGATTGTCATTTAGCAGAAGTAATGTTGTTGCCGCTAACAGAAGGATCTCTGGCTGCTGTTTGCAAACAAACAGTATGACTTTAAAGGTGTACATTGTCCTGCTCTGTAACTTCACATACATGTTAAAGGCATCCTGAAACATGTTATTCAAAGGATTTGTGTACATTTAATGTTGCCCTTTAAGCTGAATTAAAAAATCTATCTCCCCGTTTCAATCCAAAACCATTTTCTAGTTTTGAATAGAGCAAAAAAGGATTAGTACTCCTGTTACATTTTTTGCTGCTATCTCAGGGCTCCATTAGAGAGATTTCCCCTCACTTCCTGTCCTACTGAAAAAGGTTTCACCAGACAGGAAGTGAGGGGAAATCTGCAATGGGGACACAGACAAGTAAAGAAACATTGACAAGAGTTTAGCTTTCCCCTGCTCTACAATTTCATTTTAAGTAATCCAAGCCACATTTTCTTGGTCACCCTGTGCCCCTAATAGACACAGGGTTACTTAGACATAAGAGGTGCATGAGGAGCTGAAGCAAGGGTTTCCCAACCTCTTCAAGGGATTCTGGGTTCCACAAGCCCCCCGCCCAAAGTGACTCCCGTCACAGTCTAAATATACATTTTAACTCATTTTAACTTTAGGGCAAATTCACACTGTGGCATTTCAATATATACATTCCAAAGAGTTACAATAGCCATGATAATATATAAGTCCATTCAAACAAAAACAAACTAAAAACAAAATTAATTGAAACTCAAATTAATTTTTAAAACAATAGTGAATTAGAACACATTTAAATATGCATAAAAGCATGCATGTAAAGATCTGAATGGGCCCTAGTTGTATGTATATGTATGTTTATATTATATATTATATATTGTATATAATACAGCCATTCCCTAAAAAAAATTGCAGCACAAAAATAGTTACAGCTTTTTAAGACTGTGCAGTTCCTGCTAGTCACCAGAAATGTAAGCATTTCCTACTGAAGTAATAGATACATCAAGAACCTTGTACAGGTATATATGCTCTAGATTAATGCTGCTGTTGCAAATATCAGAGCAAAATGTGTTTTTCCTTTTTAGTTACACTATATTACCAAAAGTAATGGCATCTCAGTCTTAGTCCTTAGGGTTCAATATTGAGTTGGCCCACGCTTTGCAGCTATAACAGCTTCAACTCTTCTAGGAAGGCTGTCCACAAGGTTTAGGAGTGTGTCTATGGGAATGTTTGACCATTCTTCCAGAAGTGCATTTGTGAGGTCAGGCACTGATGTGGACAAGTAGGCTTGGCTCGCAGTTTCTGCTCTAATTGATCCCAAAGGTGTTCTATCGGGTTGAGGTCAGGACTCGATCATTCATATCTATATGGACCTTGCTTTGTGCACTTGTCAAAATCATTTGGTGGAGGGGGGGTTATGGTGTGGGGTTGTTTTTTAGGGGTTGGGCTTGGCTCTTTAGTTCCAGTGAAGGGAACTCTTAGGGCATTAGCATAACAAGACATTTTGGACAATTTCATGTTCCCAACTTTGTGGGAACAGTTTGGGGATATTCTCCTTTCTATTCCAACATAACTGCGCACCGGTGCACAAAGCAAGATCCATAAAGACATGGATGAGCGAGTTTGGGGCAGAGGAACTTGACTGGCCTGCGCATAGTCCTGACCTCAACCCGAAAGAACACCTTTGGGATGAATTAAAGGGGAGACTGCGAGCCATGCCTTCTTGTTCAACATCAGTGCCTAACCCCACAAATGCACTTCTGGAAGAATGGTCAAACATTCCTATAGACACACTCCTAAACCTTGTAGACAGCCTTCCCAGAAGAGTTGAAGCTGCTATAGCTGCAAAGGGTGGGCCAACTCAATACTGAACCCTATGGAATAAGACTGGGATGCCAATTAAGTTTTATGTGCGTGTAAAGTCAGGTGTCCCAATACTTTTGGTAATATAGTGTATGTCCAGGTAGCGGATAACTGATAATTATATAAATTAAAGGGAAAGTCATGTACCTCTCTGCTTTGCTGTTTCATAGTCTGCCTTGCACACCAGCCGACTGTCCTCCATAAGGTAAAATTCGTCTCCTGTCGCCAGCTGCCTTTTGCAGATGATGCAGGAAAAGCAGTGTAGATGGTACACAAACTCCTGAGCCCGTCTCACTACCTGAGTGGGGGGGATTCCTTGTTGGCAGGCCGCACATTTTGTCCCAAACCTTCTATAAGAAAAAAAAATTATTTTGTGAAAACAAACCTTGTTTATGGGTTCCCCATACCTCTCACATTACCCATGATCTGTGTTAGAACCTGAGCATGGCCAATTTTTCTCTTGAGCATGTTATCATGAGGTTTAATCCAGTGCTAAAAGTTGATGTAATGATAGCTTTCCCTATTCTGCTTTATATAAACTTTGCTGTCAGCCAGCATAATGTAGAAGAGGGGTTGGGCAAAGATACAACATCTCTAGGGTGGCTTCACTCTGACTTGCTGCTGTTTAGCTGCAGCACAGTGTACCCACAGTTCTAGTATGTTTTCTGAAAGTGCACTAAAACCACAGGACATAATAGAAGTCTATGGCCTAAGGCCGGCCATAGGCGGAGCGATTTTCTTTTTGCAGGACCGACTGAGATTCAAACCATCTATGGCCGGCTTAAGTACAGCCAACCCACACCAAAACCCCAGGTACACTGAACTACACACACGCTGCAGCCAAAGTGCATCAGAAAAGTGTCAAGCGGTCCTAAATTAAACTAACTAAAGGCAATACTTTTTTTTAAGTTTTGGATAAGGCAGAGAGGGATTAGAACACATGTCAGTTTTTATTGCTGTGCCCACATTAAGGAGATTCGCCGTCTCTATTTATCCTGTTTACCATTATCATCAGAAGTTAAAGTAAAAGAAAATCCTAAATTTTGGGTTGCCATTAGAACTGTAATAGAAAGGAAATCTTTCAATGGGGACACAAGTTCTGGTGATACGCTGGGATTCTCCCACTTTGGAGGGATTTCCACTCACTTCCTGTTTTGGTTATGTGACAGGAAGTGAAGAGAAAGCTCCCCTATGGAACACAGATGGCAAAAAAAACTCCCTTACTCTGTTAAAATTGAAAAAATAACTTTTGTCCTCCGTTACATAAGTATACTTTTTCTGCAAACTGGAGAACAGCAGCCTATGTACAATAGAAAAGGTGTTTTGATTTCATTGACCAGCAGAAATATCCCACTGATCACCATGTTATCCCTCATACACACCAGAAGTAAACCTGCATTTCTTGCATTTCACAGGCTTTGCGATGAATGATGGAACAGTCTTAAAGTGGAAGTTGGCCCAAGAATGACTCTATGAACATAAACAGTCATATAACACATGTACTTTGATAAATGTAGAGCACCATGTTTGAATTCTGTCCTCGCTCCCATTATTTAGCAATTAACATTGGAAACTGACAACCATTTACCATAACATATGCAGCCTCTCTATACTATCTATGCCTTGAAATTGAAAACCTAATTGGCAAATGCTTCTTCTGTACCCAAAGCATGAGAGGGCTGAGGGACACCCTGATTTTTTGGTGTCGCTGGTAAATGGTGGACATTTTCCAACACTGATTGCTGGACAACTGGAGCATGGACAGAGGTCAAACTTGGTGCTATGCATTTATCAAGATATGTATGTTATATGGCTGCTTAATGTACATTGAATGATTCTAGGGTGAACGTCCAATTTAATGATATGATTTTTTTTTTTAATTGCAGTTTGGGCACATATGCATAAATTGAAAGAGCATTATCTTAATAAGAGTTTCCTATTAACAAGATGGTAAACACTGGATGGAAAGATACAAGATCATTAATCTTCTACAATACTCCTATAATATTATAGACTTACTTGAAAAAATCGTCTTTGCAATAGACACTGTCGCCCCGGCTGAAGCATTTTTCAGTGAGCTGGATCTGGCAGTCGTTGCATTTCAGGCACTTGCTATGCCAATGGCGGTCCAGCACCTTCAAGATGAATCGGTCTACGATGTGCTGGTTGCAACCAGCGCACAAGGGAATCTCTGCAACACAAAAATACAAATAATTAGTTTAACCACTTTTTTTACATATTCTAAGTAAACAGCAGATAATTAGACCAGGGATGCATGGCCTAGAAAACACAGAGGATACAATATTGCTTCTGGAAAGAAAAGATGATAACTATTATAACATTTCCTTGGGGCAATGCATGATTCTGGCAAATCACCTTTATTTTACAGAGTTTATAGTTTTACCCAAATTACCACAAATGGTGGGGGGAACTATGATAACTGATAAGTGACATGAGGCAAAACTGGAGTGTGGCCTTTTTTGGGACCACATTTTTTAGATTCTGTGCACATTGGGATAAAATCTCAAATCCAGTGCAAGCTGCCAAACATACAATTATATTGCAACCTGTAAAATTGGCATTTCATTGGTCATACCTTCTGAAAGTAGAAGATATTCACATATCTATGCAGCCTTCAAATTTTAAAAGGAAGAGAAAGTATTGCTAACTTCAAGAGTTATGGGGAAGACATGGAAGTTTCAGTCCCTGAGGCCAATACAAAACCGCAGGGTTATGGCCCATCAGCCAAAATACCAGGGTATACTGTATGCCCAGCTTACCTATGATATGAACTTAGCAGGGTTTATAAAAGCAAGATATCCCAAACGTGTAACCCAGCACTGAACTCTGCCCACTCTACATTTTACATCATTTCAGTTAGCAGAAGTGTTCAGCCAGTCATTGTGGTTGCTACATATCCATATAAGCCATACAATCTACACAACCAGTCCCATTGTCCCAAAATGTACCTTCTTCCCCTATAACCAAAGGATTGTTATATTCCAGTCACTTCTACAGAGACCGCATTCCATGTCAATTTGTCCTTCACTTATTAAAAGCTAAGATGCTAAGATTTGGGCCAGGCCTCTCTTCTCTTCCAAGCCAGGTCAGATGGAGCAAATGCTTTTTCTTGAGATAGATAGATAGATAGATAGATAGATAGATAGATAGATAGATAGATAGATAGATATATAGATAGATTATATCTATCTATCTATCCCTAAATCTAGCTATCTAATTAGAAAGAAAGAGCAATAGGCACAGATCTATCTATCTATCTATCTATCTATCTATCTATCTTTGATCTATCTGTCTAGTGATTGTCTAGCTATCTATCTATCTTTCTATGAATACAGATATAGAATCTATCTATCTATCTATTTATCTATCAGAAAATATCAACATATACAGATAGAATCTATCTATCTGTATATGTTGATATTTTCTGATAGATAGATAGATAGATAGATAGATAGATAGATAGATAGATAGATAGATAGATAGATAGATAGATAGATTCTATATCTGTATTAAGAGACATATAGATTTATTTCTCTTTCTTAGATAGACAGAAGATCAATAGACAGATAGATAAAAGGTAGATAAAAAGATAGATAGATAGATCTGCACCTATTGCTCTTTATTTCTATTTAGATAGATAGATTTAGGGATAGATAGATAGCTCTGCGCCTATTGCTCTTTCTTTCTAATTAGATAGATAGATTTAGGGATAGATAGATAGATAGATAGATAGATAGATAGATAGATAGATAGATAGATAGATAGATAGATCTGTGCCTATTGCTCTTTCAGTCTAATTAGATAGATAGATGTAGGTAAAGATAGATAGATAGATAGATAGATAGATAGATAGATAGATAGATAGATAGATAGATAGATAGATAGATAGATAGACAGATAGATCTATGCCTAATGCCCTTTCTTTCTAATTAGATAGATTTAGGTAAATATAGATAGTGCCTATTGCTCTTTCTTTCTAATTAGATAGATAGATTGAGGTAAAGATAGATAGAAAGATAGATAGATAGATATCTGCATCTATTTCTTATTGATTGTTAGATTATAGATATATAAAAAGACAGCTTTCCTCATACCACCACAATTAAATGTAGGTTTGTCTATTTGGAAAGAATGCACCTATATATACTGTTACCAAGATTGTATTTCCCTTTTCACATCTTCTTAATATCACTGCATCTGGATATGTATCTGTCGGTGTGTACAGGTACACTGAATTTTCTTCCCATTGTCTGTCTGTACACAGCCAGGCATCCAGGCAGGTGAAGGGGGGCACTTGGTATTTTACTGTTTAGTATGCAGAACAGGTGGGTATTTGTGTGTTTAATTATTTATTGGACCTTATGCTGTCACAGAGTCTCATATTGATGGAGTGACTCCTGTCTTTTGTCTGGCTGATGTATGATGAAATTTTAATGCTGTCATTAAAAGAACTGTCTTTTCTTTTCCCTTCCATTTAAAAATTATAAAAAAAGAAAGAAAGAAAAAATAGTTTCCACCACAAAAAAAAGTACATTTTTCATAAACAATTTTCAATCATTAAACAATACAGATTTATTTTCAAATACTTTCTTTCTAATTAATCACTGTATCATTTTTATATTAATACAATGCATTTCATTTTTATATTACATATGCTATTATCCATCCATTTTATTTAAAATATAGTTCCTGCAAAATGGAATAATACAGTGATTGCAATATCATTTTAATAAATAGAATAATATTACATTTAGGCAAATAAAATTGTTATCCAGATCAGTTCTGAATTAAACTGGGTACCCATTACTCCATATATTTGATTACTAGAATATTATTTCAATACTTCGGTAAGTATAATAACATTTTAATTAAAACTATAGTACTTTAAGGGCATTGCTATATCTATCCTTATCCTAATCACTAAATTGCTACCATCATTTTCTTTGTTTAATTTATTTGAATACTCTACTACATTATTTGGTTTATAAAATAGTTAACTATTATTTTAATAAACATAATACTGTAATATTACATTATGTAAGTGTTGGTCTTGCTAGAATCCATATAATATTTCTAATAGTAACAGTGATAAAAACAATAATCTGGCACAAATTTACATCAGTAGCTTATCACCCTATACCTCTCTTCTCATAAAATATTAGGTATCTATGTTTACAATGATTCTTTTTTACTTAAAAATAACAACAATTTTATTTAATTTTATTTATTACTTATAATTATAGGTATCGTTTCTTATCAAATTATTTCTTTTTTCATTACATATCAACAAAATGATAAAAACATTTTTTTAAAAGAAGGACACTGAACTTCAAGTTGTTATTTATTTAACGATTTCCCAACAAATTTACCATAGAACCACAACATTGTGAACCTACAGACAACAACACAAAAAGTATGTGAATTTGAATCTAAATCAGTTTGATTGCTAATTAGATATTGTTTACACCACTGCATTAATATTAAAGTGACATTGGTTTTAGAAAAAAGATCAGATTTATTTTTTAAAAAGTATCCACTTTTCTTGTTTTAACAAAAAAGTAAAAAAATAAATACTTGTTTGATATGTACAGTATCTATCTAAAAATCGTGTTTTAAATTAAAATAATTGTGTTTAATTTGTTGCTGCGTGATAATTGTATATTGCAGATCAATATTTTTTTTTTTTATAGTTGGACTGATATGTATTTGTATTATATCTGTTTGCAAATTTGTAAATACATGTATTTGAAGTTTGAAGCCTATTATCTGCACTAAGCAAATGAATATACTACTTGACCAACTTTTTAATAAATAACTATATGCAGGGTGTAAGATTACAGTACAGAAATTGTATAAGGCAGTAGCACTTCAATTGATCGGATGGTTCTGAATAACTACAATGTAAATGCAATATTTTCTAGAGATACTGGTGATATGATGTCTATGATATGCAATAAGAAAGAGGAGACGGGTGCAGATAAAATAAAGATTATAATAAAACTAGAAAGTGAGAGCTGTGTAATGTTAGCGATGGGTATAATAAGGGATGGTATAACATAGGACAGCGATGATTATATTGTAAAAACTAAAAAAGGAATTATTCAATAGTATAAAATGTATAAAATCAATCAATGTATACGATTTGGCTATAAGAATGAAAATGCTGGTAATCTTCTTCTTCTTTTTTTTTTTTTTTTTCTAGAAAATTATAATGCTGACTATATTATATATTACTACACAGTGAAAAATAGGTGATTTAATATTACCAGGGTTTAGAGGGTTCTCATAATATGGAACAATACATTAGATTAGAAAATGCAGCAAGCTGTAGTGTGTACCGAGCAAACTTTATTATAACGAATATACTATACTGTGCCTGTATTGAAGAAAGTATACTAATCATGGAGGGTTATAAGATATATACATATATATATATATATATATATATATATATATATATATATATATATATATATATATCTTATAGACCTCCCATGATTAGTATACTTTCTTCAATACAGGCACAGTACAGTATATTCGTTATAATAAAGTTTGCTATATATATATATATATATATATATATATATATATATATATATATATATATGTATGTGTATATATATATATATATATATATATATATATATATATATATATATATATATATATATATATGCTAATACTGATTCATACATGACAATAATTATAATAGCTTCATGCTTATGCTGGACAGAGATGTCTATATAATATTACATAGAATGCTCTTATGGGAGATGTATGATGCATACAATATAGTATGTAGTGATGATATTCAGAAGTACAATATATACTAAAGAGACTGTTATTTTGGTTATATACTACAAGGGATTGTGATAATACCAACGAATAGCACTATATAATATAAAATTAATCTGATAATAGTAATCTGTAGGGATGTTTTTTATTGGAGATCCCAGCACCTATTATAAGGAAGGGCGCTAACAGTGATCCATAACATTGTAATAGTGCAGGTAGGTAGCCAGGAGGAGCACTTACCTTTCCTTAGCTCGTCATTGTGAGCAAGCAGAGCCAGTAACATGTCAGTGCTGGGGGCTGAAGGCTCCTTGCTGCCTGTCAGATCCTTTATAGCCTGATCCATGGCTCATCCCTTCCCCAATACTGCTGCCCCCCTTCCCCCACGGCACCCCAACCCAGGTGAGACCCCCACAGCGCCCCGGGGTCTCCAAATGCTGCTGCTCCACCTCAGTCTAGAGGGAGAGTGGAGCCAGGCGAGCTCTGCGGGGTGCTGTGCGCTGATCGAACACCAGAGGGAGCTGCGGTGCTGTGTGAGACAAGCTGAGCAAATATCTAGAGATACCTGAGAATAACTAATGGCTGGAGCCCATCCGGGGAATTCAATGACCCAAGAGCTGACACTCACCCCTGGGATGAGCATGGGGCTCACTATCCAATGCCTTATTTACAGCAAGGGACAATCTGCGCGTCTACAGTGCAATCTAAAAGTCTTCACAAAAGTGTACAATATTACAAATCTATAACACAACACAGTGTGCACAACTACAGAGGAATCTATAAGACTGCAATAGATGAATATATATCTAATGCACAGCCACAGCACACCACACTGCTGGAAGTCAATCGAAACATTTCTAATACAACCTATAACACAATCTACGTGACTACAGAGACTAAATAGATATGAACAACAACAACAACAACAACAATAATAATAATAACAATAATAATAATAATAACAATAATAATATACAGCACACCAGACTGCTGGAGGTCAATCTACACACTTCTTACAACAGATTCTACACAACCTACAGAGCCATCTATAATACTGAAATAGAATATATAAAAATAATAATAGAAATAATTCAATTGCAGTCCTATTAATTACTCATAGGTGTGTAAACTGTGTTGTAGGTTGTATTATAACAGCAGTGAAGTTTGCTGTGCATTAAATATATTATTATTGTTATTATTAGTTTTATATATTCTATTTCACTCTTATAGATTGCTCTGTAGGTGTGTGAATTGTGTTGTAGGTTGTATTATAACAGCAGTGTAGTTTGTTGTGCATTACATATATTATTAATATTATTATTATTGTTATTATACAACTATTATTGTTACTATACAATTTACAACACAATCTACACATCTGCAGACAATCTATAAGCTGAACTATAATATATACAACTAATAATAACAATAATAATATTAATAATATATGTAATGCACAGCAAACTTCACTGCTGATACAACCTACAACACAATCAACACACCTACCGAGTAATCCATAGGACTGAAATTTAATTATTTTTATTATATATTCAAATTATTATCTATTTCAGTCTTTGCTCTGAGACTGTAGGTGTTCAATACGTACATTGTATTAGAAGTGTGTAGATTGACTTCCAGCAGTCTGGTGTGCTGTATATTATTATTATTATTATTATTAATGTTGTTGTTAATAATAATATTATACACCACACCACACTGCTGAAAGTCAATCTACAGATTTCTATTATAATTTATAAGACAATCTGCACAAATTCTACAAAATCTCCCACCAAACAGTAAAATCATCTAATCTAATCTGCACAATAGTACACATTTCATTGCAGCCAGTTTGTGTTTTTTATACAAAAGAAAGGTGTGCAATGACCACAATAATATACTTATCGCTTAGCGCCGCAATGGAGATATCAGAGTCAGACAGGATTTTACATCTGATATTATGTGGTCGGAGTACTTGCAGAGACCTCAACTCATGAGGAACTACAAGACTCAGCATGCCAGACAGCCAGGTTTTATACAGTATATTTATTATACCCTACATGTACAGTTCTGATATATGTTGCATATACTACATGTAGAGTTCTGCTACATATTCCTCATTATACATGTACTGCTCTGATATCTACTAGTGTATATTTTACATGTTCAACTGTAAAATATACAGCATATACTACATGTACACTTCTAATAAATACTCCATATGTTACGTGTACAGCCCTGATATGTACTGTCTTAACTACATGTACAGCTCTGTTATATACTTCATTTACAACACTAATATATACTGAATACGTTACATGTACAGCTCTTTTATATACTACATGTGCAGTTCTAATATATACTCCATATATTACATATACAGCTTTAATATATACTGTCTATGCTACATGTACAGCTCTGATATATACTCCATCATGTACTACATGTACAGCTCCAATACATACATATACAGTTCTGAAGTATACTCCATATACTACAGCTCTGATATATACTGCATATACTATATATACAGCTCTGATAACATACAGATCTAAAATATATACTGCATATATTACACGTACAGCTCCGATATACATTTCATATGTAATGTACAGCTCTGAAATATGCAGCATATACTACATGTACATCTCTAATATATGTTTTATATTCTACTTGTACAGCTCTAATATATATTTTATATACTACATGCACAGCTCTAATATATATTTTATATACTACATATCCAGCTCTATTATATATTTTATATACTACATGCACAGCTCTAATATATATTTTATATACTACATATCCAGCTCTATTATATATTTTATATAATACATGTACAGCTCTAATATATACTCCATATACTACATGTACAGCTCTGATTTGCCATGTTTCATCTGCATGACTGCAAGTCTTTTCAACCAAACTAATGGAAAAATAATCGGTTATATGATGGGCATTCTAGTTGCATAAAACTTCATAGAAATGGTCTGATATGCTGTGAAATGTTTAGATAGATAGATAGATAGATAGATAGATAGATAGATAGATAGATAGATAATTAATATGTAGATGTTATAGCTGTGTCCTTTTCTCCTTTTCTCTTTTTATAATACATGTATTGATTGATTAATTTATAGAGAAATGGCTGATAGGTAGATTCAGATGTATGATGTAGATAGATAAAATAGATATATAAAAGATCGATGGATACTGTACACATCCAACAAGTGTATATACAAAGTGTATTTTTTTTATTGTTTTTATTTATTTAACCAAAGAAGTAGATACTTTATTTTAAAATCAATCTAATCTCTTTTTTTTATAACCAATGTCACTTTAATATTAATGCAGTGGTGTAAACAAGATCTACTCAGCAATCAAACTGATTTAAAAATGATAAAAATGATCAAAATGATAGTTGTATTATATGAAATAAAGAATACAATCCAAGCTTGGCTGATTGTAATTTATTTTCCTAGAGAATCTCTGCTGTGTATATATTTAAAAGAAAAAAAAAGGGGCAAGTACATTAGCACAATTTATTCTTAAAAGAATCAGTATTGGAAATTAATTCTGACCCCCCTCAGTGTTTATATAGTATTTTATTTTATCATAGCATCCCTCATTCCAGAGGTCTCCTGAAATAGTGAAGGATGTCCACATAGCTTAGTAAATAAGGTGACACTGGGTTTGATTTACTAAAATTGTAGCGTGCAAAATCTGGTGCAGCTGTGCATGGTAGCCAATCAGCTTCTAACTTCAGCTTGTTTAATTAAGCTTTGATAATAAACTCTGGGAGCTTTCTATGCAGAGCTGCACCGAATTTAGCATTCTCCAGTTTTAGTAAATCAACTCCACTGTGTTCAATAAAGCTTGAGCATGGGGAATGAAAAGCAGAATTTTTTGTTAGCAATAGATTGGAATGAGGTGAACAAAGAGTTACTTTATTTTCTAAGCTAAAATTCAGTACCAGCTCTCATTTCCAAGGCAACAAAATCATTTTAAAACTGTGATATTGAAAGAAAGTAGAGGATATTTAACTTAAAATGTGAAAATCAGCTGAACCAAATGTAAAGAAATTATTTATTGATATGACAAGAAATTAGATGGGGGGGTCTGGTGTATCACAAGAGGATGTACTCTCGCTCCCCTCCCCCTCCTCTCTCTTTCTCCCTCTCTCTCTCTCTCTCTTTTTTTTTTTTACTTCTCTCCATCTCTCTCCCCCTCTCTCTCTCTTTCTTTCTTTACTTCTCGCTCTTTCTTTTCTTCTCTCTTTCTTTTTTCCTGCTCTCTCTTTCTTCCCCCCTCTCGCTTCCGTTCCTCTCTTTGTTTCTTTCCGTCTTTCTTTCCTTCTCTTTCCTTCCTTTCTTCCATCTCTCTTCTCCCTCTCTTCTCTCTTTCTCTCATCTCTCTCTTTCTCTCTTCTCTCTCTCTCTCCCCCCTCTCTCTCTCTTTCTTTTTTTCATCTCTCTCTCTCTCTCTCTCCCTTTCCTTCTCTCTCTCTCTCTCTCTCTTTCTTTTTTTACTTCTCTCCCTCTCTCTTTCTTTCTTTACTTCTCGCTCTTTCTTTCCTTCTCTCTCTCTCTTTCTTTTTTCCTGCTCTATCTTTCTTTCCCCCCTCTCTCTTCCTTTCTTTTTTTCCCTTCTTTCTTCCTTCTTTCGTTCTCTTTCTTTCCTTCTCTATCTCATTCTCTCTTTCTTCCCCCCTCTCTTTCTTTTTTCCATCTCCCTCTCTCTCTCGCTCTCTCTCTCTTTCTTTCCATTTCTCTCTCTCTCTCTCTCTATCTCTCTCTCTCTCTCTCTCTCTTCTCCTTCTCTCTCTCTCTCTCTCTCTCTCCCTCCCTTGCTCTCTCTATTTTACTCTCTCGCACTCCAACAACTATTATTTTTGCCATTATAATTACACCCATCATTTTTTTTTTTTTTTACTTTGCGGCATTTTACAAATACCAAACTGATACTACTTGGAACAATGGGGAAGAGATATTTGGGCATTGTGTGTATTTCCCCTCAGGCTGGGATGAGCTGTTGCTGGAATAACAGTTTACCTTGGTAGTTGCAGGCGGCTCGATAAGCCGTCAGGAAAGTCAGGCCTCTGATAAATGTTATTGACACGGATCCGAGGAGTAAAGCGGCGTCCTGGGAAATCAAGTCTAGTGCTGGCCTGTATGCTGCAGATGAATTTAAAATCAATGTCCCATTTGCCTATATCCTGCCAGTATATGAAACACATTGCGGTGAAAGGTGTGAGATGTTTCACCGTTATATCCAACTTTTAGCCTTTAATAATAATTTTACGCCTTATTGATCGGCCACTTTGAAGGAGTCGTGCGACACTAATGCCATAAAATGAGGCGGCCGGAGATTAATGAGAGAGGAGGAGGAGGGGGTCCAATTCCTCCCCTCCATGGCATGCTCGATGAAAGGGTTAATGACAGCTCATAGACAGTCATTTAAATGTGTGTCTATTAAAGGGTTAATCTCCAGTGGCATTTGTATGTGTGTGTGTGTATATATATATATATATATATATATATATATATATATATATATATATATTATATGTATGCACACACTCACACTTTATCTATTAGATATACTTTACCTGTTTATCTGTCTATTATATATACTTTTTGCCTTCCTATCTATTAATTTATCTCACATACCTCTTTATCTGCAGCCATAATTCCAGGCTCTGTTCCTCCAACCTAAGAGCTGTAGGTGCCCCCACCCCATGATGGTCCCCCACTTTTCCTGTTGCATTCTCCTTTATTTAAATGCATTGTAAAACTCAGAAATTGTTTAGAGTAGAGTGTAGACAATACAATGCAGATATCACACCACCACAGTCCAGAGACCCAGCATATATCACCTTTACATGCCACATTTGGGTGGAGTGATCCTTTAAGAAATCACAGACTATGTAATAACTAACATGGGTGTCCTTTTATGAAACTGAGATCAGCTGCGATCCCAAGTCTCACAGCTGATCTCAGGTCTTTACCTGTGTATGAAACTGAGGTAATCAGATGAGAACATGTTCTCCACCGATTACCTCAGCACAGTGAGAATCTGTAACTGACTGTCACAGAAACGGCCAGTGTATGAAGGTGCGATCTCAGCACCTCACTGGCGATCTGTGACAGGATTCTCACTTTCTGATTCACCATCTCAGAGGTGGAGAATCAGAGAGAGAAGCGGGAAGCTGCCTCAGTATTCTGGAGAAAGCAGGAAGTCTTTTGACTTCCTTCTTTCACTCAGGAGCAGCCATACTGTGAGAGAACATCTTCCCCACCATTACACACCCCAAAACTAGCAGGTTAGCAATCTAAAGTGTATATATATGTGTATATATATATATATAGATAGATAGATAGATAGATAGATAGATAGATATCTATATTTCTATATCTATCTATCTATCTATCTATCTATCTATCTATCTATCTATCTATCTATATATATATATATATAAATAGATAGATAGATATACACATACACATTGAAATAAACACACACACACACACATATATATATATATATATGCTATATGCTATGATATATATATATATATATATATATATATAGACAGATATAAATATATATATATATATATATACATATATATATATATATTATTCTACCTGCATTTAAATGCTATTATTAATGTCATTTTTATATCATTTTTAATTTATTAGTAAATAAAATTTTGTAAACCCTGAAATATGGTTTTACCCATGGCATGTTCCATTAGGCTACTTTCACACTGAGGCGCTGGGCGTGCTGGCGGTAAAGCGGCGCTATATTTAGCGGCACTTTACCGTCGTTATAGCGGCACTTTTCGAACGCTAGCGGGGCAGTTTTACCCCGCTAATGACTGAAATAGGGTTAAAACCGCCCGCAAAGCGCCACTGCAGCGGCGCTTTGCAGGGGGGATTTGGAGCGCTGCCCCATTGTTTTCAATGGGAAGAGCCGCTTTAGGAGCGGTAAATACACAGCTCCTACAGCGCTCCAAAGATGCGGCTTGCACATTTTTGGACATTTTTCAGCATCCTGCAAGCGCTCCAGTGTGAAAGCCCGCGGCTGTTTGAAGGCGCTTTGCAGGCTCAGTGTATCAGCCTCACACTGGGGCAGTTTTCAGGCGGTACAGCGCTAAAAATAGCGCCTGTACACCGCCTGAAAAAACCGGCCCCATTCACTCCAGTGTGAAAGCTGGCGGGCTTTCACACTGGAGCGGTGCGCTAGCAGGACGGCAAAAAAAGTCCTGCTAGCAGCATCTTTGGAGCGGTATAGGAGCCGTGTATTCACCGCTCCTATACCGCTCCTTCCCATTGATTTGAATGGGACACCGCGGTAATACCGCGGCAATACCGCCGCAAAGCGCCGCTACGGCGTTGCTCTGCGGGGGATTTTAACCCTTTTTTGGCCGTTTGTGGGGGGTAAAACCGCACCACGAGCGGCTGAATCTCGCAGGCAAAACAACGGTAAATATAGCGCTGCTTTACCGTCACGGCGGCTCCCGCCCCAGTTTGAAAGGGGCCTTAGTGCCTGCAAAGCGCCTCAGTGTGAAAGGGGCCTTACAGTAAGGCCCCTTTCACACTGGGCCTTTTCCAGGCGCTACAGCGCTAAAAATAGCGCCTGAAAAAATCCGGCCCCTTTCACTCTGCTTTCACACTGGAGCGTCAATGGGACAGCGCGGCAATACCGTGGCAAAGCGCCGCTGCAGCAGCGCTTTGCGGGCGGTTTTACCCCTTTTTCTGCCGTTAGCGGGGGTTAAAACTGCACTGCTAGCGGCCGAAAACCGCCGCTAAAACGACAGTAAAGCAGCGCTAAATAAAGCGCTGCTTTACCGCCGACGCCACTCCCGCCCCAGTGTGAAAGGGGTCTTATACAGGGATTTATCAATTATGAAATATATTTTATTTTAATTTATTAATAAATATTTATACTTGTATACTTTATTAAAATTCTTTTTTAATGATTATAAATGTATTTTACATTTATATGAATGGTGTATAGCTGCATTACATATGTGGATTACATTAATTTACTATACACCATTCACATTTAAATAGGCACATGTGTGACATTTAAATATTGATAAAAAAACAATGTTTTATAATAATTAGGTTAATGTATATTGTGTAGGGGGAATTTAACTTTATTATTTTATTAATATGTAGGGGAATAATGTGTTAATTAGTGTTTAACTTTTGTATTTTAAATCGCCTCAGACTGTAATCCCGCTACATCTCGCGAGATTACAGTGTGAGGAGAAATTCTGAGGAGTTCCCGGCGTTTGTAGATCGCTTCTCAACTCAGCATGAGAAGCGATCTACAGACCATTATAAACAGGCACTCAGGGGAGAGCGATCTCCTCTGAGAATGACTGAGAACTGAAAAGCGGTATTTTACCGCACTTTAATAAAAGGACACCATGGTCAGCAAACATTTTTGCCCCTAAAGTCCTTGTGGAGAACTTTGTTCCAATTACAAACAACCAATGGATCAAAACCTCCAAACAAACATCTAATATATGTCAGCTCACCAATTCTTAAAAGTGATGGCTGCATTCATTTTCTATTTTAGATTTCCTTTCTCCTCCATTACATTCACCTGGTGATGTAACCAGCAAATCTGTTGTTTTTTTAATTTCTTTTAGCAGACCAAGCTGTTCAGACAAAGCAACAGTTAGAGGGTCAGGACAAAACCTTGTCAGGGATGCTTACAATGGTCAGCTTATCCCAAAAATGGAAAAGAAAAAAAAAAAAGTTTCTTTAATTACAAAAAGGTGTTGGCTGGAGTGTTGTAAGGAACTTATGTAAAGTCCATTGAACACTACCCTCTCCACAGGTTGGCAATGCTGCTGTCCAAGGTGGCTCCATTGTTCGTTCATCCAGAGTGGAGACACCCTAGAAAGTGTGCTACTGGTCAGATCTCCTGGTGAAAATAAATAAAAAATAAAACAAATGCAACACACCTAAGCATTGCAATATATTATTATTTGTTTTTCTTGGGGGGGTTAGATATGCTTTAATTTACTAAAGGGGTTGCGTTCGGTTTAAATAGCCAGTTTTGAGGAAAAAGATAAACTGGTATTTGCCTTTCACTTGATTGAATAACTAAAATAAATAAATAAATATATATATATATATATATATATATATATATATATATATATATTATTTTTTTTATTTTTTTATTTTTTTTTAATATTCAGTTTATGAGTGAAGATTCTCAACTCCCTTGGTAAATCAGCCTAATTAACACAAGGACTGAAAGAGCAGGTTGAGAAGGAGAGCATGGAAATAATCAGAACTTATACAACTATTGCTGACTTGTTTCTGAAAAGGTGAGTTCCAGGACCATCCTCATTATCTCAGTTATCATATTGCTTTGATCACTACTTGGTGAGTTGCTGACCCGGAAAACCAGAATGTCCCTATCAGGTATCCTGACACTGCATGTAAGCTTAGTGGGGAAGAATTACCAAAACTGGAGCACTCAGAATCTGGTAACCAATCAGTTTATAGCTTCAGCTTGTTCAAGTAAGCTTTGAGAAAAAAAAAACTGGAAGCTGATTGGTTATTATGCACAGCTGCGCCAGATTTTGCACTCACTGGTTTTAGTAAATCTCACTCAGTGAGTGATTCCACCCTGGGACTTGCATCTGAAAATGTGTCAGCAATAGTAGTGCCCATTTTTATTTATTTTTTGGCAGGATCCCATTAATTTTTTTCATGATGTCATCAACTCCCCAATAACTATCCCCTTAATAATTCTGATTATAAGGCTCACCATACACATTACAATCTGACTGCACAATCTCTGTACAATCAACTTTAGATCTCACAAAACGATGTAATATGATGACCTACCAAAACTATCCCACAATTTGTATCCTATCAAGTAGTTCTTTGTATTATATACCTGTGGTTAGATCTAAAGAAGATTGTACTATTAGATTATAATGTGTGTGGTGGGCAACAGGTGTGATTACTTTGACTCCTGATAGAATAAAATTGGCCATATATGGTTAGAAAATTGTTCAAAAAATGGTCGTATTTGATAAAGATCTGTGGAACGTGCATCATTGTATCAAAATATTTCCTCCAATTGTCAACATTATCGATCGTTAACAACATAAATGGTACATTTTTCATTGATTGGCGGAAATGATGTAAAGGTTTTTTGACCTTTGTGAGACCTTCCCACTCACCAACTGTATTTAAAACATATGAATGTGAGTTAGGGACCATAGATTGTAAGCTCCTTGAGGGTAGGGACCGATGTGAATGTACAATGTATATGTAAAAGCGCTGTGTAAAATGACGGCGCTATATAAGTACCTTAATAATAATAATAATAAAAATAATAATAAAATAAAGATCTTTCTTTTTGTTGCTTGTACTTCCTAGGACAGGTTTTTACATGCGCTTGCGTGTATTTTTTTTTATAACTTTCCGATATATTTCACTACCAAGGTTTAGAAAATCAATTGTTTATGCTACAAAAATCCGACATGACAGTTCAATTTTTTGCCATAAAACGTTACATTTGGAGAAATTAGCCCACTAACATTTCTAAAGTCAAATGATCGAGTGTATCGAACGCTTTTTTCAAACAATTTTGTAGCCATGTATGGTCACCATAAGTCTGTGCAGTGAGGTGTGTTGGAGCAGAGGATGCTGGGAAGGTAAGGGACTAGAAGGTGCAGAGCTCAGCAGCTCACCTTTACCAGCATCCTGTAGGGGGAGCAATGACCCTTTGCTTTGGATAGGTGAGGTCTGCTCTATGACAAGGAGGTCCTGGCTATACTAAAGTTGGCCATACATCAGTAGAATTTCATCTGAATTTTTGTTTAAAATTCTGAAAAAAACTTTTGTCAGAGCATTCTATCTCCCCATGGTTGAGTGAACTAAGCTTCCTCAAAAGCCTTTAATTTAAATGTCATCCAGACCTGCTACTTGAATGGAATCCCAGCCATATCAAATAGGTTGATTTTGTGCCTAGCACATGCGCATTAAAATATGTATGATTTTTCCAGAAATCATATTCATGGTTACAATTTAATTTGTTCTAAGAAGAAATTAGAAAAAAAAGATCCTTGATTTGACCCCACTATCTAGTGTTATAAAAACAAAACAAAAAATTTAAATGCAATACTAATGGATTATGGCCAGTTTAAGTTTATGGAGTGCAGCATCAATGACCTGACCCCCCCCCCCCCCCCCCCATCTTTAGGAACTAAAAAGAACACTTGGACCTGCAGCAGTTAACTCATTAGATATGACAGGTATAGTATACATCTGGCAGTATCCAGATTCATTAGAGTTTAAATACTAAACAGGTCCTGGGTGCTGCCATTCTGAATAATTATCTGCATTCACTTCCCAGACACAGAGGGGTGTATATGTAAAGCGCTGCGTAAATTGACGGCGCTATATAAGTACCTTAAATAATAATAATAATAATAACTCCTGACTTTCATCAGCACTCAACAATAGAACATTTAAAATTAAAACAAAAGACCACGAAGCCACCGATTTTCTACTGCTGGTTACTTGGCAATGTCTGCATGAAGGTAAAAGGGATTTCTGCAGTTCAGTCTACTGTACAGCTCGGTGATTTCAACCAAACTGTCAAACCATCAAATAGCTGGTGCCATAACGGATCACATGTGCAACATCATGGCAGTTGAAGAATAAACAGAGGCCAAGTTGGCAGCTTCCTGGGCCGAAAACAATAGGCGGGTTTACTTCCACTTTAACTAATAATACAATAATTGTCTCCTAATGAAGTGTGACATGAAGACATTGTTCAAAGTCTATAAAAATATCCTCCCAGCCCCTCACTTCATCCATGTATTCCCTAAAGTGAAGGCCATAACTGGACCATAGATGATTAATGCTAATGGTGTAGCCCCCTCTGAGCCATGATCCTGGGACTTAAAGCAGAACTAGACCCTCCTATCTTTTACAGCCAAGGAAGCTGCCATCTTAGCCTCTGTTTGATCTGTAGTTGCCATGGTGCTGAACATGTGATCAGTTATAACTCAGCCATTTGATGACTTGACAGTTTGGCTGAGGGCTAACATGGGCACACTAGTAACTGTAGCAGTAATAATTCAAGGCAGGCCTAGAATGTAACAGTTTTTGGAAACAGTTAAAGCGGTGAGTTTAGTTCCACTTTATCTGACACCTGGTCCTTTAAACTGGCCACACACTTTACAACCTCATTTAGATTTACTAACAATTATGTAAAAAGTACATACAATTTGTGCAATAACCAGGCAGGCTTCTGCACTACATAGGTGTTGGTAGATCATAAGGAGATTCTTTAAATACAATTGAACCATGTGATGCCAGCTTTACCCACATGTAACAATAACCTAACCTTCCCTAAGGGTTACCTACCTACAGACAGTGATAGGGCCTTGTGCTGTTCTTACACCGATAGAACTGAGATCTCACAGCAGCAACATTCCTACTCCGAAACAAATGAACTCTGTATATTGGACCAAGGTGCTACAAACAAAGCAGACACACACCCAGGACATTGTTTTCTCTATACTCATGGGCCTGTGCCTAAGGTGGAATGGGAAAAGGGGCAGAAATAAACACGAATCCACAATATCTACAATAACATGTCACTGAATTTACATATTTTCCATTGTTTGACTTTCCTAGAGGCTTGGTGTTAAGCAGCAGCACATTTGTGGGGAGTGATATATTGAGGATGCTGAGAGGAATCACAAGCTTTCCTGCAGCTCAAATAAAATGGAAACATTTCCTTTTTTTTTGCTGCAAGCTTCTAATAGGAGAACAGTACTGTACTCTGAAAATTCTGACCTAAAACAGTCAGGAAACCCATTCTGATAGACATTGGCATTTATTTTCTGCATAATAATTGGGCAACATAGTGGCTGTCAAAAACACAAGGAAGGGCATCATCTTTTACAAAGGCCTACGCCACTATTATTTTATTATATATATATATATATATATATATATATATATATATATATATATATATATATATATATATATATATATATATATATATATATATATATATATATTTATTTATTTATTTTTTTATTTGTTTATATATTTTTTTTTCCAGTAGAAGTAGATGGCTGAGCAGTGCCTCTAGAGTTGATTTACTAAGGATTATAGACTGTTCACCCAGCATAGTGAATGTTCACTGAGCTTAGTAAATAAGATGAATCTGTGTTCCCTTCAATCAACCAATTATGCATTAGGAAAAGTTGTGCTTTTTAACTGTCTTTTATCCCTCATTGAGTAACCAAACTGAACACAAGTTTGCCTTATTTACTATCATTTGCTTTTCAAAGTGAACATTTAATTTTGCTTAGTGAACTTCCATAGTAAATCAATCCCTCTGTCCAATTGAAGAAAGAATTATTCACAATATCCAATCAGATTTAAACTTTCATTTTCCAACTGTCATTTTCCAGTGCAGCATGTGAATCTGATTGGTGGCTGAAGGCCATAATTAAATATTTAATTATATAGATGAAGGGGCAGTGTGGTTGGCATTAGGTTCTTTAAAGGGACAATGTTCCTTGGAAAATAAAAAATATATAACTAGATAAATGTAATAACGTGATGCTAACATACAACTATTAACAGACTACTAACAATAACAGCAAGGACAGCAATCTACATACAACTTGCACTCACTGCACTCCTCCTATACTCATTACAATACACAGCTCCATTCTCTAGATGTGAAATGTACTTATCTGCACACTTTTGTCCCAGCCCCACACACCATCCAATGATTCACACCTGGATATGTGGGACACACACAGCCATTTTCCTTGTCTTTATCAGTTTTCTGCAACAAATTATTAAAAGTGAAAAAAAATATATATATTTCTGTCTGCCATCTATCTATTTTATAAAATTAGAAAAAGACAGATACAGATCTATTATCTAGATGTTGAACTTAATCTCATCACCATACAATCTGGTTGCACAATTTCCTTAAAAGATCTACCAAAAACTAGTTAATACAATGGTCTACCAAACTGGATGCAAATTGATAGGTCAGGAGCCCATATTTTGTTCTCCATCTTATTCACTTAGAATATTTAAGCTTGGGCAAGATTTTTATGTTTGATAGCAAAAGATATGATTGAAATGAGCACAGATTTGCTTAATTAAAGCTAAGCGCTCATTACCCATTTCTTCCCAGGGTTGCAATTGTCTTTTCCAAGGTGACAAAATCACTTTGGAAATGTAAATGTCACATTGAAAGAAAGCAGAGGATATTTACCTTAAAATGTGAAAATCAGAGGAACTAAAAATGTATAGAAATGATGTATTAATATGACAAGAAATTGTGTGTGTGTGTGTGGGGGGGGGGGGGGGGGTCTGGGGGCTATCAAATTAGATGTATCCTCTGTTTAATGTGCAAAGGTTTTCATATATATATATATATATATATATATATATATATATATATATATATATATAATTTCTCTCTCTCCATCTTTCTTTCTTTCTTTCTCTTTCTCTCTTTTCCTTCTTTCTCTTTCCTCTTTTTTATTTCTCTCTCTCTCTCTTACAATTCCACCATCTTTCATAACCACACCAATCTGGTGAATTCGTTAGCAGACATGTTCAGGTAGGTGGGCACATGTAATATGGGGTTGTTACTGGTGACAGTTGGAGCAGTGGGTAAGAGCCCCGTGTTGGGGAAATGTGTCATCCTGTAGTTAGTGATATAGGAGCTGTGTTGGGCTTTATTATGTGACATGTCAGCTATGCCAGGAAGACTTTGGGACTCGCTGTACATCTGTCCTGCACAGCCGACTCACACAATGCAGCCCATTAACAATGCAGGAGAAAAAAAAAGATTCCATTTTCATGTGATCAGGTGTGTGCAAAATTCGTTAACAATTGTAACAAACCATAAAACTAAAGTTCAGCAGACGCCTTCCCCAATGGACAGTGTATAAAGCATGCGCGGCATTGTACAATACTTCTCCGATGAATCTGGAGATCGCAGCGTCTATATCGCGCCTGTGTGTCCGCTCATATCATACATCGACTTGTTCTCATCATAGACCATCCAGTTATCGGTCCAAGAATACATCGAAAAAAAGTCATGTTCGTTCAGGGTAACAAGGGGGGGTCTATGATTTATTTGAATTCGTTTATTTTCTTTTTAATACTTTTATTTGAGTTGTTAGAATTACGAATGCCTTTGTTGAATCATAAAATGACGATTTCTTCTTTATTTATCAAATCCAGAGCTGGTCTGAAATCTTCGCTTGTATCTTATTTTATAAAATCGCACAATAAATCACAACATCGCCCACCAATCACCTGATGATGATTAGATCTACCGATCGTATCATTACAGCATACACATACAGACTGGGATGTATGATGGTTCTCCGGGTGTAATGAGTATTTTGTCGTAAAAAAATAAAAAAAATAAAAAAAAAAGGAAAACAAACGAGTGTGATCGGGTGTTTGTTGTCAAATTAACAATACAACGAAAAGCGTCCAGAAATTAGAAATATTTGGGAATTCTGAGCATTGTGATCCGAGCACTTTATGATTGTGACGAAATTAATCGAAATGATACTTTGTAACAATTATTAAATTATATTTACGGGTTATTTTCTATTGTATGTAATCTATTTAATAAATTAATTCTTGGTGCATTCATTGCACTTGAATTTAGTATTGTATTTCATGCACCCCCCGGGTCCTGACAAGGGCCATGGAAGGGGTCCTGCACTCAGTGCCTGGCAGGTGTCCCCGTTGGCCCATTGGGGACAGTGAAGTGACATGAAGTGACCTTACCTCCTCCGCCTGGGTAGCGGCACAGCTCAGAGGAACTCTGGGAATTGCTCCGGACCCTTTCCAGCAGCATGGTGACCCTCCTGGGTGTTCCTGGGTGTGATCACAGATGGGCTGACTACTGGCACCTTCCTGCCATAAAGATCACTAGGTGCCCTTCTGCACCCCCAAAGAGTAGGGGAAGGGGGTCCTGGTCTCCTCTGATTGCACTCAGGTGCTGATTATTAGTTGGGGTTTGATGATGGGAGATGATGGTGAACTGGGTGTCCTGTGGATAGGTCAGGTAGGTGGGTTCTTGCTGGGAGGATGAGATGAGCACTGGGCTTCCTGGCACAGCACAGTAATGTCACTTGTCAGCTCCCTGCTGGAGATGGATGGCAGGTGGTCAGTTGCAGGTGGAGCTGGTGGTAAGTTGGTTCCTGGTGTTAGGATGAGGTAGGTACTTGTTCAGCTGCTGGATCTGGAAGAGGAACCGGTGAGTTCACTGATACCTGCAGCAAGGTGGCACTGATGACAGGGGGACCTGAAAGAAGCAGTGATGGGACACTTCCTGGGGAGGGATGAGCAGCCTGACTGATCCCCTTGGCAGGAGCAGATGAGGAGGATGTGGTCACCCAGCAGGCAGAGCTCAGTGTAGGAGAGGGTGGGGAGAGGGGCTGCTGTCAGGTGACCTGGACTTGCCTCCACTGCCTGCTTAGCATAAGAAAGCTGCTGGAGGTCTCTGCAAAGACGCTGCCCCCCCCCCCCCCCCAATGACACTACATACCCATACACGTGTCTGCCTTTCTCTTCTCACAATAGGCAGAGGGGACCCGGCGTCACAGCATTGTCTCCATGCTAATGTCACCCTCCCTGGCAGGACTCTAGGGAGCAGAGAACACAGGAGGGCATTGTGTGCCCCTCTACCCCCCCTGACTAGTCTGACATTGTGTGAGTGAGTGATGCCCCAAATATATGCCCCACCACTGCATATATTACTGGCAACCTGTTCACACAATGTAGGACGAGACATCTATATATCTAGATCAGAAAATATATCTAGTAATTATTCATCCACTATGCAGAAAAAATATATATAATTATTTAAACATTTTTTTAATATAGTTATTATAAATAACTATTAATATTACTAAGTGACAGTTCCTGTTGGAATATATTTGACAGTAATCACTGCAGTTCGGATGGTGGATCGGTGTCTCCTAACTGTATTATTGGGAAGGATCGCTCCTCTTGTGGTTGCTCAAGAACTACTAGTCCCAGCAAAACGAAAAGTCCCACAGAAGCCCCGGCTTATAGGCTGCACCAGGGCAACATTTATTTATAATAATAATAATAATAATAATAATAATAATAATAATAATAATAAAGATTAAAAAACACAAGTCAGCCTTGCAGCAAGAAGACTGTCATTCCTGAACTTTACTTGTCATTTGTCATTTTATTGTCACTAGGTCCTGAATGTCCTGTTTGTATTGCCTGTGGCTCCGGATATTGAAACAATAATATTAGGAGCAGTGATAACAATATTATTATTATTTATTATTATTAATAATAATAATAATAATAATATATTATTATTACTATTTATTATATGACTATTTATTATTATTATTATTATGACTATTATGATATTATTTATGATTCTTATTGTTATTATTAATAATACTAATAATAATAATATGATTATTATTGTTGTTGTTATTGTTATTCTTTCCTCCTGAATGCAGCCATTGGTAATGACTTATCATACAGCACTTGGGATCCATTGTAAGCACTGTGTACATTGTGTAGTATATGTTGTGTGTCTGCCCTGTACACACTTGCAGTAACACAATGTAGCTCCATTCATGTCAGTGGATTGGGGTCATTTACTGAAGTTTATATACAGCTTCCAGCTCCATGTCGCCTTCTGTTTTTGGGTTGCAGATTTCATTAAAATACACCAAATATACAAATTTCCAGCTGCTGATTTGGGGAAAAATTAAACAGGAGTGCAAGAAATAGAAGTGACCTCTACAGTCTCTGTCCCCATGTTCCTATACAAATGAACAATATGGCTATAGAAAATATAATATACACAACACATGGAATACTCTCCCATTATTGCACCGTGTTGTAATAGTTGAATGGTTATAGTACTGCGCCACGAATGTTATTGGTGGGAATCTCAGGTGGGCTCCGTTTTTTCTGTACAGCACCACAGCATATGTCAGAACAAAATACTGTACATGTATAATGGACAACTGTGATGGGTACATTAGAGTGTAAGCTCCTGTGGTACAGAGACTGGTGTAAATGGCAGTGTTCTATGTAAAGCACCGCGGAATACATCAGAGGTATAAAAGTTTGATGTAATAATAAAAATGTGTGACTGTGGTGGGGCATTAGAGTGTAAGCTCCTCTGGTGCAGGGACGGATATGAATGCTTTAATGTACTCTATACTTCACTGCAGAAAAATATCAGAACTATACACAAGTATAATAATAATAACTAGGGTGGGACATTAGAGTGTAGACTCATGTAAATGATTGGTGTTTTTTGGTACAGCACTGCAGAAATATCAGCTTTCTATAATTGTGAAATAAATGTGTGACTGGTGGGAACATTAGAGTGTAAGCTCCTCTGGCACATAGACTGTGTAAATGATTGGTGTTTTCTGGTACATAACTACAGAAATATCAGCTCTCTATAAATGTGAAATAAAAGTGTGACTGATGGGAACATTAGAGTGTAAGCTCCTCTGGCACATAGACTGTGTAAATGATTCAGTGTTTTCTGGTACATAACTACAGAAATATCAGCTCTCTAATGTTCCCATCAGTCACACTTTTATTTCACATTTATAGAGAGCTGATATTTCTGTAGTCATGTACCAGAAAACACTGAATCATTTACATAATCTATGTGCCAGAGGAGCTTACACTCTAATGTTCCCATCAGTCACACTTTTATTTCACAATTATAGAGTGTAAGCTCCTCTGGCACATAGACCATGTAAATGATTCAGTGTTTTCTGGTACATGACTACAGAAATATCAGCTCTCTATAAATGTGAAATAAAAGTGTGACTGATGGGGACATTAGAGTGTAAGCTCCTCTGGCATGTAGACTAAAGTAAACAGTTCAGTGCTCCCAGCACAGCACTGTGGAATGCATTGGTGCCATCTACTGCACATGAATAAAAGAATTGGCTATTGTGCAGTAATAATGAATTCAGCCATGTCAGCAGAGTATATAGACCTGGGTGTCAGTGCATTATTCTGTGACACTGAAGTCACCAGCCCTCCAGCAGTTCTTAGACCAGGCTGGTGGCAGCAGGTGGTTTGTGGGTGGCTCAGGTACCATGTGACACAGGAGCAGTGCATACTGACACTCATCATTTATTTGTGAGGTGTCATCCTATAGACAATGGCATCCAGTATACAGTGACAATAGCTGCAGCATCTGGAGCCCTGAGCCATTCTGTTCTCCAGGAGGGGAGCGCTCTAACTGACAATAAATTCACAGCTATTGTTATTGGGAGATGTTGGAGGGAGGCAGCAGGTTAACCCTCTGCCTGCTGGAATGGAAAGCCACCAGCTGCTTGGGGGCACAGTCGTCAGTGTCAATCCACCAATGTGAGAGCATTCTCCATAACTTCCTATTCTTCAGCCTATCATCTTCTTTAGCACTGTGGGACTTTAACCACTTCAGCCCCAGAAGATTTGGCTGCTCAATGACCAGGCCATTTTTTGCGAATACGGCACTGCGTTGAATTAACTGAAAATTGTGCGGTCATGCAACATTGTACCCAAACAAAATGGATGTCATTTTTTTCCCCACAAATAGAGCTTTCTTTTGGTGGTATTTGATCATCTCTGCGGTTTTTATTTTTTGCACTATAAACCAAAAATTGCGTCAATTTTGAAAAGAACACAATATTTTGTACTTTTTGCTATAATAAATATCCCCAATTTTTTTTTAAAAAAAGCAAATTTTTTCCTCAGTTTAGGCTGAAATGTATTCTACATATTTTTGGTAATAAAAATCGCAATAAGCGCATATTGATTGGTTTGCGCAAAAGTTATAGCATCTACAAAATAGGGGAAAGATTTATGGCATTATTATTATTTTTTTTTTTTTACTAGTAATGGCAGGGTTCAGTGATTTTTATTGGGACTGCGACATTATGGCAGACAGATCGGACACTTTTGACACATTTTTGGGACCATTGGCATTTATACAGCGATCAATGCTAAAAAAAAATGCACTGATTACTGTGTAAATGTCACTGGCAGGGAAGGGGTTTACACTAGGGGGTGATCAAGGGGTTAACTGTGTTCCCTAGGAAGTGATTCTAACTTTGGGGGGAGGAGACTGACTGGGGGAAGAGACCGATCGTTGTTCATACTTTGTATGAACAACAGATCGCTCTTCTCACCCCTGACAGCACAGAGATCTGTTTACATTGACAGATCTCCATTCTGTCTCTGTGTGGAGCGATCGCGGGTCCCCGGCGGTCATCGCAACCGCCGGATCGCTAGTGGTCAAAAGGAGGGGATCCAACCTGCCACAGTACAACTGCAGCGACTGGTCGGAAAGGGGTTAAATTGTGAGAGTGTCGCCTTTAAATGGATCCATCAGGTTAGGCTGCCCATAACATTGACCATGCAATGTGCAATTGGCTTGTACAATATCTACTGGCAACTTGGCAAGCTATACAATGCCAGATATTCTAATGCAGTGGATTGTTGAGATACATTACATGGTTTAGTCTGAAGAAGATTGTACAGAACTGTATTTACCGTATTTATTTATTTCAGGTACATATATAGTGTCGCCAATTTATGCAGCACTTTACATATATATTGTACATTCACATCAGTCCCTGTCCTCAAGGAGCTTACAATCTAAGGTCTCTAACTCACATTCATATATACACATTGTAGGTCCAATATAGACAGGATCCAAATAATGTACCAGCATGTCTTTGGAATGTTGGAGGAAACCAGGAGTACCCGGAGGAAATCCTCACACAAGCACAGGGAGAACATGTAAACTATCATACAATATGAATGTAAGATGTATAGCTGACTTTAGACAATGCTGAGCAGACTTGTAAACAATCCTATGAAGGTCTCTTTTTTCCAGGTGCTGGAACATCATATCACATCTTCACTTGGATGTATAGTGTGCGCAAACATTACATCACAAAGTTAAACCGACAAAAGAATATTGTATGACAGATGCTCTCAGCTGTACAGATCAATATTTCTGTCTGTTAAGTAGATCAGCTCTATAAAAAAAATATTTCCGAAGGTGAACAAGCAAAACTGAGGCTGCATTCATACTTTAGTGTTCCAGGAATGCACGTTTTTGCACGCATTCCTTGAAAATGCATGAAAAATGCGCTAAAATGCTCTAAAATGCACATTGAGCTTGCAGTGCCATTATTTCTTCAAGCAGTAGTAAACTTACCAGAAAAAAAAAAATCTTTCTCCCTGCCAGGTTAAGCCATAATGTGCTAGTATGCATCACATACTAGCACATTATATAAGACTTACCTTGCAACAAAGATCTCCATCGGCATGCTGTAACTGCTGCAGAGGCTTCCATCTTCACCCGGCCTTCCTTCCGAGTTTGCTGGCTGCAGCTGCATGAATGCATGTGCACCGGAGTCTTGGCCATGGCACACAGCTCTGAAGGAACAGTACAGGGGTATGCTGTTCTTTGAGAGTGCATGTGCCGGTGACATCACCGGCTGCTGCTCACTGGAACATCTCCTAAACGGTGTACGTTTAGAAGATATTGATTTTACCTACAGTTAAGCTTTACTATAAGCTTACCTGTAGGTAAAAATAATATTCAGGAGTTTCCTACCACTTTAATGGTACCCCAACTGTGGGGTTGTGTGTTTTGTTGCTCAAAAAACATGCAACGCAAAACTGCATAAGGCTCACTGCCAATAAAAGGCGCTACTTTGGTGGGTTTGTCACCCAAGGGGCAGTTCATTCAAGTGAAACATGGGCAAATAAGTCTCCGAGCCTTTTTAAAAATGTGCTGTACCCATTTGACATTTGAGAGCAGTCAGTCTGTATTCAGGATGGAAGACCGCAGTAATATAGATGAAAGTTTACCAGGTTTTACATACCTCCAAATCCTCCCCCCGGCTGCAGGTCCTCTACTACCCTAATAGTGGACTGTACCTTGGGATCCTTGCATCCAATGCAGGGCTATGGGGTATGCCAACACTTCCCAGTTTTGCTTTAGCAGAGAAAATAAAAGCAATCAAAGTTTGTTTTTTGATAGCTGATGGCTGGCTGTGTTTGTTAGTATCTCACATGAAATAATATTTGAATCAATACTTTCAGGCTAGGTCCACATATCTGTGGGTGGAGAACTCGGGCAAAATTGCATACATTCCTGACCCACAGAGAATCACACCACACTTAAGTAGACACGTGGGGGTGCTGCACTGATTTGCATCATATATGGGCACTGATAAGGCAGCACTAACACTGACAGGCGGCACTGATGGGCACTAATAGGTGACACTGTCACTGACAGGTGGCACTGATGAGCTGCACTGATAGGTGACACTGTCTGATAGGTGACACTGGCAATGATAGGTGGCACTGATGAGCTGCACTGATATAGGTGGCACTGATGGGCTGCACTGATATAGGTGGCACTGGCACTGATAGGTTGCACTGTCTAGCCCTGTTTGGGGGAACTATGGTGACATATCAGGGTTCTAAACAGACCCCTAATATCTCACTTTTGAGACAGAGAAAGGGACTGAGGACAGAGATTCCCCAGTCCCTTTCTCTGTAGCCTCAGCTGCACTGGACAGTGAATAAATGGGAAGTGCTCTGTGCTGAGCAGCTTACTATTCATTCACAAACTGAATCATAGCACCCCCCCCCCCTTTCCCCAAAGCAGCTGACAGGAGAGGACAGAGGAAAGCTATCAGTGCTGCAGGGAGACACCATAGAGTGAAACAAGACAGGTGGCAAACCTGTCTCCCTCCACACCCGGTCTGGCCGACTTCCCCTACCTGGGGCCCAGGAACTGGGTGCAGTGCTCCTTTTGCAGCATTCTCCTGATTGAGCCGAGAGCCAGGGACCGGTGGTGTCCCTTCCTCTTGAGAACCGAGCTGGGCAACGGACCGCGTGGTGTGGGACACTATCACTTTCAAGTACAGGCGAAGTAATCTACCAGACTGCAGCTCCCAACAATTAAATTGAAGCCCTAGCGTGCCTCAGCGTATTTATATAGAAGGGGCCGGGACTTTAGTTTAATTGTTGTGAGTCGCAGTGCGGTGGATTACTTTTCCTGCACCAGAAAGTGGTGAAATAATCCCTATTTCTGACCATTATCAGCCCTGAGTTGCGGACGCCAATGCTCCCAGTGTCAGTTTCATTTAATTGGGGGGGCACAGGATAATGTTGGGGAGGGGGGTAGGCACTCACTAGTGCCCACTTCGTATGGTGCCCATGGCAGTTGCCATATGTGCTATACCCTGGATACACCACTGCCTCCAACACGCCCACAGGATTCTACCTGCAGGAACTGAATAAGACCCGGATGGAGGTGCCCGAGAGATACCAGTCCCGTGGGCTCTGGGGGTTACAGTTTGGTGTGGTGAGTGGCAAGAATATGCAGGCGGTGCACAGCCCTGCTGCAGAGGGAGCTGGCTGCATGTGGGGGTTGGGTGCCCAGTGGTGGGGGTCATTGCTCTCCATGCATATCCTTCTTACCCAACTGCCTGCAGCCGTGTGCAGCCTACGTGCCCTGAGCCATCACTGTATTCCTGGGGGTTAGGACAGGAACGTGCACTCCTCTCTGCCCTGCACTCTCCCATTGAAACTCCCATTGCTGCCTGTCATTGCAGCTGTGCGAGTCCTGCAGGCTCTACACACACAAACTTTGCTGGGCTGGGTGCATGGAACAATCACAGGTTGTACAATCACAACACACTTCTTCTGAAGGCTTTCTGGAGCAGCAGGTCAGATCTGATGCCAGCCTTTGATTGTCCCTGCCAGATAGGGGCTGTCACTTGCAGAACTTCACTGAAGGCTTTCCTTTCACTCTGGGCTATGCAGTTCCCTGCAGAAATCCGCACACACCCATGGCCAGGTCTCGTTTTTTTTTTTTGTTTCTTTTTTTTTTTTAGATAATTTTTTATAATTTTTTTTTTACACAAATAGAGCTTTCTTTTGGTGGTAGTTGATCATCACTGTTTTTTTTAGGCCAAAATGTATTCTGCTACATGCCTTTGGTACAAAAAAATCTCAAAAAGTGTATATTGGCAATAGGTATTGGTAATTGGTATCGGCTTTCAAAAGTACTTTAAAAAAAAAAGTATCGGTACTCATACTCTGTGTTAAAAAAAATGGTATCGATGCATCCCTACTTTTTAAGGCACTGTAACACCCCATGTCCACAGGTACAATCAACACTTCCAATATTCAACCCTGCTACTATAGACCAGGTTGCTAAACCTAACCACGTTTCCCCTGGACCCTGTTCTCTCTCAAATACTGCGGTCACCCTCTGACTCTATCCTACACTTTGTAACCCACATCTTCAATTTCTCCCTCTCTTCTGTCATCTTCCCCAATTCTCTAAAACATGCAGTAGTCACCCCAATACTTAAAAAGCCCTCCTTAGACCCCACCAATCTTAACAATCCACACCCCATCTCCTTGCTCTCCTTGTCCTCCAAACTCTTTGAATGCCTGGTCTACAACCAACTGAGTGACCACCTCATGAAGAATAGCCTTCTTGATCCCCTTCAGTCTTGATTTCGCCCACAGCACTCCACAGAAACTGCTTTCCTAAAACTCACAAACGATTTACTATTAGCAAAAACCAATGGATACTATTCTGTACTCCTACTTCTGGACCTTTCGGCTGCCTTTGATACGGTGGACCACCCCCTCCTCCTCAAAAATCTTTACTCTTTTGTACTCCATGACTGTGCTCTTTGTTGGCTCTCATCCTACCTATCCCACCGCACCTTCAGTGTCACTTACAATTCTACTTCCTCCTCTCCTCTTCCTTTCTCTGTCAGTTTTCCCAAGTTTATGTTCTTGGATCTCTTCTATTCTTGAGCAACATCTACCTCCCAGGGTCAGCTGATAGCCTTCCATGGCTTTCAATATAATTTCTATGCTTCTGACACCCAAATCTAGCTCTCCCTCAGCTCACATAAGTCTCCTCATGCATCTCTAATTTACTAACCAACAAATCAGTCTGGATGTCACACCACTTCCTCAAACTAAACCTGTCCAAAATCGAGCTCATAATAGTTCCTCCCTCACATGCCCCTTTCTCTGACTACTCTGCTAAGATCAATGGCACAACCATCAACCCATTTCCACATGCCAGGGTGCTAGGTGTTATCCTGAACTGTGATCAGCCCACCCCCCACAGTTATTACCTTTTGAATCACTTGACCCTCCTTTGTAGATTGTAAGCTCGAACGAGCAGGGCCCTCTGATTCCTTCTGTATTAAATTTTATTGTAACCGTACTGTCTGCCCTTACATTGTAAAGCACTATGCAAACTGTTGGTGCTATATAAATACTGTATAATTATAATACTAATGTCTATGGCCCTGAGAACTATAAATTTACTTGGAACTTCCTATCAGATTCTGGTGCTTTTTAGCTCAGCCAGATACCTCACCTCCACCTCAGCAGCAACAGAGCTTGGTCAAGATACATGTTTGTGGAATCAGTTTTTTTAGTTTTTCATAAAGTGGTGAAGGGTTAGATCTTCTATGAAGTTTTTCTTGCTGCTTGTGTCACCAATGAAAAGAATCACCGATTGGAGGGGAACCACTGTTTAGCAGTTATTGGATGCTGTGCACACTGTACCATTGCAATGCTGGGTTACTGTGATATTGAGCAATATTGGTAAAGATGCACTTGCACAGGAAGTCAGTGCTGTTTGTAAGAGCGACATAGAACAGGGAAGAGCTATACTCCTGTCTAGAAATTCCCTAGAAGAAAATAATTATTGTCATAAAATGGTGGAACACACAGAATAATAGGTTGCACAACAATATTGGATATCATTTTTTGTAGATATGTGATTATTTTTCTGACCTGTTTGTGTCCCTAGTGATGTTTGACATAAAGGAACTTTTTTTTATACTTTATATTTAGAGTAGGAATGAGGTTTGGATGTGCTACCATGAGTTTGAGGCGATTCATCCAGGTAATTATAAAAGGGGGGCTGAGAGCAGCCAGAGTGACATTGAATTGGAAGCTGTAGAGAAAGGATAGGGAAAGTTGACATAAGGTGAGATTAGGGCAGTTAGTCCTGATTGCTAGCTTTTTGGGCTGTGTTATTATTATTATTATTATTATTAATAATAATAATGACTTTTTTTGTTTCTTTTATGTGGTTGAATGGAAAAAAAAAAAAAAAACTAGTAGTGTGTACGAAGCATTAGGGTCAAGGTAAGGGTCAAAGGTCAAGGTTGGGTCAAAGGTCAGGGTTAGTATATTTTTGAAAAAAAAATGCACACCGTTGTTTCTGGGCCCCACTACAGGTACAAACAACAACTAACATGCATATATGTGGTTTTGCTGTGATCATTAGGAGCAGGAGAAATTATTTTTGGTTGTTCTTTTGTGGTAAATTATGGTAACAGCAAGAAAAATCCAGCTAAATTAAAAAAAATAAAAAAAAATAAAAATTCTACTATTTTGCCCAGTTTTCCATTGATAATAAATACAAAACAAGGTGGATACAGTAGTAGTAGTAGTAATTGCAATCAAATGCACAGTTTTACCAACAAATGTTAAAGTTGCAAAATTGTGCTTAGGCAATAGGCATTAACATTTGTTTTACCCTCACTAAGGGGTTACAAATATCCTGCTGCTTGCCAGTTATACACTGTTACCCCAATTTATAACTAGCTAACAGATTGTATATTTGCCATTTTTGTTTAGCCCGCTGGTAGTGGGGTTTGGACGCATTAGATACCGTCAGATCCCATTGTGCTCTGCTATGTCTCTGCAACTTTAAGGTGGAATGGGCTCCTTCCAGGCATGCCTGCCCTTAATTTATCCATTGCTTTATACGCTCCAACATGGATAGTCTTCTAGATTAGAGTTAGGACCACACTTAAAGTGAAACTGCAGGCAGATACTTCTTTCCCTGCCTTCGGTGATGATTTCATTCCTTCATAGAATATGCTGCGCATCTGTTTTGGTCTGTAGTTTTGGAGAAATAGATGGTGCCTTTTTTCAAATCATAAAGTTAATTCCCTATAATTTCCATTTAGTAAGACCAAGGCTGCTATGCATTGTTTTCCCCCGGCCACCGGTCTCGTGTAGTTCTTCGTACTGTGAGTTGGTGATGCAATTCCATCCCTGCTCAATGTAGTTGGCGGACCCAGAAGTCATACTCCCAGTCTGAACTGCCCATGGAGGCAATGTCCTTAGATTGACAGCTCCGGAGACTCCTTATGTCCGCCTAAAGTAACGCGGAGGAGTCTCCACCCCTCCTCAGATGCAACTGAAAAGAAAAAAGGACCTGGGCATGCTGGCTTACATCTCTAGCTAAATATGGGCCTGTGACTATATTCGAATAGTGATGAAAGCCAGCATGCCTGGCCACTTTGTTTCTTAAAAAAAGAAGAAGAAAATGTTTTACTACATCGGACTAAACTATATACTGAATAAATACAATTCGGTGGTCATTTACAAGAATTTTACTTAATAGTTGTACACGGAGTAGTGTGGCTGCAGAATGTGGAGGCATGTTTGTAGAAGAAGCGGAAGAGTACACATGCAACATTTGGAGGCTCAGTGTACCTGCCCACATTAACTACTATTCTATTTGCGTGATGGGCAATGTAGTTTGTTAATAACTGTTGAGAGAGGGAGAATGTGACCCGATTCCTGCAGTTAGACCTCTTCCTCGGCCCAGCAGAAGCTGTTATTTTTCAAATTAAAAATCGGATATTATGATTATTCTATTAGACTTTTCTCCAAAACAGTGAGGTTTTCAAAATACATTAATAATTGTTTAGTGGTTTATACGGGTCAGTGTACTGAATGATGATTTTCGTAGGTATCCTGGAGTTCTTCTTTAACAGGTGGGGGGGGGGGGGTCTTGAGGAGGCAGTGCAGCTTCCACATATATAAACCTGTGGTGAGGCTGTTCACACTGTCCACATGCTAAATACTCAGTTTTAACAAGTGAACAGCTGTCAGTTTTTGGCTACAGTGAGCCGCTGCGAGGGAACACAACTCATTTTTTTTTTTTTAAACTTTATTTGAAGTGCACAGTGACACTTTATTCATGTTTACGGGCAGCACCAGTACATTGCACTGGCATGTGGTGCTCACTTATACACTGTCGTAAAATGCATCAGCTCCAGGCTGCATTGCTGTGCGAAGACTGTTTACTGAAACTACTGTTCTGCAACGCCTTATACAGCATCCTCCAATATGCTAATTACAGTGCCTTGAAAAGGTATTCATACCTCTTGAAATTTCCACATTTTGTCATGTTATAACTAAAAACTTAAATGTATATTATTGGGATTTTATGCGATACCAACACAAAGTGGTACATACTTGTGAAGTGGAAGGAAAATATAAATAGTTTTCAATTTTTTTTACAAATAAATATCTGAAAAGGGTGGGGTGCTTTTGTATTCAAGCCCCCTTTACTTTGATACCCCTAACTAAAATCTAGTAGAACGAATTGCCTTCAGAAGTCACCTAATTAGTAAATAGAGTCCACCTGTGTGTAATTTAATCGCAGTATAAATACAGCTGTTCTGTGAAGCCCCCAGAGGTTTGTTAGAGAACCTTAGTGAACAAACAGCATCATAAATGCCAAGGAACGCACCAGACAGGTCAGGGATAAAGTTGTGGAGAAGTTTAAAGCAGGGTTAGGTTATAATAAAATAATATTCCAAGCTTTCAACATCTCACGGAGCACTGTTCAATCCATCATCCAAAAATGGAGAGTATGGCACAACTGCAAACCTACCAAGACATGGCCATCCACCTAAACTGACAGGCCGGGCAAGGAGAGCATTAATCAGAGAAGCAGCCAAGAGGCCCATGGTAACTCTAGAGGAGCTGCAGCAATCCACAGCTCAGGTGAGAGAATCTGTCCACAGGACAACTATTAGTCATGCATTCCACAAATCTGGCCTTTATGGAAGAGTGGCAAGAAGAAAGCCATTGTTAAAAGAAAACCATAAGAAGTCCTGTTTGCAGTTTGTGAGAAGCCATGTGGGGGACACAGCAAACATGTGGAAGAAGGTGCTCTGGTAAGGCGAGACCAAAATTTATCTTTTTGGCATAAAAACAAAATGTTGTGTGTGGCGGAAAGTTAACACTGCACATCACCCTGAACACACCACCCCCCCCCCCCCTGTGAAACATGGCGGTGGTAGCATCAGGTTGTGTGGATGCTTTTCTTCAGCAGGGACAGGAAAGCTGGTCAGAGTTGATGGAAAGATGGATGAAGCCAAACACAGGGCAATCTTAGAAGAAAACCTGTTTGAGTCTGCAAAAGACTTGAGACTGGGGCGGAGGTTCACCATCCAGCAGGACAAACGACCCTAAACATACAGCCAGACTTACAATGGAATGGTTTAGATCAAAGCATATTCATGTGTTAGAATGGCCCAGTCAAAGTCCAGACGTAAATCCAATTCAGAATCTGTGGTAAGACTTGAAAACTGCTGTTCACAGATGCTCTCCATCCAATCTGACAGAGCTTGAGCTATTTTGTAAAGAAGAATGGGCAAAAAATGACACTGTCTAGATGTGCAAAGCTGGTAGAGACATACCCAAAAAGACATGCAGGTTTAATTGCAGCGAAAGGTGGTTTGTATTGACTCAGGGGGGCTGAATACAAATGCACGTCACACTTTTCAGACATTTATTTAAATAAAAAAATTTTGAAAAACATTTATCAGTTTCCTTCCACTTCACAATTATGTGCCACTTTGTGTTGGTCTATCACATAAAATCCATTTACGTTTTTGGTTATAACATGACAAAATGTGGAAAAGTTCAAGGGGTATGAATACTTTTTCAAGGCACTGTAAATGATTGTTCCCCTCAAAGCAGTATGACCAAACCCTTTCCCCACTGTACAGTATTTTATAAAATGTGTTTGCATTGGTACATGTATCCATTGCAATACCCAGCTTACCATGCCTTTTTTTCATAGCACTTTGCTCATTAGACTAAAATCTGTACAAAATTTAACAAGATTCACCCCCCCCCCCCCCCCCCCCCCATGTGGACTTTCAATGGGATTTGCTTCTTTTGACAAATTTCAGTCAAGATTCATGTAACCCATGGTGAACTAACCCTTGATAGATCCAACCCTCATCAGTTTAGAGATACTTAAAATTAAGTCCATGCGCCTCTGTGTGTTGCGAAATGCTGTGATGAGTTGTGCTGCATGTTTATGCAACAGTGTGGTGGGAACAGGACACATATAAACACAATTATTCTATGTGCACTTGCATTCAGGCTGTGTTGATCTGCTCAAATGACATGGCATGAACAAGCCCTAATCTGTAGGCTGCAATGCCTGATCCTAAAAAGCTAGTTTCCTGGCTCTCTGAGTCATTACTCTAGAATAACCAAGCAGCCTGCAAAGTCATGCACTTGTCCATGGTCAGTGACTGTGGTGTTAAAGCCACACCATTTACATGACAGTCATAACGAACATTTTCAGGCATTCAGCCATGGCAGCTTCCATATATATATATATATATATATATATATATATATATATATCTTTAGCACCCTGAGACAGGAAGGAGGTGAAGCTTTCAGACTGAAGCCTGTAATTTCTACCCAATCCCCAGATAATTATAGTTATAATTCATCTATGTAATCTGAATAATCCCTTTACCTCTCGCTGAGAGCGGATTACATATTAATAATATCAGATAAGAACCAAAGCTTTGCACTGAATGTACTGCAGGACAAACTGACATATACAATAAAGAATAAATGTACGCACAGACAAGGGACGATGATTGCATGATGTGGGCGATGCTGGCTAGATTAGAGGATGATTATATGGCTTATGGAACATGAAGTCGAGCAGTTTTTGTAGGCAAGAGTGTGTTGGTTAAAATATCAAATACTCTTGGAGTAGTGGTTCTCAACTCTATCCTCACGTACCCCCAACATGCCATGTTTTGGGTATTTCTCTTTAGATAAAATAGCTGTCCAAAATAACAAGCCATTGACTCTGATTTATAGAACCTGTACAAGATGAAGGAAAACCTGCAAACATGGCCTGTTCAGGGTACTTGAGGACAGGGTTGAGAAGCACTGTTCTAGACCAGCCTTTCTCAACATTTTTACTATGGAGGAACCTTTGAAATAGTTTTCAGGTCTAAGGGAACCCCCACTGAAATTACTGGAACTACAGCTCAGGGTACTTTACAGTAATGAATATGTTGTACAGAGTTTTAAATAAAAGAATGGGCTTTCCTTAACATAAATTAAAAAGTTAATATCCAGAAAAGAAAGACCATAAAAGTGTAACATCTCCAAAAGTTCATCATCCACTAGCTCTCTTTTGCTAGGTTCAGCGTCTTCGGACATTTTGAGTAGCCTGCATATGCAAACAGGAGTTAAAGCGGAAGTAAACCCATCAATTTAACAGTCAAAAAAAAAAAAAGGCATGCCGTGAATGCTAACTGCACATTGGCTGTGCTCTCAACCAAACAGTCAAACCATCCAATGGCTGGTGTCATAACGGATCACATGTGCAGCACTGTGGCAGTTGAAGATTAAACAGAGGCAAAGATGGCAGCTTCCTTGGCTGAAAACGATAGGGGGGTTTACTTCCACTTTAATTCATCCCAGCGATAGTGAAATCCAAAAAGTGTACATATGCAGCTCAGTGATTACCCATTATAGACTTGCTAGCAGCAAGGCAAGAAGCTTTTACAGCAGAAAAGACAAGAGCTTCTTCTAAAAACATTCCAGACAGATTTTTTTTTTTTTTTTTTTATCCACATCCTGCAATTCATTTGTACAGGCAGCTGTACGCAACACCTGTGGCTCCTGGTTATTATAGCACCAAATTTATATTTTTTATATTGCAGCCATCACCGACAATCACGCTAGGTCTTATTTTGGGGGAAACAGGGTAGCACCAAATTATATTTTTAGAATCTCCATACACTTGCCAGAAACCATGAAATCAATTTTTGCACTTTTTTCTCTTGAAATTTCTAAACCTTTTTGGTAATAAATGAAATGTGTGTTATATTAAGTATTGACTGTGTTTATTTTCTTGACTAGGCAGGACTTTACAATGCTTGTAAACTACTCTGAGGCGATATTAAAAGGGGACCTATTCGGACTGTCATTGCCGACTTGTATTTGAAGATTAGAAGCTTTAAAAGGAACTGTATTGTGTGTAATAAGCATTTTGTTGTCCACAACCCGGAATGAAGACAGGCTTCATGAATTGCTGCAGGCCCAGTTTTTCTATATTCTAAGAAAGCCCCCATCCCCAGGTAACGAGCCGTTTAGATTATTAGTATACAGGATTGATATAGCGCCAACAGTTTCTGTAGCACTTTAAAAAAACGGAGGGAGACAGTACAGTTACAATACAAGGGGAATCAGAGGGCCCTGCTTGTTAGACTGACTTTTTTGTTAGGAGTCTGGCTTTAAATAGTAGGGTGACTTTCTCATTTTGAACATTTGTTTGATGGTTGCGAAGGGGTTAAACTGCGGCAAACATGCACAGATGGTACATATGTTTTTCATGTAAGGACTAACACCCTTGTCCATTTTAACCCTTTTACTTACTGTTACCAGTAACAAGAAAACATGTCAGGGCTTGGTGGGAAGCTATAAAAATTCAAAAGGGGTTGTAAAGTCTCAACGTTTTTCACCTTATTCTATGCATTAAGGTGAAAAACCTTCTGCGCTGCAGCTGCCCCCCAGAGCCACCCCCTTTTTTTTCTTACATGAACCTGTTTGTTCCAGCAACAAGCACAAACCCAGCAGCTCCAGCCACTGTCTCTGTCCTCATTGGATAGATTGATAGCAGCAGGAGCCATTGGCTCCCACTGCTGTCAATCAACTCTAGTGACACGAGAGCGGGGCCAAGACTTGCTGTTTGTGTCAATGGATGCAGCAGCAGGACTTGTAAGTGCGCCTGTACGGATGCCCCCATGGAAAGCGACTCTGTGGGGGCACCCGATGAAGAGTGGCCAGGAGCACCATAGCAGAGGAGGATCGGGGCTGCTCTGTGCAAAACCCTTGCACAGAGCAGGTAAGTATAACAGGCTAGTTATTAAAATAAATAAATATACCACCAGCTACTTCTGACCCAAGGGGATGCCAGGTATTCAACATAAAAATGTCTGTTTGCTCTATAAGAACTTTTTCTTTAAGTGTTTTAATCACACAAACAGTGTGGATGGGACTATTCTTGTCATTTAAAAAGAGAAATATGGCTTTTTATTTAAAACCAATCATACTCGCCTAGGTGGCTGTAGCTGTCCTTCACTACCTCCAAGACCGAGCGATCAAAGTCTGCTGATTGCCTAGCTCTCGCTCTTCAGCCTGCAGAGAGCCGGGGGCTGTCAGTCACCATTTCTCTGCTCTGCCACTCCAGCGCTTGCTGGGTCACTTGGTTGTGGAGGGGGCTTGGGTGGCTGGCTCAGGCTCTCAGCGGCTCGTTGAGAGGCTGAGCCCTCTGCCGGTCCAGGCATCTGGATGGATCCTGACTGTAAAGTTGGGGATCTTGCCTGAGACTGGACCGGCTGAGGGATATCAGTCGACAATGGGCTTTAGCCCACTGTCAGCTGAAGCCAGGTCACGGGAGTGCAGAATGAACTGCAGTCCTGTGATCCATTGGAGAAGCGTTGCTAAAATAACCTTGGCTATACTTTCCCTTTAATCTATGCACATTTATGATGCACAAGTGATTACACTGTTTATTTTGTAGCACTTTTATTTTGCCATTTTGCATTATGTGTTTTGCAACATTGTTTGATTTGAGGTTTGAGTGCTGTATTTATGGAAGTTTTATAGCCCTCACTTTTTTAGACATTAATGTGCAGCATAGACACAAACTACTGGAAGCAAATCACACCATTTTGAAGGGGTGGAGACACAAATTACTGCCCCTCCCGCCACAGTGAGAATTCTCCTCAGTAGCATGCGACACCTTTCATCTAAAGCCAGCCATAAATGGCATGATATTTTTTCCTGCAGCCACAGTCTGTTGATGGGGGAATCCCTCCTGCACAGCCATTGTGTTCTCGTGGTAGGGGGAGCCGTCCCCGCCAGGAGAACACAGCGATTACGTCGAACAACTTAGGTACACTCAGCCTGCCTATACAAAAGGTGTTGAACCGGCCAAGATTTGAACCATCTATGGCTGGCTTTACAATGGTGATATTTCCCCACAATACTTTGTTCCTCGCACAATACTGAGATTTACCTACAGCAGTGTGCCTCTCCTTCCTACAATAGTGACATTTCCCTACACAAGTTTGTTTCTCTGCCCCTCCCACAATATTGATATTTTCCCCATAGTAGTTTGTGTTGCTACCCCCCCTACAATTCTGCTATGAACAATATAATGTACTAAATCCATTTTATTTCATATCATTGTCATAGTTGTGTTGTACATACCAGATAAAATAACAGACTGAATTTAAAATTGTACATCTTTTAATTTTATTTAAAACTTTTCAATACAAAATAGTAATTTCCCTGATGTAATAAAATACTTAATTCATGTAAAGCCTTAATGCTACAAGGAACATCCTAGTCTTTATGTGTCAAAAAGTGGATCAGTAGTACTCTGGTTTTTAAAAACTTGTCAATTCAAAGCCGATCCCCAGCCAAAATCTTTTTTAGGTTTTGGATACAGCCAGAAAGTGTTAGAGCCTCTGTCAGAGATGAATTTCTGTCAGTGTAACTACTGGGGGACACACACAAAAATAACACTTGTTCTGTAATGAGGAAAGGTTAGAACTTCTGGCAATGTTTTAATTACTATCCATGCCTTCCCATCCTGGTGACAAGCACTTTCCCCAGGGACATTAAGCGAGAGACCCCAATATAGTTACAAGCAGGAATGAATCTGACAAATTTGTAACACCTTCCACTCTATCCAAAATTAAAAGAAAAAAAAAAAAAAAAAAAAAAGGCTAAATAAAACTTAACAAAAAAAAAAAAAAAGAAGGAGAGAAGAGGAGTACTCATCAGGTCATGTTCCCTTGGCATTTTCTGGGGTTTAATCTGAGGTGTCCATATTGGAGGTACAAATACCCAGCACCTTCAGCTCATTAGCACTGGCCCTGGAGGTGTGGGTTGTACCTTGGTTCACTAATGTACTGAATAGGTCTGTGTATGCTAGCACAGGACCCACAGACCAGCATTATCCTAAACATACACTGATGCACTCATATCAAGCTATTGGTGGGCTATAACCTCTCAAATTCAAAAATACTTTGCTGACTTTTCTGTAAAAAATAGTCCAAAAACATAATGCAGGTAAGGAGACATTATGGCCCATCACTAAATTTTGGGGTTACCTGGTATACAGCTTTAAAGGCCAGTACATCAGGTCCACAATGAGGAATGAAGGTGAGTGTATATATTTAAGCACCTCACAATAAAGTCCACCTCAAGGAATTCTCGGAAGACAAAAACCCCCTCAGATTTTCAAGGGACTATAATTCCAGAGTGATGCAACAACCTTTTAGTGAACTATTGTCACCTTATACAGGTGTACAGAATGTAAAATCTAAACAGCTTTTGGCATATCTGAGACTTTGGCTTTCACACATGATACGGTATAGTGCAACACTTTGGTTTCAGGGGGCCTGCTGGCAGCAAGGTCTCCTTTACTTTCCTATTATTATCGATCAGCCACTGGTCATGCAGAAGGTTTACATGTTGGGACACCTTTGGGTGCTTAGTTGCAAGTGGTAATCGCCCTTTATACCTCTGTTGTCACCCCACATACATTTGTTAGCTAACCTGTAACACTCACTTTAAATCGGGCTGTGTACACCCTAATCTGAGAAATGACAGAGAAACAGTTAAGCTAAAAAGGGTACCTATCCCAATGGAAATGGCCTGTCCGAGAAGCCTCTAATGGAAGCAGCCATTTTCCAAAGTGCACATTAGGCAGCTTTGGTCCACAAGGCTCATGTCAGCACCTCCAATTCTCTCATTTTCTGGGACTGTGGAGAAGGTTCACTTATTTGTGTAGTCTAGAGGTTCCCATACACAGGTCCCCAAGAAAACATACTATATAGTTAAACATAGACCTCTCACAAACACACTGATGAGCAACATAATATGCAACATATGCAAACAGTTAGTTCAATTTACTAAAGGATATGCATGTAAACCAGCATAAATAAGCAAATATCCTCTCAAAGTACTGTACTGCAAATGCTTTGTGCACTTTCACAGAAGCGCTAGTGCCCATGATAATACCTGTACACACAACAATTTTTCACTAAACTAGCCGGTCACATTTAATAACACAATGATATGTGTGCATGCCTTAATGTGCCTTTATAGGACCAAAAAAGCAGGAAACCGCATTGAGTGTTCAAAATGCATGGAAAACAGACCGCTAAGCACACACTGGACATCAGTGTACAATCAGATTGGTTCAGAAATGCTACGCAAGTGCCCGTGTACCCCCAATGCAAGTGCAAAAAAGATTTACACCTGCTCCGGTACATTTGTTTTAGTAAATCAGCCCCAATGTACACAGAAGTCTCCATTCTTTTGCAGCATCTGTAGCCACAGGTCAGGCCTGCAGAGCATTACATCCTATGGATACTAGCGCTAATCCTAAAGCCCCATACACACGGTCGGAAAATCCGACTACCAAATCCGATGGATTTGGTCCAACAGATTTAGTCCGACACTGGTGTTGCATACACACGGTCGGACAAAGTTGTCGGAAAATCCGATCTTTCTGAACGTGGTGACGTTTGTTGCCTACGACGGGACTACGTAGAGGCTAGTAGCCAATAGCTTTGGTCTTGTAATGTGATCTGAGCACTTTGTCCGTCGGAATTCGCTACACACGATCGGAATTGGTGTGATCGGACTTTGTTGTCGGAAAATTTTTAGAGCAGGAGATAGAACTTTGTCCGTTGGACAATCCAATGGAAAATGTCCGATGGTGCCTACACACGGTCGGAATTTCCGACAACATTGTCCGATAGGACAGAATCCATCGGAAAATCCGACCGTGTGTATGGGGCTTAAGAGAACACGCCACATAAGACTTCACTTTTTTTTTTAAAGCGCAGCGTAAATTTAAATCACGATCGCTTTCCTTTTTCAATTTGGTCTCGTATACCTCGTATTTGTTTTTTGTTTTAACAATTAAATAAAAACATTGATTTTCCCCACATACTATGAAATAATAACTTTAAGCATGTACATTATAATAGCAATTGGTAAAGCAATCATTCAAGCACACGTCACATGACATTTTTATCTGACCTGACAAGAAATATTGACATTGTATTCAAATCTGATGGCATCTGATCAGAAAACCCCCTCACACACATTGCAATCTGGGTTGGATTAAAAAATGTTGACTGAAAAGGAAAATCATAATCTGATAAAAAAAATAGAAAATTTAAAATGTTGGGCACTTTAAATAAAACCCAAAAGGGGCACCAATACTGGAGGCGCAGTCAACGTGTCTTTATAGTTATATGCCCAATGCTGGGTGAACGATTTGCTTAGTAACTCACTTGCTAATATCATGATGAGAATCTTGGCTTGTGAGTTTGCAACTTCAAAACAACTCACCAATGTAGCTCCCATATTTCCATCCTCTTATGTTCAGTCTAATGAAAATAGGCTTGAATTTTAAAACAGAAGTGGCTGTTACTTCTCAGCTGCCATCTGACCATCCTAGTCAATTTGGCACATAAAATCTAGCACATCCCTAGTGCTGTACAGCATCCCATGCTCAGTCTGGCACATTGCAGCATAAAGTTAAAGCTGCACTCCAGGAAAAATTTGTATTGCATACTTACATTGATCTAGCTTTGCACAATGTATTTTAATGCATATTTCACACCTAAGGGGCCACTGGGGAAGCTGGAAATATAACTGAGTTATAGTTAAAGTAGTTGGTGCTACTATAGTGGCCGTTGCCATGTTCTGGGTCCAGCTCAGGTTCTGTATAATCAGGTTTCCCTCTGCACACCGAACACAGAGGGTCACTTACTCAGCACTGCCGCCATTCAAAGAATGCCTTGTATTTTTTTTCCAATTAACACAAGGCATTCTCTGATTGGACAAGGAGCAAATCAACCCAAGGAAAGAAATCTGTTCACATTACTGACTTATGTTCTGCTTGTAGTCTGACTGTAAATAGTAGGGTGTTTGGGTGGCTTTGAAGAGTTATTTTTTTTTGGTTGTGATGGGGTCACCAAGACCTGTGTGCTGTACACAGCAGAAATGCACATATGCTTTTAATGTGGGGACTTCTGCCACCCATGTTCATTTTAACCCTTTACTTCTGGTTAGTGGTAACACGAGGACATGTGGAGAGGAGGGGTGGTGACGCAAAAAATACTGAAATCATCAGTGGACACAAAACACAACATAAAACTTACATAATTCTATAAAATCTTAAAGATAAAACTGTAATTGGGTTAATAAATAAAGCTGTGTGTGTGTATAAATGAAGTCTTAATGCTCATTCACATAAGGGCTGTGGCCTGTAGTGGTTTTTTATGTGGCTGGAGCTGTGTGCAGGCAACCTATGTTATGGGAATGCATCAGCTGTATGACACACAGCCACAGGTCCTAATTTGACAGGCGTGTGAATGCAGGAGTATGGCCTCCAAACATGTATGTAGTAGGGGCCACTCACCCACATCTGCATACCTGTCAAATTAGGATCTATGGCTGTACAGCCACTGAATCCTCAGAGTAACAAGCCGCGCAAGCCACACAATATCTTGAAATTTTATTTTTTCATAATAGTGTTGGGGGCAGATGTTTCACTTGAGTCAAACAGGTACTGAGGACATATATTCCTCAATTCCCTCAGCCGCACTGGCGAAAGAACAGAAAACACTCTGTACAGGGGCCTCCTGTTCACTCAAACTGAAGCATAGTAGACACAGTTTACTATACTTCTGTTATGACTAAATGCCCCCTTGCTCTTCATCCTGAAAAGATACCCCTGTGTGTGTGAGGCAGCAGAGAGAAAGTTGGCAGCACTGCAAGGGGGAACACACATGAGGGCCTGAGTAGCAGGGGGAATCCGATGTGGGCAGGGATGGACAGGGAGGATTAGCTGCTGCAGAGAGCCACACAGGAGGGATCGGTACCAGTAATTGCGCCCCTGCCACACCCTTCCTGTCCACATCCACTTCCCTCTGCTGCCTGGCCCACATGCAGGAGGACCGGTGGTACCCCCTTATTGGTGGCCCTGCATATGGTGCTACTATTCGGTTGCTAATACAGTCGCAATATAGTTCCCCGTTATCAGGCAACATTATTCCCCGAAGAAACTTTATACTCCTATAAAAAATATGATATTAAATTTGATGGTTCTTCACATCAGATTCAGTTATTCATACAGTCAGTCCAAAAAACAGAGAGTCATGAGTAGTGACATATTGGTCACAGTTCTTATTACAGATATTAACTTTATAAGATATTGGAGTTCCTTGCCCTTTATTCCCCCACATCCCTTCTAATGGGAGTCTTGCGCCTCTTTCTACATTCACCGGGAAACAGATGCCAAAAAGGCAGATGATAAAGTCTGCAGTGGAGCTGAGGAGTGCAGGCACAAGATTCCAGAGAGCAGGTGATTTAACCTGCCATTAATCACCACAAATAAAGCATTTTTTTTTTAAAAGTGGACTAACCATTTAATAAATTAAAAAAATGTTAAAAAGCTAAAATTCCAGGAATTCAGCACTTTGTAAAAATTTCAGGCATACCATGAGTATTACCATTAGGTCCAATGAGCCGCCTGCTGCCTCGTATTGTGCTCCAGGAAGATAACTTCCAGTGCTTAAATGCGGCTCGTTTCTTCAAGAGCAAAGTCGCAGGAATGGCTATGCCCACCCACTCTCCCCTCATCCTGCCCATTCACAAAAGCCCTCGTATTATGTGAACTCATCCTCAAAATACAAAGTCTTCTGTGAATGGGCAGCTGTTGTGTTTGCTTCTGTCCTCTCACAGCTGGAGGGTATCCTCCAGGAGCGCAATAAAAACATATATTAGTGAAATATAAGTCCTTTCAGTGACATGCGCCTAATTGGACTTAACTCATAGTATGCCTGCATTTTTTGCAGAGTTGCTGAATTCAGCTTTAAAAGAAAACCTGGTGCTGAGACAAGTATGACAATGGCCTTTGCCGACCACCTCCAGAAAATGCTAGAGGCCTAGGTGATTCTGCCAATACATTCTAAGTCACTGACCCAAAACAAGCCTGAAGAAAGTAAATCAGAATTAAATAAAAACTACAGATCTGCAAACTTCCTCTAGGTTGGTGGCTCAAAGTGCTGAAGCTTCCTAGCTAGGAAATACAATATGGCTGCACATATGATTGTGTTGCAAAGCAAAACACAGCTTTCTAATACATTATGCACTGTCAGCACTGAACATAATACTACGAACCTGCCTGAAAAGGAAACACAAACACATAATATACACACATGGGGAAAGGTTTGGTCAAAACTGTAATTCTCAGATTAACAATAAATTCCACAAATACTGGCCTCCAGGCTTCTCTGCTTCCTTTTACAAAAAAAGGGCTTTGCTAGATGTCACAGCCCAAAAAACTTTAATCTTCCTTCTTTGAATTTAAAGAGAAGAAATAACAGGAGTGACCAATGTAATTTCCTTTGTTTAAAATGGGAATTTCACTTCCATGGAAAAGAAACAAAAATAAAAACAAACACCTTTGGCGAATGCAATTCTCGGAGAGAGGGAGAGAGAATATTCTGGTGGCTTGTGACTCCCCAAGAAAAGTAAAAATGTTTCTGTTTTTGTGAAGGCCCTTTTTTTCAAAAGCACAGTCAAGAAAAAATAAAAAATAAAATAAAAAAACGCACCACTTAAGGTTCACAATCCATTTTTCTAAATATATTACACTGTACTTTGAACCAGTTGGTTCTGGAGAAACCCAAGTATACATTTCTTATGCTTCTTTCTGGGGTGGACAATCAAAACCAGGGCCAATATGTTTGTTCCAGATGAGCACAGCAGTTTAGAATATTCCTTCACATAGTTTAAGAAATGTCACATTTTATTTTTCTCCAGGCAGGCTCTCATATTCAAGTTAGATCTGAAGCATGTCCAGGCTGGTGGAAAAGGCCAAAAAAAACAAACAAACAAAAAGGCTTCCCAGATGAATGACCTAAAAACTCGTCAAAAAGGCCCATTGACCGTCATTGAACATTTTTGCCAAAAGTTTTCAAAAAATAGGCAACCTTAACAAGCCACAAATGTTTTCTTAGCAGCACCTTCAGAACAATTTAAAGAAATAAAATGTATATTAACACACAATGCATATCCCTGATTACCAGACTTGGCTCTGCAATTAGTACAAAACGCTTGTGGTCTTAAATGGTCAATGGTGAGACACTGTAAATGAAAATAAAACTGTTATACATAAGGTTTGTTGTATCTAATTTTCCACCGCCTTGAGCGGACTCTGAAGAAAAAGTACATAACCATAAGGAATAATGAAGAGGTTATATAAAGGACCACACACAGACTCATATCTATGTTGGAGAAGCCAAGGCCTAAGAAAGTCACCGATGTGTTGCTACTTTCCACATGGTAGTTGGAATTTTTGCTTTGGTTTGGTTGATTTTGAATCAACTTGTCTAAAAATTCAGGTCTAGGGTGTTGGTGATGCTTGTCTTTGTCAGAGGTATAACTTCCAGGACTCTTTGTAGGGAGATTCTCACTTTTCTCATCTGCTACACCATGCTGGTCAGTGTTGGGGTCGGCATATTGCAGGGAGATCTCCTTGCTACTGTAGTGTTTTTTGAGAAAGGCAAGAACTTCCTCTTCATTCCAGCTGTGGACACCACCCACCTCTTCATGGCACGCAGGGCAAAGTTCAGGTGTTGGCCATTGCACTTTCGGGCTTTTTGGGTCTTCACTGGGGGCGCCTGCATGAAGAATGGTACATTAGCTTGAGCTCTTTATACAAAATTGCACTGGCAAAAATGGTAGAATTTTCTAAACCATTAAAAACATTGTCAAAGCGAAAAAAACAAAAAAACATTTTTACTATAAAAACACACTACAATCCTACAGAATTTTTATCAAAAAGGGGACTAACAACTGTGTCAATGTTGTACAATTACTATCATTGTAATAAAACATAATTTGATGCAATGCTTCTCTATGGTCTCCAATGCTCGTTTTTCTTATACAAAGGGGATAGTTACAAAAAAGATGGTCAGTTTCAAGCAGGGGTCGGATTTTTTATTCAGTAAACACGTTCCTTATAGTTTTAGAGTGCTTTTAAGTAAGAACATATTGCTTAAATGGGCAATCAAATTTAGCTTAAGATACCACACATTTATGGAAGATACAGTGAATTTGTGTGCTCTGAAGCCAAGTGCCAAATAATGTACTGAACCAAACGGCAAGGAAAAAAGTTCATGTCTGTCGCAGCATTTGTCAGTGACAGAGCAGCCAAAATAAAAAACACACACAGATCAGCACAAGGAACATAACTTGCAGTCGGTAGGATGTGTCCTTTGTTCCGTTATCTCTTCTACTAGGTGAAATTTGCGTTTCTTCCTCCCTGTAAATCGGTGCTGCTGGTGTTAATAGAACTAAAGGCTGGTACACACCAATAGTTTCTTTTCGTTCAACCCAGTGGGTTGAAGGAAAAAAAATAATAAACTGACAGCTCTGGTCGGAGCCTCTGTACCAACGATCCAACAACATTGACCTCCCCCGCTGAGCTGCTGTGTTCTGACAGGGGGCCAGCACCCCCCAACAGAACACTCCGATCAGCGCTCTCAGCCATTTTTACTGCAGCAAAATTGTGTTTTCTCCACAGAATTAGCAATCCAATCGTCTGGCATTATTCTTTGAAGGACAAGTCCAACCTGAGCTTTTTAGGCTGGGCTTCTCCTCTGAGTCACAGGAGTGCAACTCATTTTGCACTCCTGTGACCAGTTTTCAGTGGAGGGGTCTGAAGTCCGCTCTGCACTGAAGTCACCACGACTTCTAAGTCCGGATCCGCCAGCTGCCTCGATTGATGGCAGTCTCAGCAACCTGTCGGTGAGCATCTCTCCTACTCTGATCCTCCACTCTCATTGGAGCGATTAACTGTGGAGGGGCGGGGAGCGAGCCGATGAGATGGCCGTTCCCTGCCCCTCCACAGCTCATCGCTCCAATGAGTGTGCAGGATCAGAGCAGGAGAGATACTGACTGACAGGCAGCATCTCTTTGCTCAAGGAGGAGGGAGAACCGAGCTATCGGCGATGTTCGGTGGCTCGGTTCTCAGTGCAGAGATGCCGGGGGACAGCTCCAGCATCGGTCTGATGCTCCTTCCACCGAGGCAAGTATGAATCTAAAAAAAACAAAACTAAAACCCATACTTCTCTTTTAAAGCCTGTTCACATGAATTGCATGATTTTAAGTGTATCCAATTTATTTAAAAGTAAGAGATGACACCAAGTGCATGTTTGTTCTTTTGTTGATGTTATCATGGCCACATTTAAGCCTGGTACACAGTAAAGTTTAGTTCAACCCAGCGGGCTGAAAGAAAAAAAAAAAAAAAAAAAGGGATTGCTGTACTAATACAAGTCATGTAGGCACAGCAATCTCGCCTGCTGTGCTATTTTCTTCTGACAGGGGTACCGCCCCCCCCACCAGGACTTTTTCAGCCATTGGCTACAGTGCTGATTGGATGCTGTTTTTTTCTTTGACACGGGTCGAAAGTCGTGGATTCCTGTCGAACTGACCATTTTCAGACAACTTTCGGCCCAGATGTACCCTTCATTAATGTTGTAATGAATGCAAGGGGACATTTATGTAAATGCTGTGTCTGCACAAAGTAGAGCCCAGTCTTTAGAAAGTGGCCACTACCTGGCCCTCATCTCTGGTACAAACACAGTGATGTCTACTGCAGATGGATTTACCACATAAAACAGAAGCTGCACTGACTTGGGAATGACATGTGTACTAGTATTTAATGGAATGGCTGCAGTCTGATAAATATTCCTTTAGCCCAAAACCATTTTATTTGCATACCAGCCAGTCGATTATTGACCACATTGTGTTTTCGCCATAGCCACATGACTGCTGCTTCTGCTGTTTTCACGGTGTCCACAGACTCTTTAGCCATCGCTTCAAAATGCTGTGCACACTCACGACAGCCGAAAAAGTCCCGAATATACCGCCTCATGACCTTCAGAACAGCCTGCGCGTCACTTTCAAAGGCTGGGGAGAACAAAAAGATAAAAATAGATATCACAACAAAACCAAGAAAAAAGCACCTCACTAGATAATTCATCAGTTAGTAGCATCAAATGTACAGAGTTTAGGCAAATTCTAGAAAAAAAGATTTCTACTAAGTTATTACATGTGTATTTTAAGTACAATTAGTATAAGAATCTAAAAAATATAGTTCACTTTAGCATCCTGTAATGTGAACTACAGCAGCACATTGAGAATGGGAAGACGTGCAAAATCAGGGATTTTTTGCAATGCACATTGCTGCTGGTTCAAAGAATCTAAAGGAATGGCTCTGATAAGTGTGGAGCTGCTTTTTCAATAATGACACAGGAGGTGGGACAGCGACCAAACTGAGTCACCTAATGGCAGCAGAGAAAAAGGTCACAGTCCTGTGGTTTCAAAGACTGCATGGATTACAAGGCTTTCTGAACATTAGAAATCCTCTGGTGGCTAAAAGTTCACATATGTGCATTTCAGTTTTCACATGGTTACTAGAGTGTCACTCTTGCATTGGACATTTTCGCTTTATTTATGTCATGTATATCTATTTATTAATATTGTCATTATCCTCATTTGTGACCTCCTCTGATTATTGGTCATATGTTGCTTTCCCCCCACCCCCATTATCTGGGGGCTGCTCCATGCCATCTTCCACAGGCACCACTTGGCTCTATCCCAGCACTATGCGGCTGCCCAGTGCTGTATCTTGCATATCCTTTTGCAGTATGCAGAGCGTGGAGGACCAGCTGGGAGGCGCTGTCCTCACTCCTGGTCCCCCTTACGTCATTGCCTGCAAGCCACTTGCGTCCCACGCTGTGATACCATCTACTTCGCGGGCGTGTCCTGTTGGACAAGGCGCATGTGCAGTGACACTGTACGGCTGGTCTGGATGACATCACCTCGGCTTTCCACGCCGATTGGTTGATTACAGATGGGACGTGCATACATGGGTACGCTGGCTCACCGCATCATTGAGTCACACACACTTGGTGTGTTACTACACAGGCAGCTGCACGCTATTGAGGGGTCTCCATGTTAAAAGGAAATTCATCTTTATTTAGCTGCATCAAGTTTGGTCCCTTTGGTCTTACTATTTTTACAATATGGCTTGAACAATCCCTCTTATTTTTTAGATTACAATTATTTCTGGGGAAGTGACTGCGATCAATGGCCCTTCTTTAACCTGTGGCTTTGTGTACTATGAAGGGGGACCTGTGCTAGTGCTAATTTCTTCCCTTTTTCTGCCACTTACTGTAGCTACCATTGGCCTTATACCTCCTCCCATTCGTTAGACAGTGATCGTGTTTATAACGAGTGAGTTTGTTATGCTTTTTGCTCTGGTACATCCAGCTAAGATTGTTCTGCCATTATCTGACCTACCTGGCAATTATCATATATCTCCATTCTCTGATGGTAATACCTGACCCCTCAGCAGTCGCCCTGTTTAATTGCATACACTGCTTTTAGCTGTGATCATGTGTTTTTATAGTTCATTGTAAGTACTGGGGTTACCCCTAACTCTGTTTTACCTTAAGCACTAAAAAGTACAAAAATATATATATATATATATATATATAATATATATATATATTACACTTTATACTATTTCTATCCCCATTATGTTTTGCACGCCCCCATAGGTGTCTGGTTTGCCTTCACTGTCTGTAAGGTTGCTTTGTGGGCTGCCCACCTCCCATGGGGGTGATTGGTGAAATGGGAGACCGTATTAACTTAATTGTTTTGCTATTTGTTGTTGTTTATGCATTTTTCTCTTTCTTTATATAATCTTCTCAGCTATCAAGCCATGTAATGATGAATGCACTGTTCTAATGTTGGTCTAGTTAACAAGGATGCTGTTGCCCGATTGCCAACCACTGAGACAGACTGCTCCTTCTACAATGCAGCAAGTCTCTAAAACAATATGGTGGCTCCCTTCATTAGCTCAGACAAGACCTTGTTTTAATACATGTATGAATGCATAATGCTTAAAAGCCTTTATAGGATGATCCATAGACAGAATTGCAGATGGTCACCTGCATCACTGATGAACTGACTTCGCCTTTTCATTCCATCAATAAAAGGGCCACAATAGGGATTGCTACAACATGCCAACGTAAACCAATGCTATGGAAGCCACTGGAACAATCAGCTGCCAGCTTGTCTTCCATCTAATGGCCTGGCATACTGCCAGTGCCCACTTTAGTCATATCAATATTTAACATCCTTGAAGCAGTAATGTTTTGCTGTGTCTTATCAGGAACGGAGGTGGGAAAGATGAGAGGGATGGCCAGTATCAGGATTCTGGAATAGAGGCTTTGGTTTCAGCACAGACAAAATAGGCTTGATAGAGAGATAATAAGTGGTTGGGTACACAACAGGTAAGAGAGCCAGTGCTGTTCCTATATACACTATTGTCAAAAGTATTGGGATACCTGCCATTACGTGAACTTTAATGGAATCCCAGTCTTCGTCTGTAGGATTGAATAATGAGTTAGCCGACCCTTTGCAGCTATAACAGCTTTAACTCTACTGGGAAGGCTGTCCACAAGGTTTAGGAGTGCTTCAAGTTTCTCTACCCAAATCACACTCATCCAGGTCTTTATGGACTTTGCTTTGTGCACTGATGCGCAGTCATGTTGGAACAGAATGCTCCCACAAAGTTGGGGGCATGAAGTTGTTCAAAATGTCTTGGTATGCTGACGCTTTAAGAGTTCCCTTCACTGGAACCAAGTCCAACCCCTGAAAAAACAACCCCACACCATAATCCCCCCGCCACCAAATGATTTGGACCAGTACACAAAGCAAGGTCCATAAAGACACGAATGGGGGAGTTTGGGGTGGAGAAACTTGACTGGCCTACATAGAGTCCTGACCTCAACCCGATAGAACACTCTTGGGATGAAATAGTGGAGACTGCGAGCCAGGCCTTCTTGTCCAACATCTGTGCCTTAACTTTGCAAATGTGCTTCTGGAAGAATGGTCAAACATTTCCATATGCACACTCCTAAACCTTGTGGAAAGTCCTTCAAGGAAAAAGTTGAAGAAGATGGTATAGCTGCAAAAGGGTGGGCCAACTCAATGAACCCTTCGGACCAAGACCGGGATGCCATTAAAGTTCAAGCGCATGTAAAGGCAGGCGTCCCAATACTTCAGAAAATATAGTGTATACTAGAATTTGCATTTTTTTTATACTAGTAATGGCAGTGATCAGTAACATAGTGGGACTGCGATAGTGCGGTGGGCAATCTGACACCGATGCTGGGGGGAACCGACTGCCACTGACAGAACCAGTGACACCAATACAGTGATAATACTATACACTGACACTGTACTGACACTAGCTGGGAAAGGGTTAACATCTAGAAAAGGAAAAAAGACACTCACTGGGGATGATATTTTGCTGCTCACCCCTGGGATGTAAAAACAAAAAAGAAAAGGTCCCCCCAAGAGGGAATTGGTGGGGTTTTTAGGCAGCGTTTAGAAAAAAAGTTCTCTGAGAGGTATTGTTGTATTCAAAAATATGAATCTTTATTGTATTAAAGATGTCGCATGTGACATATGGGTAAAGATAAAATAGGAGACATGGGTCCCAAATGGATAAAACAATACAGAAATTTTTTTTAAAACAAATTTACACTAACAGACAAAAAGCTTTTACATCAATGTAGTTATACAAATATTAGGGGTAAAAGTGAACCTGACGCGTTTCGACCCGTTATAGTGAGGGTCTTCTTCAAAGGTAATTTCGTCTGTTTGAGAAAGAAAGGGGTGAGAACAATGCATTGTAACAGTATTTCATTTGCATATATTGATCTCCAATTGACCTTTTCCTTTCACATAGTATAATATCATATTGTACTGTGGAATGTTTACCTGATGTGTAGGTTTTTTTCTCTTATAAGTTCCTCCTTTATATGTGATGGGGTTCTCTCTGGGTGTGTGCACTCCAGGTCCCAGGCGGCGTCCCGCTATAGCACCCCCCAGCGGGCACACGGCAGGTACGGCGACCAAAACAACGGGGCCTACGAGAGGTCACATCCACTGGATCGGCTACCCACGGATCCGTGTGTGGGCCAGACGGGTAGAGGGAGGGAGATGGAAGGTGGGGGGGAAGGGAGGGGGGAAGGGACAGGGAGAGGAAAAAATGGGAGTGGGTTTCCTTGAGGTCCCCTGTTCTGCACACCTGTCATGGGATCCAAGATCATATACTTAGACTTAGATATATAGCATAGGAAAATGCCACATCAACTAGATGGTGTCTAGTGCACTTGAAACAGTGATGAAAAGAAATGGAATTTCTAAGGTAAAAAAGATGAATAGGTGAACAAGGGTTTTGCCGTTGGTATACTTTTTAAATGATATTTATAATATCAGTTTGTATATTACTGTATCTAGACTCATGGTTAGAAATAGGGAGGGGGGGAGAAAGAGGGGGGGGGGGGGACAGAGAGAAGAAAAGGGGGGGGGGGGGAAAGGACCAATACATGGCATGCACATGTATAGGTAGACATAGGGATGCTGCAGCATCCACATGGACAAGAGAATGGGGTGGGGCGGTGAGGGAGGCGGGGAAAGATGTGGTGTAGAAAGTAAGAAATGGGGGGGAAGAGGGGGAGGAAAAAGAGGGGAAGAAGGGGGGGGAAGGGAAAGGGACGAAAAGGAAGGGAAGGAGAGGGGAGAGGGAAGAAAAGGAGGGTAAAGGGGAAGGGGAAGGGGAAAATATGAAGGGAAAGGGGAGTGATAGGAGGAAGGGGTGAACTATTGGGGACAAATGGAAAGAAGGGAGGGAGTGAAGGAAAAAAGAAGTGAAGGGATGAGTGTGAGTAGAAAAATGGGGGAGTGTTGTTGTGATGTCGGTCAGAACGCTGATGCTCAAAGGGGTGCTGTGCTGGTAGTGCTGGGGATCACAAAATAAAGGGATCCTAGAGTGGGGGTGTGAGTGGATGGGAATGTGCAGGGATGGCGTGGAATGTGAGGTATGAAGGGTGAGGGATGAAACCGTGAGGGGGTGTAGGCATGTGTGGGCATGAAGCGGGGAAGGAGGGGGGAAGGGACAGGCATAGGCAGGGAAAAGGGTGTACCAGTGTGTCAGATATCAACGGACAGTATGATATAATATATTATAAAGTTACCTAATAGAGTAGGTGTATCTTGCTCAGGTTATGGGGTAGATGTAGACACCCATATGTTGCGAACCGGAGTATGTTGTATTGGTTGCAAGTTCCAGAGATACAAATGCCCGGTCTGGGAATAGAGACGGTGTCATCTACAATATCTAGAATTAGTCCCAGAGAGGGAAAAGAAGCATGGAACAAAGAGAGGTTCTACTCACTGTGTATATGTGGCGTGATGCTTGGATCATCACATGGAGATGGATTTGTTTGACCACCTCATGTGGTATTTATGGGTAATACCCAACTAGAATCAGGTGTGCATATTAGAACACCATAGGGTGTTCAATCAGGGCATCCCCAGGGAGGGGGAGGGGGGAGGAAGAAGGGGCGGGGGAACGGGAAGGGATGGGTGGGGAAGGGGAGGGAAAGAAAAGGGGGAAGGCAAGGGACATACAGGAACATCACCCTCCACCTGCCGTTCCTATGTCCGCCTGGCCCGCCCGTCCGTGGGAGCCATGACGGCATCGTGGGCCATCTGGAGTGGTCTCCCCGGCGTCCGAGAGGTCCTTCCGGGGTCGCGTCTGCTACGCAATCGTCGCACCGGCGTGACGTCCCGTATCACGCGCACGCACGCGGCCGCGCGCATGCGCAATGATTGGGAGAGGTCCGATTGCGTTCCAGGACGCCGCCAGCAAGGGGAATGGTTCACCATCAGGAGGCCCGGGCCCGCCCAGGTCGCCTTAAGTGAACATGATTGGAGGAGCTTGGTTGGTGGGCGCTCCTCCTTACCCTTGCTGTGAGGTCACGTGTAGGGAACGCCCCACCGCCGCACGTATCCACCGGAGGGGGCAGGGAACAAGGCGCCACCTAGGGGATCCGAGGCGCACTTCAAACCACAAGAGGGAACCCTGAAATAAAGGGAAAGAGTTTCAACATATATTGACTGCCTGTATGGTATGGCAGATGGGAAAACATGTCTCCATGATCGTCTCTATTGGTATCATGTTCCCATTGGTTGTCTGGGTCATAGCATATTAGCATACATACCAAAGTTATATTGGGCATATTTGAGAGAACAGAGGGCATGAAATCTTTTCAAATGGCATTATCCACAGTTAATATGTGATTACATTGTGAGTTGTTTCCAGTGGTACATTTTTAGTGTTATTCATATTTGATTCAAAAATTGTCATCCATGTTACATTCAAAAATTGTCGTATGAACACGCTACGGCCCTGTGTATTGGTAATACACAGTATGTATATGGCCATGTAGCTGTGTGCATGTACAAACGAAGAAACAGAGGGTTTAACAAATTTATAAAAGAAAAGGAAAACAAATGTACACAGGAGGGCAGCAACCCACCTATGAGCATAGATGTCGGGTGACGCGAGTGGATCAGCCCTCAAGCCACATCTAGTGAACTGATTTATTACATGAAGGGACATAAACAGGTGACATAACATAACCTCTATGGGTTGGATATGGAGAGAGAGCACTGAAAACGCCCAGAATTGTGTGAGGCGAAAAAGTCCTGGACACAGATGGAATAGAGCACAGATATTGGCCGGAGTGTAGAAGCAGGAGTTCACCATTGGGGGGGGGGGGGGGGAGGAGGGGGGGGGGGGGGGAGGGGAATGAGGGGAGAAAAAAGGGAGAGGGGGGGGGGGGGGGGGGGGGAGGAACAGGGGGAAGGGGGAAGAGGGAAAAAAAGGGGGAAAAAAAGGAAGGGGTTTTCGGGACGTCCAAGCACGTCTACTCCAATGCAAAGGCCCGGAAAGCCGAAAAAAAACGTATTACTGCGTTTTCCCGGACGTGAAGCCCTTGAGAAAAGGGGCAAAGGAGATGGACTCATTCAGTCCGGGAGGGAGGGTGGCACGTAATCTATAGATCCATTTTTGTTCACATTGTAACAAGGTTTTGTTCCAATCTCCTCCTCTATCGGGGATATGAATTCTATCTAGGGCCATGAATGTAATCTTGGGCATTTTGTAATCATGTGTCAAAACAACATGACGGCCCAGGGGTAGGTAATGGTTTCCTATTTGCATGGAGTAGACGTGCTTGGACATCCGGCGGTGAAACTCCTGCTTAGTTTTGCCAATATAGAATGCCCCGCATTCGCAGGACATTAGGTATACAACGCCCTTTGTCTGACAATTGACAAAGTGGGCTAGCTTGTGAGGTAGCCCGTTTGGAAGAAGAGGGTTGTTTCTTTGGCGTTGGATATATTGGCAACAACTGCAATGGCCACAGGGGAAAGACCCCCGGGCTGGGCAGTGTTTGTGGCGTCTGTGCTCGTCCCTATATTCACTTTGGACAAGATGGTCTCTTAGTGATGTAGCTCTTCTATATGTGATTGAGGGGTGACTAGAAATAAATTGATTTATTTTAGGATCGTCTGTAAGTATATTCCAGTGTTTTTGAATTATATCGCGGATCTTCCTGTGCTGTCGAGTAAACCGCAGAACGATTCGCGATACATTCTCTTTTTGATCGTCGGGTGCCTTTTTCTTAGACAGCAGGTCCGAGCGTGGGCATGCTATTACTCGGTTATAGGCTTTTCGGAGACATGAGCGACTATATCCCCGATCAAGTAGGCGGTTTTGGAGATTTTTTGCCTCCATTTTGAATAGGGACTCATCCGAACAATTTCTCCGTATTCTCAAATATTGCCCGTAAGGGATAGAATCTTTGAGAAACTGGGGGTGTGCACTATGGGCATGGAGTATTGTATTACCCGCGGTGCTTTTGCGGTATAGTGTGGTGGAGATTTTGTTCTCAGGGTTCCGCTTCAGTTCGACATCGAGGAAAGTAATACTCTCCTTGTTAGATGTCAAAGTGAACTTAAGGTTCCAAGTATTGGTGTTAATGCGATCGTGGAACTCTTGTAGGAGTTCCGCCGATCCCTCCCAGACGACGAGGACATCATCTATGTACCGTAGCCACATTTTGATGTGGCTAGTGTACACACGGAGGTCCTCGTCGTCTAGGAGTGACTTTTCCCACTCCCCCAGGTACAAGTTGGCGTAGGCCGGGGCGCAACATGTGCCCATGGCCACGCCTTGCACCTGGAGGTAGTGGGAATTGTCAAATGAAAAAAAATAAATTGTTGTTTAGGATATATTCCAATCCATCTGTAATAAAGTTATTCAACGCGCCATCGTATCTACAGCCTGCCCACAAAATGTTAGATATAGCTGCGATCCCCTGGTTATGGCGGATCGAGCTATATAATGCCTCTACATCGATGGCCACCAATAATGAATTATCGGTCAACGATATATTTTCAATTTTTTGAAGTAGGTGTATAGTGTCTTTTAGAAAAGAGGGTAATTCCAAGACAAAAGGTTGTAAAAAGGCATCAATAATTTTGCTCAGATTTTCGGATATGTTTCCGTTACCCGAGACAATAGGTCGTCCGGGGGGTCTGCTAAGGCTCTTATGGATTTTGGGCAGGCTGTAGAACGTGGCGAGGCGTGGGTATTTAACCCTGATAAATTCATGTTGATCCTTAGTTATGGTGCTTTCCAAGAGGGCTGAGTCGATTAGGTCCTCAAATTTGGCATAAGAGGTTTGTATAATCTTTGTGGTAACCTTGCGGTACCATATTTTGTTGTTAAGTATATCCATGCACATGGAAACATAGTCCTGATTGTCCATCAGGACTATGTTCCCCCCCTTGTCGGACGGTTTCACAGTGATATTAGCATTGCTGCGTAGGGAATTTATGGCCTGAAACTCTTTGGGAGTTAAATTGGTTGGAGGTGTCTTCTTCCTGGGCAATTTGAGTAGGTCTATTGAGGAGCCTGCATGCAAAGACCGAAACGATCGACACCACAGATTGGTCTACCTTTAGTATGAGGGAATATAAAGCTTTACGTGACCTAACCCTTTTATACCAGGAGAACAATACAGTGGATTTAATAGACCAAATCGATCTGGAAAACCTATTAGAAAATGCTGGAAAACCATCAAAGCCCTCTGCGGCTCTGTTTAGAAAACCATCGGCCAGATTCCCTCCTTTAAACCTTAATCCGAGTATTGATATTTTTATTAAACAAATTAATAGAGACCTACTCAAATTGCCCAGGAAGAAGACACCTCCTACCAATTTAACTCCCAAAGAGTTTCAGGCCATAAATTCCCTACGCAGCAATGCTAATATCACTGTGAAACCGTCCGACAAGGGGGGGAACATAGTCCTGATGGACAATCAGGACTATGTTTCCATGTGCATGGATATACTTAACAACAAAATATGGTACCGCAAGGTTACCACAAAGATTATACAAACCTCTTATGCCAAATTTGAGGACCTAATCGACTCAGCCCTCTTGGAAAGCACCATAACTAAGGATCAACATGAATTTATCAGGGTTAAATACCCACGCCTCGCCACGTTCTACAGCCTGCCCAAAATCCATAAGAGCCTTAGCAGACCCCCCGGACGACCTATTGTCTCGGGTAACGGAAACATATCCGAAAATCTGAGCAAAATTATTGATGCCTTTTTACAACCTTTTGTCTTGGAATTACCCTCTTTTCTAAAAGACACTATACACCTACTTCAAAAAATTGAAAATATATCGTTGACCGATAATTCATTATTGGTGGCCATCGATGTAGAGGCATTATATAGCTCCATCCCCCATAACCAGGGGATCGCAGCTATATCTAACATTTTGTGGGCAGGCTGTAGATACGATGGCGCGTTGAATAACTTTATTACAGATGGATTGGAATATATCCTAAACAACAATTTTTTTTCATTTGACAATTCCCACTACCTCCAGGTGCAAGGCGTGGCCATGGGCACATGTTGCGCCCCGGCCTACGCCAACTTGTACCTGGGGGAGTGGGAAAAGTCACTCCTAGACGACGAGGACCTCCGTGTGTACACTAGCCACATCAAAATGTGGCTACGGTACATAGATGATGTCCTCGTCGTCTGGGAGGGATCGGCGGAACTCCTACAAGAGTTCCACGATCGCATTAACACCAATACTTGGAACCTTAAGTTCACTTTGACATCTAACAAGGAGAGTATTACTTTCCTCGATGTCGAACTGAAGCGGAACCCTGAGAACAAAATCTCCACCACACTATACCGCAAAAGCACCGCGGGTAATACAATACTCCATGCCCATAGTGCACACCCCCAGTTTCTCAAAGATTCTATCCCTTACGGGCAATATTTGAGAATACGGAGAAATTGTTCGGATGAGTCCCTATTCAAAATGGAGGCAAAAAATCTCCAAAACCGCCTACTTGATCGGGGATATAGTCGCTCATGTCTCCGAAAAGCCTATAACCGAGTAATAGCATGCCCACGCTCGGACCTGCTGTCTAAGAAAAAGGCACCCGACGATCAAAAAGAGAATGTATCGCGAATCGTTCTGCGGTTTACTCGACAGCACAGGAAGATCCGCGATATAATTCAAAAACACTGGAATATACTTACAGACGATCCTAAAATAAATCAATTTATTTCTAGTCACCCCTCAATCACATATAGAAGAGCTACATCACTAAGAGACCATCTTGTCCAAAGTGAATATAGGGACGAGCACAGACGCCACAAACACTGCCCAGCCCGGGGGTCTTTCCCCTGTGGCCATTGCAGTTGTTGCCAATATATCCAACGCCAAAGAAACAACCCTCTTCTTCCAAACGGGCTACCTCACAAGCTAGCCCACTTTGTCAATTGTCAGACAAAGGGCGTTGTATACCTAATGTCCTGCGAATGCGGGGCATTCTATATTGGCAAAACTAAGCAGGAGTTTCACCGCCGGATGTCCAAGCACGTCTACTCCATGCAAATAGGAAACCATTACCTACCCCTGGGCCGTCATGTTGTTTTGACACATGATTACAAAATGCCCAAGATTACATTCATGGCCCTAGATAGAATTCATATCCCCGATAGAGGAGGAGATTGGAACAAAACCTTGTTACAATGTGAACAAAAATGGATCTATAGATTACGTGCCACCCTCCCTCCCGGACTGAATGAGTCCATCTCCTTTGCCCCTTTTCTCAAGGGCTTCACGTCCGGGAAAACGCAGTAATACGGTTTTTTCGGCTTTCCGGGCCTTTGCATTGGAGTAGACGTGCTTGGACGTCCCGAAAACCCCTTCCTTTTTTCCCCCTCTTCCCCCTTCCCCCTGTTCCTCCCCCCCCCCCCCCCTCTCCCTTTTTTCTCCCCTCATTCCCCTCCCCCCCCCCCCCCCCCCTCCTTCCCTTCCCCCCCCCCCCCAATGGTGAACTCCTGCTTCTACACTCCGGCCAATATCTGTGCTCTATTCCATCTGTGTCCAGGACTTTTTCGCCTCACACAATTCTGGGCGTTTTCAGTGCTCTCTCTCCATATCCAACCCATAGAGGTTATGTTATGTCACCTGTTTATGTCCCTTCATGTAATAAATCAGTTCACTAGATGTGGCTTGAGGGCTGATCCACTCGCGTCACCCGACATCTATGCTCATAGGTGGGTTGCTGCCCTCCTGTGTACATTTGTTTTCCTTTTCTTTTATAAATTTGTTAAACCCTCTGTTTCTTCGTTTGTACATGCACACAGCTACATGGCCATATACATACTGTGTATTACCAATACACAGGGCCGTAGCGTGTTCATACGACAATTTTTGAATGTAACATGGATGACAATTTTTGAATCAAATATGAATAACACTAAAAATGTACCACTGGAAACAACTCACAATGTAATCACATATTAACTGTGGATAATGTCATTTGAAAAGATTTCATGCCCTCTGTTCTCTCAAATATGCCCAATATAACTTTGGTATGTATGCTAATATGCTATGACCCAGACAACCAATGGGAACATGATACCAATAGAGACGATCATGGAGACATGTTTTCCCATCTGCCATACCATACAGGCAGTCAATATATGTTAAAACTCTTTCCCTTTATTTCAGGGTTCCCTCTTGTGGTTTGAAGTGCGCCTCGGATCCCCTAGGTGGCGCCTTGTTCCCTGCCCCCTCCGGTGGATACGTGCGGCGGTGGGGCGTTCCCTACACGTGACCTCACAGCAAGGGTAAGGAGGAGCGCCCACCAACCAAGCTCCTCCAATCATGTTCACTTAAGGCGACCTGGGCGGGCCCGGGCCTCCTGATGGTGAACCATTCCCCTTGCTGGCGGCGTCCTGGAACGCAATCGGACCTCTCCCGATCATTGCGCATGCGCGCGGCCGCGTGCGTGCGCGTGATACGGGACGTCACGCCGGTGCGACGATTGCGTAGCAGACGCGACCCCGGAAGGACCTCTCGGACGCCGGGGAGACCACTCCAGATGGCCCACGATGCCGTCATGGCTCCCACGGACGGGCGGGCCAGGCGGACATAGGAACGGCAGGTGGAGGGTGATGTTCCTGTATGTCCCTTGCCTTCCCCCTTTTCTTTCCCTCCCCCTTCCCCACCCATCCCTTCCCGTTCCCCCGCCCCTTCTTCCTCCCCCCTCCCCCTCCCTGGGGATGCCCTGATTGAACACCCTATGGTGTTCTAATATGCACACCTGATTCTAGTTGGGTATTACCCATAAATACCACATGAGGTGGTCAAACAAATCCATCTCCATGTGATGATCCAAGCATCACGCCACATATACACAGTGAGTAGAACCTCTCTTTGTTCCATGCTTCTTTTCCCTCTCTGGGACTAATTCTAGATATTGTAGATGACACCGTCTCTATTCCCAGACCGGGCATTTGTATCTCTGGAACTTGCAACCAATACAACATACTCCGGTTCGCAACATATGGGTGTCTACATCTACCCCATAACCTGAGCAAGATACACCTACTCTATTAGGTAACTTTATAATATATTATATCATACTGTCCGTTGATATCTGACACACTGGTACACCCTTTTCCCTGCCTATGCCTGTCCCTTCCCCCCTCCTTCCCCGCTTCATGCCCACACATGCCTACACCCCCTCACGGTTTCATCCCTCACCCTTCATACCTCACATTCCACGCCATCCCTGCACATTCCCATCCACTCACACCCCCACTCTAGGATCCCTTTATTTTGTGATCCCCAGCACTACCAGCACAGCACCCCTTTGAGCATCAGCGTTCTGACCGACATCACAACAACACTCCCCCATTTTTCTACTCACACTCATCCCTTCACTTCTTTTTTCCTTCACTCCCTCCCTTCTTTCCATTTGTCCCCAATAGTTCACCCCTTCCTCCTATCACTCCCCTTTCCCTTCATATTTTCCCCTTCCCCTTCCCCTTTACCCTCCTTTTCTTCCCTCTCCCCTCTCCTTCCCTTCCTTTCCGTCCCTTTCCCTTCCCCCCCCTTCTTCCCCTCTTTTTCCTCCCCCTCTTCCCCCCCATTTCTTACTTTCTACACCACATCTTTCCCCGCCTCCCTCACCGCCCCACCCCATTCTCTTGTCCATGTGGATGCTGCAGCATCCCTATGTCTACCTATACATGTGCATGCCATGTATTGGTCCTTTCCCCCCCCCCCCCCCCTTTTCTTCTCTCTGTCCCCCCCCTCTTTCTCCCCCCCCCCCCTCCCTATTTCTAACCATGAGTCTAGATACAGTAATATACAAACTGATATTATAAATATCATTTAAAAAGTATACCAACGGCAAAACCCTTGTTCACCTATTCATCTTTTTTACCTTAGAAATTCCATTTCTTTTCATCACTGTTTCAAGTGCACTAGACACCATCTAGTTGATGTGGCATTTTCCTATGCTATATATCTAAGTCTAAGTATATGATCTTGGATCCCATGACAGGTGTGCAGAACAGGGGACCTCAAGGAAACCCACTCCCATTTTTTCCTCTCCCTGTCCCTTCCCCCCTCCCTTCCCCCCCACCTTCCATCTCCCTCCCTCTACCCGTCTGGCCCACACACGGATCCGTGGGTAGCCGATCCAGTGGATGTGACCTCTCGTAGGCCCCGTTGTTTTGGTCGCCGTACCTGCCGTGTGCCCGCTGGGGGGTGCTATAGCGGGACGCCGCCTGGGACCTGGAGTGCACACACCCAGAGAGAACCCCATCACATATAAAGGAGGAACTTATAAGAGAAAAAAACCTACACATCAGGTAAACATTCCACAGTACAATATGATATTATACTATGTGAAAGGAAAAGGTCAATTGGAGATCAATATATGCAAATGAAATACTGTTACAATGCATTGTTCTCACCCCTTTCTTTCTCAAATAGACGAAATTACCTTTGAAGAAGACCCTCACTATAACGGGTCGAAACGCGTCAGGTTCACTTTTACCCCTAATATTTGTATAACTACATTGATGTAAAAGCTTTTTGTCTGTTAGTGTAAATTTGTTTTAAAAAAAAAATTTCTGTATTGTTTTATCCATTTGGGACCCATGTCTCCTATTTTATCTTTACCCATATGTCACATGCGACATCTTTAATACAATAAAGATTCATATTTTTGAATACAACAATACCTCTCAGAGAACTTTTTTTCTAAACGCTGCCTAAAAACCCCACCAATTCCCTCTTGGGGGGACCTTTTCTTTTTTGTTAGGGTTAACATCTAGGGTGATCAAGGTTGAATTAGGAACCCCTTATATTCCAGAACTGCAACCTACCTGGAGTGCTCAGAAGTACAATGTGTTCAGCGCTCAGACATGGCCAAGGTAAGGAAGGCTGAAACCCGACCACCAATGAACAAGACACAAGTTGAAATGTCAGACTGGGCCAAAAAATATCTGAATTCAGATTTTTCAAAGGTTTTATGGACTGATGAGATGAGAGTGATTCTTGATGGACCAGATGGATGGGCCTATGGCTGGATCAGTAACTGGCACAGAGCTCCACTTCGACTCAGACGCCAGCAAGGTGGAGGTGGGGTACAGGTATTATTGAAGATTAGCTAGTTGAACCTTTTCAGGTTGAAGATGGACTCGAAAATCACTCCCAAACATTGGTTGAAGGGGCACAGCTGTGATCCCTACTGTCTAGGGCATGGGTGCTCAATCTGTTGCTCTCCAGCTGTTGCGGAACTACAAGTCCCATGAGGCATTGCAAGGCTGATAGTTACAAACATGACTTCCAAAGGCATTCTTGCCACAAGCTCTGATGCTGTGGCAGAAAATTAATCTCTAAAAAAGGAAAAATTAGACTGGTGCCGCCATGGCCTGGTTGAATGACAAGAAAGGAAAGTCAGAATGGGAGTGACCACCAGACGAGAGTACTACGGTAATGTTCAGATGTACTACAACCACCAAAGCAGCCTAAAGACTGGGCCTGAAATATTGAGCCCATCTTACGCTTAGAAAAACGCCTAATGTCCACCATGTTTGAAAATAAAATGTTCCCAGAGGGGTACTTAAACTCTGTACCAGTTCAGGAGGGAGGATACCTCAATGCAAGCAATTTTAAGCCACTGTAACCCAGGATCTGTGAATGTAAAGTGAATGTAAAGTGCTACAATGCTCCTTCGAGATAGGAGAACCAGAAGATGTTGCTCAGCCAGCATCCAGATTCCAAAGAGGAATGTGCAGAATGCTCTTCAGGCTGCACAGACAGTAGCATCTATTCACACTCAACTCAACAGTGTCAACACGACAACACGACAACAGTGTCACATCAGGCGCTTTCCTGTAACACAACTAAACAGCACCAAAGCCCCATCAACCCTGGTCATTCTGGAATCCTAAAAACATGCTGCTTGAAAGGCACCCTGGGATTAAGGTTTAAAGCGCATAAATACTCGTATATCCTATTTTGGAGTAAAGCCAAATATCATTAACATTCGCCACCCTCAATACTAGTTATGATGTTTGAATGCCAATGTAGCCATATGAGACAGCAGACCTCTAAAGCGGACTGGATGCCTGTCAGTTTGGGCTGGAAGTCAGATCTGGGATAGCTGCCAGTTTTGTTGGAGATTTCTCTCTTGGGAAATTATTCAAAATATTGGCCATTATAGCCAGAAACATCTTATGCATATGGTGACGCTGGTAATCCACTCTACCTAAATAGGAAGCCAACAACCTTTGTTTGTTTTGTTACGAGTATGTGCTCTATATCGAGTTGCATCATTCTCCATTGAATGGCATGGACCCTGAGGAACCCTTTACTTGGTGAAATGCGTTGATCACACCAGTTCCTGCAAATTATGTAATATTTATTCTGTCGTGTCAACTCATAATTATATGACATGCATCACCATATTTCTAAGAAGTTGGCATCCAAGTACTTTTAAACTGTTTTAACGTTATTTTAAGTTTATAATAAAAGTACTTGCTTATATTTGATGCTGTTACAACCCTTTGAATGGAACATTTAAAATGCCTTAATTGTAGAGTTTTTCCCCCCACCCCACTGATGGGGTTGTATGTGGAAAGACACATTTTGAATGCTTAAAGGGCTTCTGCCCTGTACTTACCACTTCAATAGCAGTAATAAGGGGGGGTGGGGGATTGAACCTTACAGGCTTTGCACTCCATATAGGGGTCTTCAGACACTGGGCTCTGTGACCAGATAGACCATGGCTCTACAGTGGTGTGAAAAAAAGTGTTTGCCCCCTTCCTCATTTCCTGTTCCTTTGCATGTTTGTCACACTTAAGTGTTTCGGAACATCAAACCAATTTAAACAATAGTCAAGGACATGGAGGAGAGGAAGTAGTGGCGCGCAAAATAAACTAAATATTAAAAGACAGAAGATATCAGGTCATAAACATAAACAGCCAGAGACAAGCTCTAGGTAAATAATATGGCATACAATAAAAACACGTGCATACACTGGTGTAATAGATTAGTATGATAAAAGCAATCCGCATAAAAGCTGCATCACATAAAATCGCATGGTGTGGCTAAATGATAATTAATCCAATAAAATAATGATGAGATATATAAAGAGCGTGATAAAAATCTTAAAACGCATAAATAGTGCATCCAAGGAGCTGTGAAAAAGGTGGTGATCCAAACGGCTAAAAGAAATATATCATAAAAGTGATATAAAAGATGAGATAATATATGGTGCAAAGAAGCAAGGGAGACTAGAAGAGTCTCGTATCAAAAGAAGCGAATGGTAGCGAATAACGTGTGAACTAAATCAGAAAAAAAGGAAAACTGGAGTGAAAGAACAAGTGAGTAGCGATTAATAAATCGCAGAATATAAAAGTCCAAATAAAGAGTCCATATGTGGCATATATGCAGGGTGATAATAAAATCTTCTATCCGACAGGTGGCAGGCTATCAGTGCTGGGGTTTCCAATAGTGATCGTGAAAAGTATATGGATCCTGTGCAGTGTTCTGTATGTTTCTCTCGTAGAATCCTAAAGGAAGTGCGGGTGGCCCCTTACCTTACAGCTGTAAGGTTACAGCAATATAATCTGGGTCTTTATGGTCCAAGGGAGACCGTCCTCTCTGGGATGTCTTTCTGGTTCTCTCAATGGTAAATCCCTTTCAATTTTCCTCCTTAATCCAGGCAGGGGCAGGTAGGGGGGGGTTGTTTGGGGGGCGTTTTCACCTCAATGTGCACATAAGATAAATATCCTCATAGTGTAGTATGTAAGGTTTAAAGCATATTTATTACAATAAAAACAACAGGTATACAGTAGAAGAATTGGGTACTCACATTAAGCAAGTCAATAGCAGACAGGGTATAAGCGAGCCTCGAGCTCGTCGGCGTCACTTCCGGTAAGGTCACGTGTCCCGACGCGTGTTCGTCACTTGTCACATGACTTCATCAGGGGTGTCTAGTGTCCTTACCAGGGTCTTTAAATAGGCCATGTAAAAAGCCAATTGGCGGCCATTTTGCCGTAGCCGATCGCCGGAAGTGGTCACAGATACATCGCCGGAAGTGGAACGGCGGCCATTTTTTTGGAAGTTAGGCCGTCCCAGGTAAAAGAAGTGAAGTGTCAGCAGGGTATGCAACAGAGAGAACCGGAAGTGGTCACAGTTATCTCTGAATAGTAAATAAATGCATAGCAGCTGTAGCTGAATAACAAATAGAACAGGGGTAAAATGCAAAAGGTTATGAACGTCGATGTCAATATGTGTCCATTGTATTGCAGCAATAGGGGGAAGTACATTTTAATAGACAACATACCAAAATGGAAAATATATATATATATAAAAATATATACATATATATATATAAATATGGTATAAAATGTAATAAAATTCTCGGGGAGTGATCTTAATAAAACGTGTAGACGGGCATGGTAAAAATCACGTAATATAAATATATATATAAAATATATATAAAAAAACGGGTTAAAATATGAGTTAAAAATATGATAAAAGTACCGGAAATGACGTCAAAATAGATACATAAAAATGCATGATAAAAGTAGTAATATAACTTGCAAGTGGGGCAACAAGATAATAAGGTGTAGATAAGGGAGGGTAAAAAGGATCCAGGGTGCAGACATATTCCAGGGTGTGGTAATATAGGAGCAATGGTCTAGAGGGTAAGGGGACCAGATATAGGTGGATAGGATGATACACTCAATAGTGGCGGTCTTGTATAAGATATTATAAAGTGTCTAAAATATTAGATAGATTAGAAAAATTCTATGTCTTTTAAAAATCACTGAGGAAACAGTTGAGGTCGAACTCTACATTTAGGCCGTGCGGCGTGAGGGTGTTTAGGGTGAAGATCCACTTCGATTCAAGTTGGCTTAGGGTCCTCACCTTATGTCCTCCCCTCCAGTGTTTGATATAGGGCTCAATGCCCCAGAATTTTAAATGTGAGGGGTCTTTGTTGTGGTGTATGGCAAAGTGTTTTGACACATTGTGTTTATCGAATCCCTTTTTGATGTTTCGCACATGTTCTTTTATTCTCACTCTCAGCAGCCTCTTCGTGCGGCCTACGTATTGAAGTCCGCAACTGCATTCGAGTACGTATACTGCACCCATTGTGTTGCAACAAACGAAGTTTTTGATTTTGTGATTGGTTCCAGTGCTGTATGATACAAATTCTTTCCTTTTTTCTACTGGTCGTTTGGTTGTTGTGCACGCATAGCAGCGTTTGCACGGGTAGAAACCCTCTCCTGTAAAGAAAGTAAAACCTTTACTCGGGGGGTCTGGGATGTTTTTTACCACCTTGTCTCTGATTGTTGGGGCTCTCCTGTATACAAACTTTGGATGGTTTGGGAGAATTTCTTTTAAGCGTATGTCTGCTTGTAGAATATTCCAGTTGCGTTTTATAATTTTCTCTATTTGCTTATGTTGTGCACTGTAGTCTAAAATAATGGGCACAGTGTCTTGCCAGGTCTTTTCTTTGGGTTTGTCCATAACAAGGTCATTTCTCTCCATTGTTTCTATTTCGGCTATATTTTTGTCTAGCATTTCGTTGCAGTAACCTTTTTCAATGAATCTCATTTTCATATTTCTTGCTTGGTTCAGGAAAACGTCGTTTTCTGTGCAATTGCGTCTAAGGCGCATGAGTTGGCCCTTAGGAATATTAAATATCCAAATTTCTATGGTGGCACGTGTCGACCGGTAGATAACTATTCCGATCTACATCTTTGAAGTGTGTCTTTGACACTAGTTTTCCATTTTGCAGTCCTATTTCCAAGTCAAGAAATGTGATCTGTTTGTCGCTGATGTCCCATGACAGAATTATATTCCGATCATTTTTATTCAAATTAACCATGAAATTAGTTAGTTTACTCAGATCACCCTTCCATAAAATGAACACATCATCAATGTAGCGGCGATATATTTGGAGTTCTTCTGGTCTGTTTGAGAATACTGATTCATCTTCCCATTTTGCCATAAAAAGGCCTGCTACGCTGGGGGCGAACTTAGCCCCCATAGCTACTCCTGTACGCTGATGGTAATGGTTGCGGTTGAACCAGAAGTAGCTATTTTTCAGACAGAAATCTAGACTCTTAACTAGGTACTTTCTCTGTATACATGGAAGTTTTGTATGTCTCCTGAGTCCCCATTTGATGGCTTCGCAAGCCTGGTGGTGTAGAATAACTGTATAAAGTGACGAGACATCCGCTGTTGCTAACAGCCAAGGTCCTCCATCTAGTGATGTATCATTTAATATTTGTAGAATTTGCTTCGTATCACGTAGGTATGCTGTTGTATTCTGTACTGCCGGCTGGAGAAAGAAATCGATGTATTCCCCCATCCTAGATGTCAGTGAGTCAATTCCATTGACTATGGGTCTTGGAGGGGGGTTGGTCTTGTCCTTGTGGATTTTGGGTAGAATGTAGATAATGGGAGTCCTGCATGCCTCTGGTATCAGGTATCTTGCTTCCTTTTTGTTTAGGATGTTTTTCTTGAGTCCCAGGTGTACAATTTGGTTTAGCGCTTTTCTGCATTTAAAAACTGGATTTCCTAAAAGACGTGTATATGTTTCTTCATCCTGTAGGAGGGAGTTTACACTTGTGTTATATTGTTCCTTGGTAAGGATAACAATACCCCCTCCCTTGTCTGCCGGGCGTATGACCAGGTCTTTTCTTGAGGTGAGTTTACGGATCCCGCATTTGATATGTTTAGGATCTAGATGTTTCTTAATTTTCAGATCCTTCAGCTCCTCTAGTACAACTTTTTTGAATACCTCGATATGTCTGTTATCCTTTGCTACGGGATTAAATGTAGATTTGTTCCTCAGGGTGCTATGGAGTATTTCTTCATCTTGTTGTGTTGGAATTGGTCTGCATGGATTGTTTAGCATATACTTCTTAATATTGAGTTTCCTTCTATATTTCTGGATCCCTATATAGGTCTGGAACTTGTCCAAATTTTTTGTGGGTGCATATTTAAGTCCTTTGTCAAGGACTCCCACTTCCTCGTGTGATAGGGGCTGTCCGCTAAGGTTAAAGATCCCCTCACCCTTTATTCTCTTTTTCTCTTTGATTCTCTTCCCTCCTCTGCAACCTCTCGTCTTTCTGGGGTTCTTCTTGGATGTCTCGGATCTTCGTTTCTCCTCGGTTGGTTGTTTTCTCTGCCCCTCTCTAAAAAAGATCTTTCATCATCCATATCAGATTGGTGGTGTCTGTCGGTTCTTTCATCATTGGGTCTTCGTTCTAGGGGAGCATAATAGTTGTGAGTGGGGATGGGGCTTCTTTCATATGTCCTATAAGCTCCTGGGGGTGGATGGTATTGTTGCCCTCCTTCATTCCTTCCTTGTTGTCTCTCTGGGCTCCTACCTCTTGTTGCATAGTTATCGTATTGACGGTCTCTATTGTCGTTCATGTGTCCCTTATTATCTCTTTGATTGTATTGGTGATTTCTATTATCTCTTTGGTCCTGTCTCGGCCCATTGTTATGTCCATTGTTTTTCTTATTATTTTTCCAGAATGGTTTTTTCCATCCATTTTGCGGTGTTCTATCTTGGTATTGTGGTCTTCTGTCATTCATATGTGGTGGTCTTCCTTCATTTCTGTATGGTGTTTGCTGATAGTAGTTCGATTGTCTATCATCGTATCTTTGTGTATTTTCTCTTCCTCTGTCATGTGTTGTTTGAGGTTTGTTATGAGTTTCGACAAAGACCCCTCACATTTAAAATTCTGGGGCATTGAGCCCTATATCAAACACTGGAGGGGAGGACATAAGGTGAGGACCCTAAGCCAACTTGAATCGAAGTGGATCTTCACCCTAAACACCCTCACGCCGCACGGCCTAAATGTAGAGTTCGACCTCAACTGTTTCCTCAGTGATTTTTAAAAGACATAGAATTTTTCTAATCTATCTAATATTTTAGACACTTTATAATATCTTATATAAGACCGCCACTATTGAGTGTATCATCCTATCCACCTATATCTGGTCCCCTTACCCTCTAGACCATTGCTCCTATATTACCACACCCTGGAATATGTCTGCACCCTGGATCCTTTTTACCCTCCCTTATCTACACCTTATTATCTTGTTGCCCCACTTGCAAGTTATATTACTACTTTTATCATGCATTTTATGTATCTATTTTGACGTCATTTCCGGTACTTTTATCATATTTTTAACTCATATTTTAACCCGTTTTTTTATATATATTTTATATATATATTTATATTACGTGATTTTTACCATGCCCGTCTACACGTTTTATTAAGATCACTCCCCGAGAATTTTATTACATTTTATACCATATTTATATATATGTATATATTTTTATATATATATTTTCCATTTTGGTATGTTGTCTATTAAAATGTACTTCCCCCTATTGCTGCAATACAATGGACACATATTGACATCGACGTTCATAACCTTTTGCATTTTACCCCTGTTCTATTTGTTATTCAGCTACAGCTGCTATGCATTTATTTACTATTCAGAGATAACTGTGACCACTTCCGGTTCTCTCTGTTGCATACCCTGCTGACACTTCACTTCTTTTACCTGGGACGGCCTAACTTCCAAAAAAATGGCCGCCGTTCCACTTCCGGCGATGTATCTGTGACCACTTCCGGCGATCGGCTACGGCAAAATGGCCGCCAATTGGCTTTTTACATGGCCTATTTAAAGACCCTGGTAAGGACACTAGACACCCCTGATGAAGTCACGTGACAAGTGACGAACACGCGTCGGGACACGTGACCTTACCGGAAGTGACGCCGACGAGCTCGAGGCTCGCTTATACCCTGTCTGCTATTGACTTGCTTAATGTGAGTACCCAATTCTTCTACTGTATACCTGTTTTTATTGTAATAAATATGCTTTAAACCTTACATACTACACTATGAGGATATTTATCTTATGTGCACATTGAGGTGAAAACGCCCCCCAAACAACCCCCCCCTACCTGCCCCTGCCTGGATTAAGGAGGAAAATTGAAAGGGATTTACCATTGAGAGAACCAGAAAGACATCCCAGAGAGGACGGTCTCCCTTGGACCATAAAGACCCAGATTATATTGCTGTAACCTTACAGCTGTAAGGTAAGGGGCCACCCGCACTTCCTTTAGGATTCTACGAGAGAAACATACAGAACACTGCACAGGATCCATATACTTTTCACGATCACTATTGGAAACCCCAGCACTGATAGCCTGCCACCTGTCGGATAGAAGATTTTATTATCACCCTGCATATATGCCACATATGGACTCTTTATTTGGACTTTTATATTCTGCGATTTATTAATCGCTACTCACTTGTTCTTTCACTCCAGTTTTCCTTTTTTTCTGATTTAGTTCACACGTTATTCGCTACCATTCGCTTCTTTTGATACGAGACTCTTCTAGTCTCCCTTGCTTCTTTGCACCATATATTATCTCATCTTTTATATCACTTTTATGATATATTTCTTTTAGCCGTTTGGATCACCACCTTTTTCACAGCTCCTTGGATGCACTATTTATGCGTTTTAAGATTTTTATCACGCTCTTTATATATCTCATCATTATTTTATTGGATTAATTATCATTTAGCCACACCATGCGATTTTATGTGATGCAGCTTTTATCATACTAATCTATTACACCAGTGTATGCACGTGTTTTTATTGTATGCCATATTATTTACCTAGAGCTTGTCTCTGGCTGTTTATGTTTATGACCTGATATCTTCTGTCTTTTAATATTTAGTTTATTTTGCGCGCCACTACTTCCTCTCCTCCATTTCACTTGGGTTCAGACATTTCCTTTAGTGTGCGCAGCATTTTGTTAGTTAGCTTCGGTGTGCTGGCGCAGGATTACTTTATCCCAATAGTCAAGGACAACACAAGTAAACACAAAATGCAATTTGTAAATGAAGGTGTTTATTATTAAAAGGTGAAAAAAAATCCAAACCATCATGGCCCTGTGTGAAAAAGTGATTGCCCCCCTTGTTAAAACATACTATAACTGTGGTTGTCCACACCTGAGTTCAATTTCTCTAGCCACACCCAGGCCTGATTATTGCCACACCTGTTCACAATCAAGGCATCACTTAAATAGGAGCTGCTTGACACAGTAAGGTCCACCAGAAGATCCTTAAAAGCTACACATCATGCCGAGACCCAAAGAAATTCAGGAACAATTGAGAAAGAAAGTAATTGAGATCTATCAGTCTGGAAAGGGTTATAAAGCCATTTCCAAAGCTTTGGGAATCCAGCGAACCACAGTGAGAGCCATTATCCACAAATGGCGAAGACATGGAACAGTGGTGAACCTTCCCAGGAGTGGTTGGCCGCCCAAAATTACCCCAAGAGCGCAGCGACGACTCATCCAAGAGGTCACAAAAGACCCCACAACAACGTCCAAGGAACTGCAGGCCTCACTTGCCTCAGTTAAGGTCAGCGTTCATGCCTCCACCATCAGGAAAAGACTGGGCAAAAATGGCCTGCATGGCAGAGTTCCAAGGAGAAAACCACTGCTGAGCAAAAAGAACATCAAAGCTCGTCTCAATTTCTCCACAACACATCTTGATGATCCCCAAGACTTTTGGGACAACATTCTGTGGACCGATGAGACAAAAGTGGAACTCTTTGGAAGGTGTGTGTCCAAGTATATCTGGCGTAGAAGGAACACTGCATTTCAGAAAAAGAACATTATACCAACAGTAAAATATGGTGGTGGTAGTGTGATGGTCTGGGGCTGTTTTGCTGCTTCAGGACCTGGAAGACTTGCCGTGATAAAAGGAACTATGAATTCTGCTGTCTACCAAGAGATCCTGAAGGAGAATGTCCGACCATCTGTTCGTGTACTCAAGCTGAAATGAACTTGGGTTCTGCAGCAGGACAATGATCCTAAACACACCAGCAAGTCCACCACCGAATGGCTGAAGAAAAACAAAATGAAGACTTTGGAGTGGCCTAGCCAAAGTCCTGACCTGAATCCTATTGAGATGTGGTATGACCTTAAAAAGGCCGTTCATGCTCGAAAACCCTCTAATGTAACTGAATTAGGACAATTCTGCAAAGATGAGTGGGCCAAAATTCCTCCAGGACGCTGTAAAAGCCTCATTGCACGTTATCGCAAACGCTTGGTTGCAGTTGTTGCTGCCAAGGGTGGCCCAACCAGTTATTAGGTTTAGGGGGCAATCACACAGGGCCATGATGGTTTGGATTTTTTTTCACCTTTAATAATAAACACCTTCATTTACAAATTGCATTTTGTGTTTACTTGTGTTGTCCTTGACTATTGTTTAAATTGGTTTGATGTTCCGAAACACTTAAGTGTGACAAACATGCAAAGGAACAGGAAATGAGGAAGGGGGCAAACACTTTTTCACACCACTGTAGATCTGTAAAGCACCCTGTGGAAAACTCAGCACATTGCACTGTGCCAAGGAAAGCAGCCACAACAGGCACCAGTGCAAAGCAACGTTACAGGCCAGACCTGCATCTTCTATCTGGCAGTGTCTTGGTACAGATCCCCCTCCAAGGCTCCAAAGAATCCATCACTAGAAGCTGCATTAAGAGCCCCAGTGATTATGATGCAGCCAAGAGATCAACTTGGAAAGAAATCATCCAGAAGTCCCCCAAAGAAAGTGGTGGGCTTCTCTCAGACAGCATAGGTCTTAGTTGCTAGCAGTGGGAGAGATTATATAGGGGAATGTGCCTGCAGCCTTCTTGCCAGTGTCTTCACCCGAATCGAATGTAGTTGCATATATTTTTCACTTCTAGGCAAGTGTAAAAAAAAAATAAAAAAGAGAATGGTATAGCAAAAATGTATAGTCCAGGCCATACATTATAATTTGAGTAATATTGTCATGGAGTGCCAACCCTCAATATAAACAATGGAAAAGAGAATTTGTAATAGATCTGGGCGTTAAATGGTCTCCTCCAGACAATGAAATATACATATTTTAAATTAAATATTGATTGAATATGAGAAAAAGACATACAAGTATAAAAAACAGTAGGGGGAATAACACACACATATACATATATATATATATATATATATATATATATATATATATATATATATATATATATATATATATATATATATATATATATATATATATATATATATATATATATAAAAACAATGGCGTACATACACCATGTCAAACAAGTTTTGCAGTCCGTGTATCCGCTTCTTCAGGGCTTGCTTCGTAATCAACTCAAAATTTTTCGGATTAAGGGGAGAGCAAAAGTAACCCACATCGCAGGCAAAGGATAGAAAATAGATAGGGCTCTATTAAAGAGGAAGTGAACCCTAATGGGTTCACTTCCTCTTTGTTTCCCTGCAAAGGTAAAACATAATGGATTACTAGAGTGAGTGAGTGAGTGAGTGAGTGAGTGAGTGAGAGAGTGAGTGAGTGAGTGAGTGAGTGAGTGAGTGAGTGAGAGAGTGAGAGAGAGAGTGTGTGTATGTATATATATATTTTTTTTTTTTTACCGTGTATGTTTTATAGCAGAAAGTAATTTTTTTTTTATTTATAGCGCAAAAAAAAGTAATAAAAAAAAATAAAAACCGCAGAGGTTCAAATACCAACAAAAGAAAGCTTTATTTGTGGGGCGGGAAAAAAAAAAAAAAAAAAAGGACATCAAATTTTGTCTGGGTACAACATCACATGACCACGCAATTGTCAGTTAAAGTAACGCAGTGCTGTATCGCAAAAAAAATGGCCTGGTCATTAAGGGGGTAAAACCTTCCGGGGCTGAAGTGGTTAAAGTCACTCAGAATTCTCTTTAAAACTGAAAAATAACCTATAGTTTAAATATATGGTTATTAGAAGAATGTTTTCTGTATTATAATACAGAAATAATGAATTTTAGCACTTCCGTTCTACAGAACATATTACTACATTGTTTAATAAGCGCTGAATGCACTCTGCTCCACTCCAACATGTCATGCCAGTGATTGAGTAGACATACATAAATAAAATGTTGGATGATACGATTAAAGCAGATTAAAAACTGGTATTAAAGAAATGCTGCAAAACAATTTTTTAGAAAGAAAATTAAATCACCCAATAGCTCACAACACAGACGGTCAATTCTTTCAAAAGGAAAAAGTACCAAAAGCCAAGAGATTTATGAATGCCAAACTAGAGACACATAATGAACACCGTTCATAGAGAAATAGCAATTACATTTTAATGAAGTATTCATTCTGAACTTGTCCTTTTCTACAACGGTTTTAAAGTAAATGGAAAGTTTTAATTGAACCCATGGCAATTGAAAAATGAGTGATTTTTCAAAACCATCATTTCGTCAGAAAATACACAGTTCTATTCTTTTAAAAATTATGTTTTAAGCTTTTGAAAACCAAAGCCCCCTTTCTATCTTCAGCAGACCTACTCAAAGCCAACTATCCACTTCTCTTCAAAAGGGAAGGTATAAGGTTTTTATTTTATATATTTTCAGTTCAATCTTTTTTTATTGGTTTTAACAATATTTTAAAAAGCTGATACAATGCAAATGGATTGTACAGAACAGGCTTTCACACAGTAGAGGTGTCTTATACATTACTACTGTATATGCAAGGTAATATGTTGAAGTTTTAATTTATTTTTAATCAGGTAAATATTTTAAATCTTGCATATAAAAATGTCATAATTACTACTTTCAGCCAGGAGGTGGCAAGCTCTGGGTTTTGAAGATCAAAGACCCCCCTTCGTCCTAGCAGGCATAGCAACCTTTGACATATTTTCTAAGAATAAAAATAGAAACTGATATTTGTTTTTTTGTATAAATGTATAAGGACAGCAAATTATAATTCTGTAACATTAAAAAAAAAAAAATGTTTTTTTACTTTTAAAGACTCTTGATGTAATAAAAAAACTGCAATGGTGTAACAGTTTTTGAAATGACAAAAAACACAATTTACCTCTGTTCCTTTCTGTGGGGAAAAAAAATCTATTTTAATGCTCAATTTTTACCCACCTCCTTCACTTTATAATAACGACCACCAGTACAGCTCACAGCAGAGGCTTGGTCCTAAACACTATAGGAATGATATTGGTGGTTAGGGATGATCCGAACACCCCCCTGTTCGGTTCGCACCAGAACCTGCGAACAGACCTAAAGCTCGTGTGAACTTTAGAACCCTATTAACCACTTAGCGACCGCCGGCTGTCAAATGACGGCCAGGCGGCGCAGCTCTCGTTCCGGGAGGGCGTCATGACGTCCTCCCCTTCTTTGCACTGCAGGGAGCGCGCGCGCTCTCGGCGTGTCACTGGGCACCCGATGCGCGTGCCCAGCGGCCGCGATGTCCGCTGGGCACCCGCGATTGCCCGGTAACACAGCGGGACCGTGGATCTGTGTGTGTAAACACACAGATCAACGGTCCTGTCAGAGGAGAGGAGCCGATGGTGTTCTCTGTACAGAGAAACACCGATCGGTCTCCTCCCCTTGTGAGTCCCCTCCCCCCACAGTAAGAATCACTCTTAGGGAACATAATTAACCCCTCCCCGCCCCTAGTGGTTAACCCCTTCACTGCCAGTGTCATTTATACATGAATCAATGCATTTAAATAGCATTGATTGCTGTATAAATGACAATGGTCCCAAAAATGTGTCAAAAATGTCCGATGTGTCCGCCATAATGTCGCAGTCACAATAAAAATCGCTGATCACCGCCATTACTAGTAAAAAAAAAAAAATATTAATAAAAATGCTATAAAACTATCCCCTATTTTGTAAACGCTATAACTTTTGCGCAAACTAATCAATGATCGCTAATTGCGATTTTTTTTTTTACCAAAAATATGTAGAAGAATACGTATCGGCCGAAACTGAGGAAAAAAAATGTTTTTTTATATATTTTTTGGGGATATTTAGTATAGCAAAAAGTAAAAATATTGTTTTTTTTTTTAAATTTATATATCCATATCATCAATCATCCATCAATCCAATAAAATCATCAATCCCATATCATCAAATCAAATCCATAATCATCAAATCAAAATCCCAATCCAAATTCCATATAATATAAATCATCAATCAATCAAAATATCCATCAAAATAATATATAATATAATATCCCATCATATCATCATCCATAATATCATCATCCAATATCATAACATAAAATTCAAATCATTATATCAATTCATATCAATCATCCATATCCCAAAAATATCATATCAATCAATAATCATCACATAATCATAATCAATAATAATCAAATCCATCAAAATCATATATCAATCATCCCTAAAATAAATCATCATATATATCAATCAAAAATCCATATCAATCATAAATCATCAAATAAAATATCAAAATCCCATATCATATATCATCCAAATATCAATCATATATATATCATATCAATAATCCATATCAATCATCATCCAATCAAATCCAATCATCCATCATCAAAAATAATCCATAATATCAATAAAATCATCATATATCTATATCAATAATATATCCATATCAATCATCATATAATCATCAATATAATCAATCATAAAATCAAATCATCAATCCAATCATCATATAAATAAAAATATTCAAAATCATATCAATCCCATCAAAATATAATCATAAAAATCCAAAATCAAATAAAATCATCATCAATATCAATCATATCATCATCAATATCATATCCTATCAATATCATAAAAATCAATATAATCATATATAATCCAATATATCATCATCATATAATATAATTCATATATAATAATATCCAAAAATATCAATCCATATCATCATAATAAATAAATCAAAAATCCAAATCCCATATAATATCATATATATCCATCAATAAAAATAATTAAATAATCAATATCCATATCCATCATAATAATATATATCATATAATATCCAAATCAATCATCATCCCCATATAATATAATAATATCATATATCATCAATCATAATCAAAAATCCATCATCATCCATCAAAAATCCAATATCCATCCCATAATATCCATATCAATCCATATCAATCCATAAATCAAATAATCATCCACAATCCAATTATATAAATCATCATCAATCCATCATCATCAAATCAATCCAATCTATCAATATCATAATCATAAAATCATCTCAAATATAATCAATATCATCATCAATCATATCAATAATCCCATCAATAAAAATATAAATCTATAATCATATCATCATATCAAATAAAAATCCAATCAATCATATCCATAAATCATCCATAATAATCATATATCCATCATCATCATCAAAAAATCAATAAATAAAAATCATAATCAAAATCCCATCAATCAATCATCCATCAAAATCATATATATCAATCATCAAATCCACAAATAATCCAATCATAATCAATCAATATCCAATAAAATCAAATAATCATCATCATATCATATATCATCATCCAAATCATCATCCAATATATCATAATCAAAAATCAAATCCCATCCAATATCATCAATATAAAATCCTAATCAAATCCAATCCATATCAATAAATAATCAAATCATCCATAAATCAATAATCATAAATCATATAAATTATATCATCAATAAATATATATATCATCCATCATATATACATTATAAAAATCATTATCATAAATCAATATCCAAATATCAATCATCAATCATATCATATCAATCAAATTAAATCCCAAAATATATCAATATCATATATCAATATCATCATCATATAAATCAATATCATAAAAATCAATCCATCATCATATCAATATATCAAAATATATCCATCATAATATCAAATATCATAAATAAATCATAATAATCAATCCTTAATCATCAATAAATATCATCATATCATAATAATCCATATATATCAAAATCAATCATCATCATCCCCATAAATCATATCAATATAAATAAATTTGTCGCTCTTCTTTTGTTTATTGCGCAAAAAATAAAAAACGCAGAGGTGATCAAATACCACCAAAAGAAAGCTCTATTTGTGGGGAAAAAATGATAACAATTTCATTTGGGTACAGTGTCGTATGACCGCGCAATTGTCATTCAAAGTGCGTCAGCGCTGAAAGCTGAAAAATGGCTTGGTCAGGAAGGGGGTGAAAATGCACTGTAGTGAGGTGGTTAAAGTCTATGGGACTCGAACGTTCAAAATCAAAAGTGCTAATTTTAAAGGTTTATATGCAAGTTATTGTCATAAAAAGTATTTGGGGACCCGGGTCCTGCCCCAGGTGACATGTATCAATGCAACAAATTTTTTTTTAAAAACGTCAGTTTTTTCAGGAGCAGTGATTTTAATAATGCTTAATGTGAAACAATAAAAGTGTAATATTCCTTAAAATTTCGTACCTGGGGGGTGTCTATAGTATGCCTGTAAAGGGGCGCATGTTTCCCGTGCTTAGAACTGTCCCTGCACAAAGTGTCATTTTTGCAGGAAAAAAAATAAGCTATTTAAAATCACTCGTGGCTAATGAATTGCCAGCTCCCGTAACACAGAACAGTCATTCATTGAAAGTCATTGATAAAAAAAAAAAAAATTAATAAAAAAAATAAAAAAAAGCGTGGGGGTTCTCCCAAATTCAATTACCAGGCCCTTCAGGTCTGCTATGGATATTAAGGGGGACCCCGGCCAAAAAAAACCCCCAAAAAAAAAAGCGTGAGGTCCCCCTCAAAATCCATACCAGACCCTTATCAGAGCACGCAACCTGGCAGGCCGCAAGAAAAGAGGGGGGACGAGAGCGCCCCCCCCTCCTGAACCGTACCAGGCCACATGCCCTCAACATTGGGAGGGTGCTTTGGGGGTCTGTGACCCCTCAAAGCACCATGTCCCCATGTTGATGGGGACAAGGGCCTCTTCCCCACAACCCTGGCCATTGGTTGTGGGGGTCTGCGGGCGGGGAGCTTATCGGAATTTGGAAGCCCCCTTTAACAAGGGGACCCCCAGATCCCGCCCCCCCCTGTGTGAAATGGTAAGGGGGTACCCCTACCATTTCACCAAAAAAGTGACAAAAATTTTAAAAATGACAGGAGACGGTCTTTGACAATTCCTTTATTAAAATCTTCTTTCATCTTTTTCTTCTGGTCTTCCTTCTTCCTTTCTTCATCCTTCGGTTTCTTCATCTTCTTCGGCCGCTCTTCTTGGGCCGCTCCGCGCAATGGGAGGCTCCCGCTGTGTGAGGCTTCGCTGCGTCTGACAGCTCTTTTAAAACGGAGGGGGGGGCCACCTGGTGACCCCGCCCCCCTCTGACGCACTGGGATACCATGGGGACTTCCCTATGGCTTTCCCCATGACGTTAGAGGTGGGCCCCCCCCTCTGACGTCATAGGGAAAGCCCATAGGGAAGTCCCCATGCAAGTTGTCTTGCATGAACTGCATGTTTGAAATCTCCCTAGAGTGGGTCAATGATATTGAGCTTTATTCTGCTGTAGCCAATGACAGGTCGACTTGGCCATGTGTTTTGGAGCATTGTCATGTTGGAATGTTTAAGTACTTCCCATGCACAGCTTCCTGGCTGATGAATGCAACTGTTCCTCAATGTTTGATAACATACTGCCAACAATTTTGACCACATTTCCTGTGCCTTTGTAGTTCACACATCCCCAAAACATCTGCAATCCACCTCTGTGTTTCACAGTAGTACCTTGGTGTACCTTTCAAAGGCCTTTTGTTAACTCCTCTCCAAATGAAGCGGTTATGGTTGTAAAAAAAAAAGCTTACATTTTGGTCTCATTACTCCAAATGACTCGGTGCCAAAAGGTTTGAGGTCAGTCTGTGCTGTTTGGTGTATTGTAAGCGGGATACTTTGTGGCATTTGCGTAGGAATGGCTTTAGTCTGGCAACTCGACCATGCAGCCCATCTTTCTTCAAGTGCCTCCTTATTGTGCATCTTGAAACAGCCACACCACATGTTTTCAGAGAGTCCTGTATTTCACATGAAGTTACTTGTGGGTTTTTCTTTGCATCACAAACAATTTTACTGGCAGTTGTGGCTGAAATTTTAGTTGGTCTACCTGACCGCGGTTTGGTTTCAACAGAACCCCTAAATTGGCTGATTGGCATTCTCAATTCCTTGGACATCTTTTTATAGCCCTTTCCTGTTTTATACAGTTAAACTTCATTTTCCCACAGATCTTTTGACAATTCTTTTTCCATGACTCGGAATCCAGAAACATCAGTGCAGCACTGGATGAAAGATTGTGTCAACTTGTGTGCATGTTAATCAGGCCAAAATCACCAGGGTATGTACATTTTTAATCTGGGTCATTTGGGTAGTTTCTGTTGTGATGATTTAAAAAAGGAGTAAACACAGTTGATTGATAATAAATGGCTTCAGAAAAATACTAACCATGAGTGAAAGGAAAGTCTGTGTTATTCATATTCTCTGAAATCATAAATTCTGCCAGGGTATGTAAACTTAAGCCCAACTGTATAATATATACATTATATATATATATATATATATATATATATATATATATATATATACACATATACATATACACACACACACATATACACATACATATACACACACACACAGGTCCATATATATTTGGACACAGGCACAATTTTAGTTTTTTTCAGGTATTTACTAAAACATATATTCAAGCTATAGTTATTATAATGGATGTGGGCTGAAAGTGCAATTTAAATTTGAGGTTTAATTTGAGTGTATGTACATACAAATCAGAGAAAGGGTTTAGGAATTACAGCTCCTAAGAATATCCACCCCACCCCCCTTTTTTCAAAGGACCAATAGTAATTGGACAATTAAATCAAAAGCTGTTTCATGGCCAGGTGTGGGCTACTCCTTTGTTATGTCTTCATCAATTAAGCAGGTAAAAGGTCTGGAGTTGATTCTAAGTGTGGTATTTGCAATTTGAATCTATTGCTGTGAACCTACATCATGCGTTCAAAAGGAGCTGTCCATGCAAGTTAAACAGGCCATTGCAAGTTTAAAAAAAAGAAACAAATCCACTGGAGAGATAGCAGCAATATTAGGAGTGGCCAAATCAACAGTTTGGTACATTCTGAGGAAAGAACGCTCTGGTGAGCTCACCAACATAAAAAGGCCTGGACCTCTACAGAAGACAACAGTAGTGGATGATCGCAGGGCCCTTTCTATCTTATAGAAAACCCCATTCACAACATCCAGACAAGTGAAGGACACTCTACAGGAGGTGGGCGTATTGTTGTCAAAGTGTATAATCAAGAGAAGACTTCACAAGAGTAAATACAGAGGGTTCACCACAAGGCGTAAACCCTTCATAGACCTGAAGAATAGAAACGCCAGATTAGACTTTGCCAAAAACATCAAAAAAAGCCAGACCAGTTCTGGAAAAGCATTCTTTAGACAGATGACACTAAGAATAATCTGTTCCAGAATGACGGGAAGAAAAAAAAGTGTGGAGAAGGCTTGGAACAGCTCATGATCCAAAAGCACATGTCATCTGTAAAACATGGTGGAGGCAGTGTGATGGCATGCATGGCTTCCAGTGGCACTGGGTCATTGGTGTTTATTGCTGGTTTGACAGAATACAGAAGCAGCCGGATGAATTCTGCCATGTTTAGAGATATACCGTCAGCCCAGATTCAGGCAATTGTAGCAAAGTTGATTGGATGGCACTTCACAGCACAGATGGACAATGACCCAAAAACACACTGCAAAAGCAAACCAGGAGCCTTTGAAGGAAAAGAAGTTTAATATTCTACAATGGTCGAGTCCACCCCCTGATCTCAACCCAATTGAGCATGCATTTCACTTGCTGAAGGCAAAACTAAAGGCAGAAAGACCCACAAAGAACAACTGAAGATAGCTGCAGTCGGAGCCTGGCAAAGCATCAGAAAGGAGGAAACCCAGTCTTCGGTAATGTCCATGGGTTCCAGACTTCAGGCAGTCATTGCCAGTAAAGGATTCTCAACAAAAATTTTTAAAATGAACATTTTATTTAAGATTATATAAATTTTTCCAATTACATTTGACAAGCGTATATGGTAAAACCATATTTCTAATACTTACAGGCAAGCCTTATTATAGGCTTACCCGTAGGTAAAAGTGGTTTGTAAGGGTTTACAACCACTAAGCCTGGTACACACCTCAGCTCTCAGCTCTGGTTGGAGCCACTGTACTAACTATGAAGTTAGAATACCGATCTTCCTCACTGAGCTGTTGTGTTCTGACCCCCGCCAGAACACTCAATCAATACTCTCTGTCATTGGTGGAGAGCGGTAAAATCTGGAATCGGTCGGCTGCTGTTTTTCCAGCATGCTCGGCCGGCTTCTGTCAGACAGGGTGCCGTACACCAGTTTTGTTTTTTTTAAGCCGGCCAATGTATCCAGACGTTCGGCCCGTGTGTACAGGGCTTTAGTTTGCTTTCTTTGACATCACTGCCTTGGAAGCAGCATGGAATTAACTCACAGTGAATAATTCTAATTTTCACAAATGAAAATTAGAATTTTATGTGTTCCTCCCAAGCACAGAAAGGCATAAAGTTGGAATAGGTTTCACACAACTACACTGTATGTGCAGTGTACGGTATAGTTTAGTGAGAACCAAACAAACAAATTCTCTCTAAAGCAAAAATGAAGGTGTTGCATGTGAAAACAATAAAATGTTGCTTGTACACACCACTTCCTCTATTACCCAGAATCCTGCAGCAATGGGCTAGGTCTGAAGGAGTTAAGAGACAAAATGGCTCATTCTCTATTCTTAAGTCCCCGGATGGATCTTTCAGCAACATCTGCCGTGTATCATGGAGTAATCCTCCTTGCCTCCTTCCTCGCCAACTACTGCCATTCTGGGTTACCCTAATCTCTAAAGTGGACAATAACCATTAAAGCCCTACCTGGTGCTGGCGAGGATTAAAGGGCCGCAGGCTTTTTATTCGATGGGATTTAACAGAAGATACAAGGAGAGGAGGGGAGAAAAACAAGCTCCCCAAGACATAATCCAGCAGACTCAAAGTGACCCAATTCTTTTAGCGTAAGAAGTACTTGTCAGATTTCAGCTGAGGCGAGATAGAGTCAAGTGCGGAACCACTTAGAGACCAGCAGCGGTGGCGCCTTTCACACCAATAAAAGTGTTTGTGAGACAGTGACTTAAAGACTTAACCCTTTCCAAGACAAGAATTATTACAAACAAGAACTTAATCCTGATAGAATTTTAGAAGCATTAAAATCCCAACCATGAAAAACAAGCTGTTTTTAATGTCCTCATATCACAAACTGCCAGATACATGTGCATAAATTGGACATTTAGCTCCTTTCTGCCGCCACTTCATAGCACTTAGTACTAGAAGAAGTAAGTAGCTCCGAACCAGGAAAAAAAAAGCTATTTAGAAGCCAGTCAGAAAATTTGATAATTTCCAACAGGGATTTAAAGCAAACCTGTAGGGCAATGTCTGATGAGAGGGTCACATGCCCTCCATATCTGGAAGTACAGAATAATTCACTCTTTCCAGCAGGCCAGCAAACTGCAGGTACAGTATGTATAAGCAGAGAATATACTTTAAAAGCATCAAACACCTATTCTGTGGTTCAGCTTTGTGGCTTCCCAGGTCACACCTCAAAGGACTCAGCACAACCACTTGTGTCCAATGAGTGTCAGATGACCCAGGAAATAGCAGCAGTAAGGCTGTGTTAACACTAGTGCGACTACAAAGACACGCAATTTCAAGTGCCACTTTCATACGATTTTAGATTCTGGCACTCAAGTCACTTCAAAGTAGTGCAGGAATCTTTTTAAAGTCACATACATTTTAAATGGATTTCATTGAAATGAATGAGATGACACTTGTCATGCGACTTTGTGTCCAATGCCACATAAGTCGCACAAGTGTGAATGGAGCCTAAACCAGCATTTTGCAGATGTGTACAACAAAAAAGGCTGGCCAAAAGTGCAAATTCTTTGTCATAAAAAACAAACGTGTATTTGAACTACGTATTAAGCATTAGCATGTATCCTTTATTTCTCAATCAAAAATTTTATTGAATAAGTAGAAAAAAATGAAATATTTTTTTTTTTGAAAAAAAACGGATATTGAATCTGTATGAGAATGTTAGTAGTAGGAGTCAATTAAAAAAATTAAAGTATGTGTTCCTAGAATCAGACAAGTCAAAGCAACCAATAATATTTGATCTCCTTAAAAATAAGGGCAGAACTGCAACCACATTGACCTGCATTGTGCATTTTCAGATATCATTCACATAAATGTCCAGTCATCATTGTATAATGCGTTTTACCCTTAGTGCTCGTTAACCCAAGCTTGCACAATTCCACTGCTTGGTATCCATTTAAATGATTGACCTCCAACTCTGGAGGTGGCACCTTTAAAGGCGTCCCCCATAATTCAGCCCGTCAGCAGTATGTCGATACGAATAGCTTGGACTGTTGCTCCAAATGGCTTTCTGTGTAATCAATGAATAAAAGTATTTAAAAAATCAAATAATGAGGAAGGGGGTAAAGAAAGTGACCTGCAGTCAATTACGATGCTGTATATCAGAGGAAACAAAGTGCAATAAGTTTCACCACCATCCCTCAATACTCATGATTCATGACCTTTCACCGGTCAATTGGAGGAACTGGTGACACTTGCAGTGGGGAAGCTATAAAAGATGGGACAATATTACTAGGGTTTTTTTTTTGTTTGTTTTGTTTTTTTAAAATAATGATTATTTTCTTTAAAGATGTTTGATGCGAGTTACATTTTTTTTATATTTGGCATAAAAAAAAAAAAAAAAAAAAAAAAAAAAAAAAGTCTTGCTCTCTAGCCACTTGCCGACCGCCCCCTGTATATATACGTCGGCAGAATGGCACGTACAGGCAGAACCACGTACCTGTACGTGCCATTCTTCCGGCGGGTGGGGGGTCCGATCGGACCCCCCCCGGCCGGCGGGGACGGTCGGGATCGCTTCAGGAGCGATCCGGGATGAGGGGACGGCCAGTGGTTTCTGGCCACCCCCTCGCGATCGCTCCTGGCGAATCAGATGCTTCCTCTGTCTGTGTCAATCAAAACACAGGCAGAGGAAGTGATGTCACGCTCGGTGCGCCGGTCTATGTGACCGGAACGCCGAGCTGTGAACATCTAAAGGTTAGTGCACCAACAGTACACTGACACCAGTACACATAGGCACACAAAACACCCCCCTGTCACCCCCAGATCACCCCCCAGATCACCCCCTCCCCCCCCAGTCACAGTGTCACTAATTGCAGTGATCATTTTTTTACTGATCACTGCATTTAGTGTCAGTGTGACTGTAATAACTGTCAGTGCAGTTAGTTTTAGGTCCAAGGTAGCCCCCCACCCCCCCCTAATAAAGGTTTAACCCCTTGATTGCCCCCCAGGTAACCCTTTCACCCCCTTTTGCCAGTGTCACTAAGCGATCGTTTTTCTGATCGCTGTATTAGTGTCACTGCTGTCGCTAGGTAACCATTTTTTTTTTTTTAGGTAACCGCCATGTTTATATAGGTTCATAAATAGGTTTATAGGTCAGGTACCCCCATATTACAACCTAAATAAAGGTTTTAACCCCTTGATTGCCCCTAGAGTTAACCCTTTCACCAGTGATCACTGTATAACTGTCACTGGTGACGCTGGTTAGCCAGTTAGTTATTTCGTTATTTAGGTTCCCCGTCAGGTTTTTATATAGCGTCAGGTACCCCCATATATTACCTAATAAAGGTTTTAACCCCCTGATTGCCCCTAGTTAACCCTTTCACCCCCTTTTGCCAGTGTCACTAAGCGATCGTTTTTCTGATCGCTGCATTAGTGTCGCTAGGTAACCATTTTTTTTTTTTAGGTAACCGCCATGTTTATATAGGTTCATAAATAGGTTTATAGGTCAGGTACCCCCATATTACAACCTAAATAAAGGTTTTAACCCCCTGATTGCCCCTAGAGTTAACCCTTTCACCAGTGATCACTGTATAACTGTCACTGGTGACGCTGGTTAGCCAGTTAGTTATTTCGTTATTTAGGTTCCCCGTCAGGTTTTTATATAGCGTCAGGTACCCCCATATATTACCTAATAAAGGTTTTAACCCCCTGATTGCCCCTAGTTAACCCTTTCACCCCCTTTTGCCAGTGTCACTAAGCGATCGTTTTTTCTGATCGCTGCATTAGTGTCGCTAGGTAACCAGTTTTTTTTTTGTATTACTGTTACGGGTGACGCTGGTTAGTTAGCTTGTTTTTTATACTGTCAGGGCACCCGCCATTTATTACCCAATAACGGTTTAACCCCCTGATCGCCCGGCGGGTGATATCAATTAGGTTTTAGGGTCAAATAAGGTCTGCGTCGCCCCAGGTTAGTGCCAGTACCGCAAACACCCACGCGCAAAGCATACACCTCCCTTAGTGGCACAGTATCTGAACAGATCAATATCTGATCTGATCAGATCTATACTAGCGTCCCAGCAGTTTAGGGTTCCAAAAAAAAACGCATTGTTAGCGGGATCAGCCCAGATACCTGCTAGCACCTGCGTTTTCCCCCTCCGCCCAGCCCAGCCCACCCAAGTGCAGTATCGATCGATCACTGTCACTTACAAAACACTAAGCACACATAACTGCAGCGTTCGCAGAGTCAGGCCTGATCCCTGCGATCGCTAACAGTTTTTTTGTGGTAGCGTTTTGATTCAGTCGCTTCAGTCAGGAGCTTTTTTACCTGTGAATCTCAAAAAATAAAAAAAAATAAAATAGTTGTCGTTTTATTGTTCTCTCTCTCACTCTATTCTCTCTCTATTGTTGCTCTTTTTTTACTCCATTCTATTCTGCAATGTTTTATTATGTTTTATTATGTTTTATTATGTTTTATCATGCTTGCTTTTCAGGTATGTAATTTTGTTTACTGTGTGTTTTAGTGTTGAGCATTTTTTTGTTTTCAGGTGCGCCATTCAGTTGCAACGCGGATTTATTTATCTTGACAGCAACAGCGTTTGCTCCCACGATACATAAAGCCGCGACTCCAACGCTGTAGGAGGTGATTTCACCACCACAGTTAAAAAAAAGAGCATATATGCCGAAGCATGGGGGCAGCAGGGGGGGGGAGGAGCGATTGGCTCCTAATGCCACGTACATACGGTCGAAATTCCGACCGTGTGTACACGGCATAACTTTTGCGGGAGGATGCCCCCATGCATCGGCATATATAAATGGTGCATGTATGCCCATCATTAGAAGTGGGTGGATGAAGGGAGGTATTCTAATGGTGGGCATACCCACCAATCAATCTCTTTTTTTCGTTCAGCCAAGAGGCTGCATGAAAAAAAAAAGATTACAATATATGTCCAGTATGTTGCTGGACTTTGAATGGTTATACCAGAATGATGCCTGCAGGTTTAGGTATCATCTTGGTATCATTCTTTTCAGCCAGTGATCGGCTTTCATGTAAAAGCAATTCTAGCGGGTAATTAGCCTCTAGACTGCTTTTACAAGCAGTGGGAGGGAATGTCCCCCCTCCCGGATATAAACCGCGCCATTGGGAAATTGGGAAAGCATTTTATCACACCAATCTTGGTGTGGTCAGATGCTTTGAGGGCAGAGGAAAGATCTAGGGTCTAATAGACCCCAATTTTTTCAAAAAAAGAGTACCTGTCACTGCCTATTGCTATCATAGGGGATATTTACATTCCCTGAGATAACAATAAAAATCATAACAAAGAAAAAAAATGGAAGGAACAGTTTAAAAATAAAATAAAAAAGCTAAATAAATAAAAAAAAAAACAAAAAAAAAAAAAAAAAGCACCCCTGCCCCCCCTTCTCTTGCGCAAAGGCGTACACAAGCGTTGGTCTGGCGTCATATGTAAACAGCAATTGCACCATGCATGTGAGGTATCACCGCGAAGGTCAGATCGAGGGCAGTAATTTTAGCAGTAGACCTCCTCCGTGAATCTAATGTGGTATCATGTAAAGGCTTTTAAAGGCTTTTAAAAATGTATGTAGTTTGTCGCCACTGCGTGTTTGTGCGCAATTTTAAAGCATGTCGTGTTTGGTATCCATGTACTCGGCCTAAGATCATATTTTTTATTTCATCAAAAATTTGAGCAATATAGTGTGTTTTAGTGCATTAAAATAAAAAAAAGTGTATTTTTTCCACAAAAAATGCGTTTGAAAAATCGCTGCGCAAATACTGTGTGGAAAAAAAAAATGCAACACCCACCATTTTAATCTGTAGGGCCTTTGCTTTAACAATATATATAGTGTTTGGGGGTTCAACGTAATTTTCTTGCAAAAAAAAAATATGTTTTCATGTAAACAAAAAGTGTCAGAAAGGGCTTTGTCTACAAGTGGTTAGAAGAGTGGGTGACGTGTGACATAGGCTTCTAAATGTTGTGCATAAAATGCCAGGACAGTTCAAACCCCCCCCAAATGACCCCATTTTGGAAAGTAGACACCCCAAGCTATTTGATGAGAGCAATGTTGAGCCCATTAAATATTTTTTTTTTTTGTCCCAAGAGATTGAATAATGAAAAAAAAAAAAATATATATTTTTTTTTTACAAAAAGTTGTCACTAAATGATATATTGCTCAAACATGTCATGGGCATATGTGGAAATACACCCCAAAATACATTCTGTTGCTTCTCCTGAGTACGGGGATACCACATGTGTGGGACTTTTTGGGAGCCTAGCTGCGTACGGAACCCCAAAAACCAATCACCGCCTTCAGGCTTTCTAAGGGTGTAATTTTTTTATTTCACTTCTCACTGCCAATCACAGTTTCGGAGGCCATGGAATGCCCAGATGGCATAAAACCCCCCAAAATGACCCCATTTTGGAAAGTAGACACCCCAAGCTATTTGCTGAGAGGTATTGTGAGTATTTTGCAGATCTCGCTTTTTGTCACAAAGTTTTGAAAATTGAAAAAAGAAAAAAATTTTTTTTTTTTCTTTTACTTTCTTCATTTTCAAAAACAAATGAGAGCTGTAAAATACTCACCATGCCTCTCAACAAATAGCTTGGGGTGTCTACTTTCCAAAATGGGGTCATTTGGGGGGGTTTTGTGCTATTTTGGCATTTTATGGCCTTCGAAACGGTGATAGGTAGTGAGGAGTGAAATCAAAAATTTGCACCCTTAGAAATCCTGAAGGCGGTGCTTGGGTTTCGGGGCCCCGTACGCGGCTAGGCTCCCAAAAAGTCCCACACATGTGGTATCCCCATACTCAGGAGAAGCAGCAAAATGTATTTTGGGGTGCAATTCCACATATAACTATGGCATGTGTGAGCAATATATCATTTAGTGACAACTTTTTGAAAAAAAAAAAAATCTTTTTTATTTTTGTCTTTATTCAATCACTTGGGACTAAAAAAAAAAATATTCAATGGGCTCAACATGCCTCTCAGCAAATAGCTTGGGGTGTCTACTTTCCAAAATGGGGTCATTTGGGGGGGTTTTGTACTTCTCTGCCATTTTAGCACCTCAAGAAATGAAATAGGCAGTCATAAATTAAAAGCGGTGTAAATTCCAGAAAATGTACTCTAGTTTGTAGACGCTATAACTTTTGCGCAAACCAATAAATATACGCTTATTGGCATTTTTTTTTTACTAAAGACATGTGGCTGAATACATTTTGGCCCAAATGTTTGACTAAAATTGAGTTTATTAGATTTTTTTTATAACAAAAAGTAGAAAATCTCTTTTTTTTTCAAAATTTTCGCTCCTTTTCCGTTTATATCGCAAAAAATAAAAATCACAGAGGCAATCAAATACCATCAAAAGAAAGCTCTATTTGTGGGAAGAAAAGGACGCAAATTTCGTTTGGTTACAAAATTGCATGACCGCGCAATTACCAGTTAAAGTAGTGCAGTGCGAAATTGAAAAAAGACCTCTGGTCCTTAAGCTGACAATTGGTCCGGGGCTAAAGTGGCTAGAGCCAACAATTAGGTCTACAGTATGTATTTCAGCACATATACTTGTTTTGCATTTGTCTTCCTTCATTCTTACAGAAAAGCTACCCCCCCCCCCCCCTCCTTGCCACAAACCGTAAAAGTATATATAAATACTCTTACTGAATGACATTCATAAAGCAGTGGTATGGCCATACAGCAAGAAAAAAAAAAAAAAAAGAAAAAACTACTGCACATTTAAAAAGAACAGCAGTGTGTGTTTTACAAATGTGCATCTGCCAAGGCCAGCAGAGTTCAATATTTTTGATTTCAATAATTTGAGAGCTTGCATAATGTACATTAGTATGGCCACTTACAGTCCCCATTGGCAGTGTGTGTAAGAGCACTGTTACCCTATAACAGAAAATGCCCGATGGCACTTCAAGGCAGAACTCGCAGGCATTACTATATTTTTGAATATGACTATTTAAATGAGGGGGGAAGAACTCACACAAAAAGAAGTCCAAACCAGAACCAGCAAAAAGCTAATCAACCAGAATCCATCAAACAAACAGTTAGGGTCAACAACCTGATGTGGTCAAAAGAAGAAGAAACACTGGTGATAACACATTCAAACGATAACGATAGTACAAAGAGGGAATCCAATTGCATAAGAGGCGGTAGATTCTCTCAGCGTGTAGCACCTCAAGAGTGTGGAGAAAAATTTCTTTACGATGTTTTGAAAAAGGACTTAAGGAAGGACAACTCAGACACGATGGCAACAAGAAAGGCCACCTTGTGTGCGAGGTCAGGCAAAGGAATAGCCCTAATAAGTTCAAAAGGCATAACAACTAATACTACAGCGCATACAGTATATATATATATATATATTTATATTTAGATATAGATATAGAACTACATATTCTTGTGTCAATAAATCTTTATGAAGTGTTCCAAAATCAGAAAACAGTTAATTTCATAACCAACCCTCTTCCTATGAAGTGCTCTGTGCTTTATACTTCATAAAGTGCTAAGGTGCTCCAAAAAAACATGCCTTGAAGTGTGGCACAAAGATTTTCAGCGTAAGGGTCAAATACGCTTATATCTGGTGAGGGGAGTGCTCAACAATCTTCTCGCAGATGCAAGGATCTGTCAGGAGTCCAGAAACTCATTGACATATACATATATATATATATATATATACATACATACACACACATACACATACACATATATACACACACACATATACATACACACACTAATTGCAAGCAGACAGATCACAGGTGAGGATGGTTACCTTTAATAGCCATTCAAACCCCTTTGCGTCAAATTGTGTGCATGTTATCAGGCTAAACTCACCAGGGTATGTAAACTTTTGATCAGGGGTGTGTGTGTACATGTGTATGTGTATGTGTGTGTGTACGTGTGTACGTGTGTACGTGTGTACGTGTGTACGTGTGTGTACGTGTGTGTACGTGTGTGTGTGTGTGTGTGTACGTGTGTGTACGTGTGTGTGTGTGTGTGTGTGTGTACATGTGTGTACATGTGTGTACATGTGTGTACATGTGTGTGTGTGTACATGTGTGTGTGTGTGTACATGTGTGTGTGTGTGTACATGTGTGTGTGTGTACATGTGTGTGTGTGTGTGTGTGTACATGTGTGTGTGTGTACATGTGTGTGTGTGTGTGTGTACATGTGTGTGTGTGTACATGTGTGTGTGTGTGTGTACATGTGTGTGTGTGTACATGTGTGTGTGTGTGTACGTGTGTGTGTGTGTGTACGTGTGTGTGTGTGTGTACGTGTGTGTGTGTGTGTACGTGTGTGTGTGTGTGTATGTGTGTACGTGTGTACATGTGTATGTGTGTATACATGTGTATGTGTGTATACATGTGTATGTGTGTACATGTGTATGTGTGTACGTACGTGTGTGTGTACGTACGTGTGTGTGTACGTACGTGTGTGTGTACGTGTGTACGTATATATTTTTTTTTGTATGTATGGGATAAACTGTATGCGCTGTGGTACAAGTTATTTGTATCCATTGAGACACAGGAGTGTGCCAAGGGTATCGAAACCAAATTACTACAGCCGTGGTTTGTTTTATGATGGAACTCAGGCAATTTTGGTGCCATGGTAGACTTTTCAGCATGCCGATTAACTAGCCTTCAAGAGGGTAGGGATGAACGAGTCAGATAGACCCGTGTTGGAAAACAGCTTACCTCACCAAGGAAAATCTGGCCTTGAGGGTCAGTCACATGGGAACAAAGAACAGTTTGTTTTTCCCATGCTGCTAGAATGTTAAGATGCAATGGTCTGAAGTGAAACTGGGCATGTGGCACATCCATTAGACCTATGATTCTCATGTAGGCACAAACTGAGGGTTTCCTCTGGGTCTAAATAGCTTGGAGAGACAGTTTGTCTTGAGTTGGGAAAATTCTGGACAGGGCCATATTTAAACATCAAGCCCAAGTAGTCTTATCTGCGAGATGGGTTCAGTGATTACTTCCACTTGTTGAGAATTCAACCAAAGCTCTGCAAAGCCTGGTCTGTCAGATGTTGGCCAACAGGGAGGACGGATTCTTTAAAAGGAGATCGTCGAGGTAACCCACATGAATCCCCCAATCAGAGCAAAAAACCCAGGGGGACATGAAAATGCCAGAGGGGAGGGCAACAAATTGCTAACAATAGTCGCCCAATGTAAAAAACATAGAAGAAATGTGCAAGTAATTATCCTGAATGTCTGAGGCTAAAAAATCCCATGGAAAAAGCCATTTAATGACCTTAAAGTTTCTATACAGAACTTTTGCATCTGCAGGAACAATGAGAGTTTTTAAATCCATAATGGACCAGACCCCCCCACCCCATTTAGTTTGGAAAGAGTTATTCTGTTGGTATGGGGTAATTACCACTTGAGAGAAGAGCTACTTAACAGAAGATCATATCAAAAAATCTTCCCACTGTCACAGGGAGAGAGGCAAGTGAAAATGTCTTTCTGGACCCAGGTGAGATTTTCTGGGACAAGAAGGCTTAGAAGTCCAACACATGCACCCCCCATTCAGACTCTGGAGTCAGGTCCAGCCTTGGTTGGTTTGGAGGGCAATGTACTTTTTACTAAAGTATGTTCCTGAAAGTCGAAACAGGGAGGCTTAGCAGGACAAAAGGAACCTTTCCTAACCTCAGAAGTAGAATATGTACTAGTGGGGTAGAACAGCCTTACCCTTTGTAATCTCCTTGATGTACTTATCCAAGGAGGTACTAAACAGGCATTTAAGTTCAAAGGGTAAAATGCTTAAGTAGCTCTTTGCACAGGAGCTCAGCTCACCAGCATTTAAGCCAAAGGCTCCTGCACATATGGATAAAGAGAAGACTCATTCTGGAATTCTGAAAAAATGTTTCCTCCAAGGCTTTCACGCAGTTGTGCAAGGTCATAGAAAAGAATTAGAAAACTCCTGACCAAGGCATCCATTAGGATGGAGCTAGGATCTCAGGCAAGCGTTTTGTTCAAATAGCAACAGTCTTACTGACAACCATAAAATCAAATGCAGGTTGCATGACAAGGGCCTCTAACCTATTGTCTACAAAATCCTTGAACTGGGGATTATCGGGGGCTGCGAGGGTCTTGTTAAGGCAAGAAATGGTAACATCTACCACAGGGACTGCGAAGCACCCTGCAGCTAACACACTGCACCATGTGCTAAAGAGAGTGCACACAGCAGGATCCAATGCCTTCCAGCAACATTACAGGCTGGTTCCACTTCGTAAGTGAGAGAGAAAGAGCAAGAGAGAGAGCTAAAACCTCCATAGAAAGAAGGTGAGCTTCTGTCAGAGAAAAAAGTCCATCACCACAAGATAAGTAATTGCCAGACCATTGTTCCTAATTTTTATGAACAGTCTACTAACTGGTATGGTACCAGCTAATTGGAGAAAAGCCAAGATATATCCCTGGGAACTACAGACCAGTTAGCCTAACCTCAATAGTATGCAAGCTCTTGGAAGGGATAAGGGACTAGATACAAGATATTAGTTATTGCTCTTCAAAGCCCTATGTCCCGTAGCTGTCTCCTGCTCCGTTGTTCTGTTATCAGCCTGAGAACATCTGACAAGTTCTGACACAGGAGATAAAAGCAGCCAGAGTTTTGTGTTTGGGAGGATGCTATAAATAGATTAGCACAGAGCTGAATGATTCAAAGAACAGTTCCCTACTTATGAGGAGAGGTGTGCCTTTCCTCCAATCAGCTGTCTTGGCTGCATGCCCAGGCTTTACTGCAGTGCTAACCAGGAAGTGAAAATCTAACACAAGCTAAACTTTCTAAAGAATAAATAAAGCTGAAGACAGCAGCTATACATGTAAAACTTATGTAGAGAGATTAGTTTCATCCCTGTGTATCATCTGAGGCCGTTCACTTCACTGGGTATATGTGAGGGTTTTTATACAATTTAATGCCAAATCATGTACATGTATGTCATTTGGCTCTAGGTGGTTACAAGGATGATGCCTGCAGCTACAGGCATCATCCCGGTATTGTTCTTTAAAGCCGACTGGAATTGCTTGTACAGGGGGACGGAGAGGTGCCCCTCCTGCCGATGTCTCGCTGGGACCGAAAGCCAGCAATTTCGCCAGCTTACCACAAATTGTGGAGGAGGAGTGTACAGTCTCTGATGATCTCTGTGGTATAGGTAACTGGAAGCAATGTCACTTCCGGTTTTCCGGATGTAAACAGTGTCATTTTTACGTTGATAAAGCATCTCAACACACCGATCTTGGTGTGATCAGATGCTTTTAGGGCAGAGGAGACATTTAAAGTCACCATAAAAAGAGTACCTGTCACTAGTGAGGTTTACATTCCTTGTAACAGCAATAAAAGTGATCCAAATTTTTTTTATTTTTTAAATTTAAAGAAACCATGTAAAATAAATACGACGGGCAATTGTAAGTTAAAGTATCGCAGTGCCGTATTGCAAAAAATGGCCTGGTCAGGAAGGGGGTAAAACCTTCCAGAGCTGAAGTGGTTGAAAAGACATTTATTGTTAGGGTTTACATACACTTTAATAGGCACCAGCATTATGAGAACCTGCTGTAAATGGGAGAAAAAAAAAAAAGGCTAGATGGCATCAGGACTACTCAACAAAACAGACCAATATGCAGTAAATCATAGCAACCTTCTGTGGTCTGTAAACTTGCTCTAGAGCAGTGTTTCTCATTTCCAGTCCTCAAGGCGCCCCAACAGGTCATGTTTTCAGACTTTCCATTATTTTGCACAGGTGATTTAAACAGTTTCACTGCCTTAGTAATTACCACAGCTGTTTCTTCTGAGGGATATCCTGAAAACATGACCTATTGGGGCGCCTTGAGGACTGGAGTTGAGAAACACTGCTCTAGAGAACAGTGCAATTAATGTGTAGGTGTTATCTCATAGAAACCAACTGAGAAACCAGTAGTTCTGGGTTATAGAAAAGTGCATAGTGGTCTCATTTTTGAGACCCCATTTGTTCTTAGCAGCTCCCCCACTATAAGATGGGAAGCCAAACGTATCTCTTGAATTACTTAAAGATAAAGCCTAAAATTTATACTGTAAACTCGCATGTCCCCAATGACATCTGTTAAAGTGGATGTAAATCTGATCCATGAATTTTGAGCTGGGCACATATCTGTAGTGTTTTCTTAGCTCTCTTCAAAGCTTTAAGTCCTGTGGCGTTCTCCTGCTCCATTATTCTGTTATCAGCCTGAAAATTTCTGACAAGTTCTCCTTCAACTGAGATAAAAGCAGCCTGAATTTTGTATTGTGGGAGGTTGCTATAAATAGATTAGCAGTGAGATGAACTACTGTATTCATAAAACAGCCCTGCAAGTCTCTGCCAATGAGGAGAGGGTGTGTGTGCTTTTCCGCCAATCAGCTGTCTTGGTTGTATGCCCAGACATTACTTCTAGTGCTGAACAGGAAGAGAAATTTTAACAGAGCTGTGTATATAATGCTGTGGGGGTTTACATCCATTTTAAGGGAAGGGAAGGTGGTGTAAAAACAAATTAATCCTTACCAGTATTAGCCAAGGCTTCAGGTCGTGTGGCACCATGCATAGCCAAACTATGAAAGATTTTCCACAAGGAACAGGGGTATCCTCTCAGCTGGGATATGCTGCCTTGACAGCCCACCCATTGAATGTGGTTTGTGAGGAAGATTCCAGAAATCTGTAAAATTACAAAATTTAAATGTTGATATGCATGCTCAAAATAATAATTTTTTCACGACAAAAGACAATTTATTTTGTTCCATCAAATTCAGTGGCTATCCCACAGCATTCGGACCTACTTTAGGCTTGAAGTAATTGTAGCTGTATTAGTGCACTTGGGACAACAGTTGAGAACTGTCCATGGTACTTCTTATATTTGTACTAAGAACTATAATTTTCAGGACATGCTTTCACTATTTCCTTCTCGGTCCAAGAAGTTTGTGAATCAGTACTGCCTGGACTGAGAAGGGAACTGTCAGAAACCAAGAATCAGACCGAGACAGAAGTACAGTTAAATCACACTTGTTTAATAATGAAAGTAAAGAGAACAAACGTAGTCAAAACATGGCCAAATTTTGGTAACCGGAATGGATATAGTCAGACAAGCCAGAAAGTCAGGAAGCAGCGTAGTGGAACAGCAAGCAGGATCTGGAGCAAGAAGGAATGTCGGCCAAGCAAGTCAAACAGGAGCGCAGGAGAAAGTTTGTGATGTTGACCAAGGCGAAGGCAGAGATGATCTGGGCTGGACGGCTTAAGTAAGGGTCATGTTGGGGTGTCCAGAAAATATCCCATGCACAGCTTCCTGGCTGATGAATGCAAATGTTGCTCCAGTATTCTGGGTTTCACAGTAGCAATGGTGTACCTTTCATCATAGGCCTTGTTGACTCCTCTCCAAATGAAGCGTTTATGGTTGTGGTCAAAAAGCAAAATTTTGGTCTCATCAATCCAAAATGACTGTGCCAGAAGGTTTGAGGCTTAACAGGCTACATTCCCAGATGTAGCCTGTTAAGGGGAAACATGTTGGAAGGAGACGGGGAGCTGTGACATGATTACCATCCAGATTTGTTGGTGATCTCCATGCTGGTAAAAGGAAGAAATTAGAGTGATGCACTTATTCAATAACGCGACATGAATTAACATACTTAAAGTATCCAAGATAAAATTAAAAAAATGTGAATAAAAGTTTAACTAAAGCCCAATGGTAGGAATCAGTTCATATAAAGATAAAAATCTCATAGGGGTAACTTGATAGAAGAAAAAACAGACAATACATCCAACCATCGACTGTTATATTTATGAACTGGCATTTTTGGAGGTGAGCGGCCAATTCATAAATATAACATTGATAATTGGATTGATGTGTTGTCTGTTTTTTCTTCTATCAAGTTACCCCTGTGAGATTTTTATCTGTATATGAAGGGATTCTTACCATTGGGCTTTAGTTGAACTTTTATTCATATTTATTGGTTTTGGATACTTATGTTCATTCTTTAAGTATATTAATTCATGTCATGTTATTGAATAAGCACACCACTGTTATTTCTTCCTTTTACATTTGATTATGCAGTGTTTTTAGGGTACACCAATAAGTGGTTGCAGCTATTTCACGGTCACTATACATTATATATTTTTTCTTTTATTCGTTTATTTTGACTATATTCCCTGTAGGTTGATGGTTTATATTCTCTTTAAAAAATTACACATAGCGTGCAAGTATATTCCTTTATAACACAGATCTCCATGCTAGATCATTATCTCTCTACTGCCTAATATTACTATCGCTGTTGTAAGTGCATATTTTAGCTTAAATAAACCCTGTTTTTACATACTATACGATGAGCTCTCTTTTTGTGTTCCCTTATCCTGCACACACACCTGAGTGAAGCACAGTGATCATCCTGAGTGAGGCAAGATGTGCTGGGATGCTGTGAAATATACTTTCAGTGTGTGAGTCCAGATTGAAAGGTGTTGGGACGCTGAGCCTGGAGCTGTCAGATGCATCTTGGAGGTTGGGAGACACAAAGAAGATGTGGCCAGGCATCGGGCATAGTCTTACCTCATGCGTTAGATGATCTCTTATAATTTAGAGATCGGAAGTTGGTAAGAGGCCAATTTAATTTGCATTTGGAATGTTATACTTTATTATCATTGGGAATGGTGGATAGCACATCCAGTTGGTGGAATACTAATGGAATTATTTTTGATACACAAGGACACATTTATTGAACTATTTATCACTCGTTGATACACTGTGCTTGCTATATTTTTTGATAAGAGTTTTTCTTTGTTTAGGAGACAGCACAACCTTTTACATTTTCAATTTTTTTACAAATTCAATTTTTTCCATTATCTCCTTGTATCCAAGGAGTGATAAAAGTGCAGCAGTCTACACTTCTAATTAGCGCAAGATTTTCACAAACATTTATAAATTTGTTTCACACGCAGAAAACCATAATCGGCTTTCAGTGAAATAATGTTTAAGAAGCATAAAATACACATTAAAAATTAAATACTATTGAATAGTTGAAAATAAATTCAGTGTGACTAGCCGAGACCCTCTGATCCAGTGTGCTGGTCTTAGGTATGGAGTTATGACTAGCTCAATTTCCCTCTCAGAAATGAGTAAGCATGCCCCTCTACTTCATAGGTTTCATTCACGCATGAGGCTCAAGGGCGGTAAAACTAGGTGGTTGAGCCATGGTTTTACTGCGTCCCAACCGCCAGCCTTGACTGGCAATGCAGCCTCTCAAGGTTGTACACATGCCGTGGCTTCACTTATGCAGCAAAAATTAGGACCGGACAGAGAACACCTACTGTTTTAAAAGATCCAGTTCCTTACATCTTTCTTCCACTTCTTGGTGCCCAAGAACTAAGAATTCCTTCACTCATACCATCACCCTAACTTACCCGCATTTTGTTGTTGACTATATCCAAGATGGCATCATAAGGAATCTTGTCCAGGGGCATACTGGCCAGCCACTCCTGCAGTGTTTCCAACATCTTCATCACATGGAGGCGCCCTGGGAACAACTGAAAGGCATTTTTAAAGCACAAAAGTGAATTAAAAAAAAAAAAAAAAAAAAAAAAACATATACAAAGTACGATTTGTATAGCATAGCCCAACATTACACAGTAGTTAAAGTGTACCCTTTACAAATGCATGTAGGTATTTAAGGTATTGAAGACTTCTATTCGTTTGTGCCTACTAAATCACTAAAGGAATAGGGTTTATAGTTTCAACTTTCCTTTAACAATTTTGTTCCATTGACTTGCTATTTTCCTGAACACTGTTGAGGCTGCATGGAAGGATTGTGAATAGCATGGCAATCTAGATTTACATAAAACATTTACCAGCAGAAACAAAACCGTGGCAGGACGCTGCAATGGACCACAAAAAGGACTAACATCTAACTGCAAGTGAACCAAAAGGGAAGCACCTTATAAGATATCCATGGTGAAACAAGTATACTGTCCATAACAAACAGAACGTGCCCTATAAAAGTGGCAACTGAACTGTCATTAGCTTTTTTTCTCCTTGGCGTACAGATGTTACTTTTGTTTAAATAATTAACTCAAGCAAGAACAGTTTGGGACTTTACATGAGGCGGTGACCTGGTAAAATGAATGGGGAAAAGGACGATGGGAATAAAAATTAAGCACATGGGTATGAGGATAAAATTTATTGATGAAAATGATAAATAACAGCAATATTCTGATATATGATCATAATGCATGATGGAATCACTACAATTGATATAGTCACAAATTCAAATATATATTAAAATAAAAAGACATATCACATAAAATAGGCAGTTGATATCACATAATGCACATATGAAGAATATGACAAGTAGAGACAAGGCATTAAACATCTCTACGCGTTTCATGGATTGACCTAATCTTCAGGAGCATGCACGTGCCTTGGAGTATGTAATATAGGAGATCCAGAGTGATGCAAAGTGAGCCAGAGAATATACAAGTAGGACCACCATAGTGAATGAACCTCCCATGAATGGAGCCTACATAAACACGGCCGCCACACATCCACCAACGTCATGCAGGCGTGCGCTGGGGAAAGGAGGCACCAACAATTGGACGGAAAAGCCATCCAAGATTCCAATCGGCCGCCAGGTGGACAAAAACGTGCCGATGCAGCGGCGACACAGACAGTGTCATCGCATGCCCAGCAGAGATATCCACTCACCCCAGAAAGGGGGAGGAGGAGATCCCTCGGCATGCGCTGCAGCTCCCGGAAGCGATGGGAGCAAAAGCTCCTATAAACAGATCATGTGTCACACTAATTAAATATTAAAGATGACTAGATAACAAGGAATGGGGAATAATAGCCCCATACCATGGGTAAAAACCCTATAGAGAGAGTAGGGGATTGTCGAGGCAAAAGGTTGGAGTAGAAGTTACATAATATTGGTTAGAAATCATCAGACCTAACTAGATAAAAACTAATGTGCTTCCATCCTTAATTATATAAAAAAAAGTAACGAACAGTTTGGGACTTTAAATGAGGCAGTGACCCGGTAAGGTCCAGTGCCTCCATCCCAGTACTGGCACGTTTTTGTCCACCTGATGGCCGATTGGAGGGAACTATTTGGTTAGAATCTTGAACGGCTTGTCTGTCCAATTGTTGGCACCTCCTTCCCCCAGCGCACGTCTGGGTGACATTTGTGGGCCTATGGAAGCCGTGTCCATATAGGCTCTATTCATTGGAGGTTGATTCACTATGGCGGTCCTACTTATATATTCTCTATGGCTCACATTGCATAACTCTGGATTGGAAACTTTTTTTTAGTCTCAGGTAATTTGTATATCCTTCATTCACCCATCACCTTTTATTGAATCCTTTACGTAATTTGTTTCCATCTAATCTTTCATGATTTTACTTTATAACTTTCAACACCCTTGCAACCTATCTGCACCTGCTCAGATTTTACCGACACTTCTCACTACAATAATAACACTATTTGTCCTGCCCTCTACCGAATGCAGGACACATTGCACACTATTTATTGCATTACTCTCACAGTAGTCCTTGTCTGGTTTCAGTATCTTGGTTACCCATTTCCACCTTTTGGAAATCTACCTCCCTGGATGTTGTCCTTGCTGGGCAATGGGCTGTTCCACACCACCTCAGCTCCCGGTGGCGATGCCCCTAGTGGGTCTCTGATCTGTAGTGCCACACTTCCACCATATAGCTACATCTAAGTATTTTAGACTGGGGGCCTTTATGGGTTTAATTTTTTAGTAACACCAATCCCCCTTCCTTGGCAGGGACAGACCATATAGATATATCCTCTATCATATATTACATACACCAAGTCACGTGCATGCTCCTGAAGATTGGATCAATCCATGAAATGCGTAGGACTGTTTAAAGCTGTGTCTCTACTTGTCATACTCCTCATATATGCATTATGTGATTTGTCTTTTTTTTTATAGATTTGAATTTGTGTAGAATTTATATATAGATATATAGATATATCAACTGTATTGATTCCATCATGCATTATGATCGTATATCAGAATATTGCTGTTATTAATCATTTTCATCAATAAATTTATCTTCATATATCTATGTGCTTCATTTAAAGTCCCATCGCCCTTTTCCCCATTCAAATAACTCAAGCAGATATATGTATTGTCTTCCTTGCACACAGAATAAGGTGCAGTTAATAGTAGCAGACATAAGGCTACTTTCTCACTGAGGCGTTTTTCAGGCACTAAAGGGTAAAAATAGTGCCTGTAAAATGCCTCCCCTGCAGCCCCAGTGTGAAAGCCCCAGTGCTTTCACACTGAAGTGGTGCGCTTGCAGGACGTTAGAAAAAGTCCTGCAAGCAGCATCTTTCAGGCGGTGCAGGAGCTATGTATACACCGCTCCTCCACTGCCCCTGCCATTGAAATCAATAGTCAACACTGCCAAAGAACCTGCAAAGCACTTTGGCAGCGGCACTTTATCCTTTATTCGGCTGCTAGTGGGGGTTAAAAGCGCCCCGCTTGCGGTCGAAAAGCGCTGCTATTACAGCGGTAAAGCGCCGCTAAAATTACAGCTGCTTTACCGAAAATGCCTCCCGCCTCAGTGTGAAAGTAGCCTTAGGATAACCACACACAGATGCTGCATCTCTATCACATAACAATGTGATAATCTAAAAGACAGTGAGACTTCTCTACTAAAAAGCATTGGAGTGTACGGCTTGTCACACAATATGACAGGCAGATTAGCACTACAGTTGTTCCAAGGAATGATGGTGGGCAGAAATTCTGCCCCTCTTGGTAACAAACAGAATGAAAGGCTTCACGCTGTAGAATTCAGAGACCATACAAGGTCAACCCCTTCTATCTGTACGTAACATATGACAACATTCCGTGGCTAAAAAAAAAAAAAAAAAATGTAAAAAAAGGTTTCTTCCCAGCTGACTCTACTAAAGTATGTACATTTTTCAGAACATAGATCAAAAGAATAATAGTAAATTGCAAATTTGGTCTGGTCTCGAGTATTTTGCCTCCTATTTACTGTTTGACCTACCCATACATAGAGAGGCCAAGTTTACCTCATTACACTGCCCTATTCCAGGTTTATTCACTCATTAGTGCAAGATAGCTTCCTACCTTTTTCTGTCAGCTAAGAGAATCATTGCCCAAGCCTGGAAAAAGCCCTCGGTCCCCTTCCAGGGGCGAGGTACCGTATGACCAAGTTGATGCTCAACGAACAGATGTCCAGCATTTGCAACAACTTTCGTGCCAAGTTTTTTAAGATCTGGGAACCTTGGCCGAAGTATGCCTTCCTACCCTCAAGCCAGCTTGGGCCTACTCCAACAGGCCGCCTTAACGTTCCCAAGACCTCGTTTTTCCTTCCCTCTTGGCCTTAGGCATCCTGATATTATCCCCCTTCCTTTTGTCTTCTCTTCTACACCTTGCTTTACAGGTACAATGCTCTTCATCCCATAGTGCCACCTTCTTATTTCCGCTCATATTCTTTTACGCTCGTGCATTTACATAGGGTGCATATTGAGCCTCTGCATGGGCATTAACAGGTCCGAAGGCATCTCACCTCCGTGGGGAGCCTCTCTAGGGCCTTTCGAATTTATGGCCTACAAGTTATGACCAGTTACCGCTGCTATGTCATGTCAGCTTTCTGTTCTATTCCACAGTTTGCCTTCTTTTTGACCATCGTATAAGCCAACCTTTGTTACAACTGTCAAAGCTAGTCTTCTGCATCTTTGTTAAACTTGAACATTATTGAAACAGAATTGCGAATTTAGTGCAGTGTGTTAAAAGTATATAGGAACTGTGGTAGCTTTTTTTTTTTCTTTTCTTTCTTTTAATGCGGCCACATATTTAGAAGATTATCTACAATAGTGCTCAAGCAGAACAAAAATACAAACATTTCTAGCCAAGAAAAAGGACATTTTGGGTCCCTATTTTTTCTAGCTTGGTGAGTAAACCCTCTAAAGGGGATACAATGATTAGCTATCATAAGATGTAGGGAAGTAGCCACAATTTTATCTTATGAGCTTGCTGCTGTCATAATCTGAATGTCACACCTTATGCAAGATGGTTATAAAGTCTTTAAATGTTTTCAGCTTTTCTCCCTCAAGTGTTTGGTGGGTGGCCAGTTCAACTCGCAAGAGGTAATGCAACCCTGATTCCAGATCAGCTGTGTACATCTTGGACCTAAATGAAGAAATCAAGAGCTATAGTCAGGACACTGAGCTTACTCTGGAGAAAGAAATAGGATTTAAAAAAAGGACAGTTTTCTGACAGTTTTTATATCCACAAACAAACTTGTTAAATTCCTTCTATACACAGATTTGTTTTGCATGTTCTAATTAGGTCAACTACTAATTGGCATAATTTGCAGATTACTAAATGTCCCTAAATACCATTGATGTAATTATATTTATTCTGAATAGACATACAGGAAGACAAAAGCAGAAGTGTAACAGTCACACAAACTGACGGCGCCACTTTATTAATGTGCTCTGAATTTTAGGCATATCTAAACCCAAAAACAATGCAACATATTCCAGTTTACCAGTCCTGAGATGTGGTGGCTGCTTTAGTTTTCTTTTCGACATATTTTCCCCTTATTTTAACCTGGTATTAATGGAACTCTCAATCTCAAGCAACATTGTCACCTTAGCCTGCTCTCCTGATGTAGATTATAAACACCTTCTCATCTCCATTCCATAGGGATGAGGAGCTCTGAAGTTCAGACGATATTATACTTTCAGATCACTACACAGGAAGCTATGAGGAATCTGGATTTCTCTATTTTTTCTGTACTTGCAGAAAACATATGTAGCCAAAAAAAGTGCAGCTATCACATCGAAGGACAATGAAATAGGATTACATTTTTGTTTGTAAAATTAAACATACTTTAAATTTTACATATGTATGGTTGCAGTTTCTGTATCCTGTTTTTTTTGGCATTTGATTGCACTGTAACACTTCTAAAATAATTAGTCACTTTGTGAGCACAACCAGAAAAAAAAAATGTGTCACTGCAAATACATTAAATTGTGTGATGGGAACCAGACTCGTTTCCTCTCATTTTCTGAGCTTTACCCTAGAGTACTTGTGACAAAATTTTAAAAAACAATAAAAAAGGGAGGAGAAAGCATATCCTTTAAATTGCTTACATGGTTTATAAAACCAAGAATGTGTGTACATAGTTTGATGACAAACTCAACTGTGCCTCATCGCTTAGTGGATGTTAGTAATTCCATGTGAATTCAACAGGTTGAATACAGGAAAAAAAAAAAAAAGACTGCCTTGTAGGAGTGTCAATGTTTCCTAAAGAATGACAGGCAGCATTCTACTTGTAGCCTACTTCATTAGATATCAGGTTCACTTATGCATGCAAAGCTAGTCCAATGTAGAATAAGCCCGCCCATTTTGCAGAGTGCACAGAAAGTTTAAAGCTTGCCACAGTTGGATCAAAATTTGGCTGGTTCAGCATGGACCAGCCAAATTTTGATCCATCTATGGCTATTCCTGACCACTGTAGTCCAAATAGCAATTAACCTCTTATGAACAGGCTTGATGGAAAAATGTTGCTTTGATCAGCACAGCAGGTAATCATCTGAAGTGCTAATAAGTGTAATTTGACAGCAGGAGTCCCTCAGTCAGAAAACAATGACAACGGGTGAGGATTCCCACAACCACCTTGAATGTGTGGATGAGGAAATTGGTTCAGGTTATATTCAGCTGAAAAAAAAAAAAAAAAACGAGCATTGTATAGGCAGCTTAAGACACATACTTGTCATACTCTTTCCAGACAACATCCTCTTTATTATCCTCCTCCACCAGCTTCGGTGGATAGTCAGAGCGTGCCCCCGCTTTCTTCCTTACAGAAGGCAGGGATTTTAGATGAGAGGAGAAGACAGATCGCAGAGGTTTTGCACTGAAAAAGTAAAAAAGAAAATCAATGACTATATTCATTGAAAGTCAGCATATTTTCAAAGAAAATCCACATCAACACAATGAAAAACACACACACAAAAAACATTTACATAGAACACATTTGTTGGTACACGTACAACTCATTACAAGAATGCTTTACTCCAATAAAAGTGATCAAATTAAAAGCAATTGTCTCAGGTTTAACTGCATGTCTTTTGTATGTCAACGTAAAAGCAAAAAAAATTAAAATAAAAAAAAATATGAAAAAAAGAGCAAATGGCTAATTTTACAAATATTTTCTAAAATGGCAAAGACAGATTTGTTGGTACCCTTCGAAAACTCGAAATAATTGGATCATAGTGATCAATATCACACACATTTTCATTTTTGTAATCAGTCAGCTGTTCGGTTTCACCATTTGCACTTTAATGCATATGGACAAGAGAAAGCAGATAAGTATAGACCAGCATAGGTCAGGTAAAACAGCGGTAGTTTTGAATATATAGAACCACATAGCCAAACTGCTTTAGCAAGAAGTTTGTATTAGGCATATACATACAATTATACAACAGGTACAGATAATGAAGTACAGTTCCATGAAAAAGTATTCATACCCCTTGACATTTTCCACATTTTGTCATGTTACAACCAAAAACGTAAATGGATATTACGTGATAGACCAACACAAAGTGGCACATAATTGTGAAGTTGAAGGAAAGGGATAAATGGTTTTCAAAATTTTTTACAAATAAATATGTGAAACGTGTGGCATGCATTTGTATTCATGTCCCCTTTACTTTGATACCCCTGGAACAAACTGCCTTCAGAAGTCACCTGATTAGTAAATAGAGTCCACCTGTGTGTAATTTAATCTCAGTATTAATACAGCTGTTCCGTGAAGCCTTCAGAGGTTTATTAGGGAACCTTAGTGAACAAACAGCCAAGGAACACAGCAGGCAAGTTAGTGATAAATGCCTTTTTCTGAGAAGTGTCTTTTGTCTGGCCACTCTACCATAGAGGCCTGATTGGTGGAGTGCTGCAGAGATGGTTGTTCTGAAAGGTTTTCTTCTCTCCACAGAAAAACGCTGGAGCTCTGTCAGTGTGAGCATCGGTTCTCGGTCACATCTCTGACCAAGGCCCATCTCCCCCGATTGCTCAGTTTGGCTGGGAGACCCGCTCTAAAAAGGAGTACTGGTGGTTTCAAACTTCTTCCATTTACGGATGATGGATGTCACTGTTCTCCAGGCATTTTTCTGTACCCTTCGCTACATCTGTGCCTCAATACAATCCTGTATCGGAGGTCTCCAGACAATTCATTGGACTTCATGGCTTGGTTTGGGCTCTGACATGCACTGATAACGGTGGGACCTTTATATAGACAGGTGTGTGCCTTTCCAAATCATGTCCAATCAACTGAATTTACCACAGGTGGACTCCAGTCAAGTTGTAGAAACATCTCAAGGATGATCAGTGGAAAAAGGGATGCACCTGAGCTCCATTTTGAGTGTCATGGCAAAGGTTGTGAATACTTATGAAAATGTGATTTTTTCATTTTTTTAGTTTTAATAAAATTTGCAAACATTTTAAACTTCTTTCATGTTGTAATTATGGGGATTTGTAGAATTTTTAGGAACATAATGAATTTAATCCATTTTGGAAGGCTGTAACATTAAGGCCTCATGCACACGGACGTTTTAAAAAACGGGCTGTAAAGCTAGTACAGACGCCAGGAAAAAAGCAGCGTTAACGCGATTTTTCCACGTTTTGCATTGAATTCAATGCAGGTTAAGCCACGCTAGCTTCCAGACACGTTTCTCTGTCTATTCAAAATCATTGGTTCCCTATGGGAGCCCATTGATTTGAATAGAAGTCATACCAGAAGTCAGATCAAGATGATCCAACTTGCGGCATTACTTGTGTGCCGAGGATCTTGAAGGGGAACCCCCGTAAAAAGATGTAAAAACATTTTTTGCTTGAGGTTCCACCCCAAGACGATACCAGGCCCTTCGGTCTGGTATGGAACTTAAGGGGAACCCCACACCGAAAAAATGGCGTGATCCATACCAAACCCTTATATGAACACGCAGCCCGGTAGGTAAGGAAAGGGGGCAAACACCGCCCCCATCCTGAACCGTACCAGGCCGCATGCCCTCAACATGGGGGGGGTTGGTGCTTTGGGGCAGGGGGGCCCTGCGCCCCCACCTCAAAGCACCTTACTCATCCACATAGGGTAGGGTGCCGGGATCTGAGGGCCCCCTTATTGAATGGGCTCCCAGATTCCGATAAGCCCCTGCCCGCAGACCACGACAACCACCGGGCAAGGGTTGTCGGGAAGAGGCCCTTGACCTCCTCAACATGGGGACAAGGTGCTTTGGGGTGGGGGCGCAGGGCCTCCCTGCCCCAAAGCACCAACCCCCCAATGTTGAGGGCATGCGGCCTGGTATGGTTCAGGAGGGGGGCAGTGTTCGCCACCTTACCTACCGGGCTGCGTGCTCAGATAAGGGTTTGGTATGGATCTTTAGGCCTGGTATCATCTTGGGGGGGAACCTCACGCAAAAAAGTTTTTCATTTTTGCGGGGTTCCCCTTCAAGATCCTCAGCACACAAGTTGCACCGCAAGTCGGATCATCTTGATCCGACTTCTGGTACGACTTCTATTCAAATCAATGGGCTCCCATAGGAAACCATTGATTTTGAATAGAGAAAGAAACGTCCGACGAGGCTTAACACAGCGTTAAGCCTCGTTAATTGCCGTTTAACACCTTTTGCCGGCGTCTGAAGTTTTTACAGCTCCAACGCTGGAGCCTCAGAACGCCCTGTATTTTTTTTTTTTTTTTTTTTACAGCTTAAAAACGCCTATGCCATTTGCAGCTCAAAAACGCCTAGGTGGGCATGAAACCATAGACCAACATGGACAGGCGTTTTTAAGCTGCAAAGCGGCGGAGGAGGATGAACTTCTGAGTGATCTCGCCATGGCAAGATGGGTGGGGGAGGGGTGGCAGATACACGGAGCTTCCACTTTTGGGTGGAACTGTACTTTAAACAAGACCAGATTTTTTGATACTTCTTAGGATAACCTCTGTGTTGGGTTTTGAGTCTCTAAAATGGCATTGACTGTTTTGCCATTGTAGAAAGGTGGGAGAACCAGGAGATAGCCGACGCTGAGGAATACGTTTACATGCGAGGAATAAATGCATCAGCAATAATTTAGATAATGGTGGTACTACACCCTCAGGGAGAATGCTCAAGAGGGCAATCTTAGGGTCAAACAGCAGCTGAATAGAGCACAAGTCCTGAATAGTTTGAAAGACAGTTGAGCAATATCAGAATATATTAGGGCGTATATATTTATATAGGAAATTATATTTAGGGCACTACCAGACCATATGAAATTATATGCTTGGCAGCACTAGAGTACCTGGGGCAACAAGACAAGTTGATCCTGCCCTAAAAATACCGTTTTTAATATACCCCGTTTAGAATAAGTATCTGTGTTAATTTATGAGAAGGAGAAATTGATGCAGAAGGAGAAGGAGAAGGAGAAGGAGAAGAAGAAGAAGACTAAAATAAAACAAAAATAACCTGAGTATCTGAATTCCTGTGTCCCTCAAAGAACGAGAAAAATATTGTTGCACTTTTGAATAAAATTTGCAATACTAAAAATAAATCGCAAAAAACACAAACAAATGAATGAAGAAAAGTAAGACATTAGAGCCATTCTGGAGGGGAAATGATCAGCAGTTACTAGGTTACGGCCGAGTAACATTAAACCAAGTACAGTGAAAACACACAGCATCATCCATTTAGAGGAAAGGAAAGCGCCTTGTATCTCTTACAGACACTTAGTTACTTACATGTTAATTAATCCGTGAGTACCGTTGGGGTAGATCAGGTAACATGATGGAACAGAGACAATACCAAGCGTCTCCAACAGAGCCTTATCTGAACTTAACGCTCTGTGCACCAAAATGTTTTCATACTGCATCAAGTCTAATATTATCTGGAAGAAGAGGGGGAGAGATCATTGTCAGCACAGAACACACATTTTTAGTACATAATGTCTGGGCCTGTCTTTTGACAAGTCTACCATCATATTGTTCTGCATGTAAATGTATTTTAAAATTGACAATTTCCTGCAAAGACCACAATAAACCACTCACGTCTGGTCTGTCATCAAGAGAAGTTTACAATTCAGTGTCCCCACCACAGTAAAACACAGCTATTAGACATATGTATAGCAATGACAATCTATATTGTCAAAAGTGTTGGGATGGTCTGCCTTTACAGGAACTTTAATAGCGTCTTAGTCCGTAGAGTTCAATATTGAGTTGGCCCACCCCTTGCAGCTATAACAACTTCAGCTCTTCTGGAAAGGCTGTTCACAAGGTTTAGTAGTGTGTCTATGGGAATGTTTGACCATTCTTCCAGAAGCGCATTTATGAAGTCAGGCACTGATGTTGGACGAGAAGGCCTGGCTCACAGTCTCCGCTCTAATTCATCCCAAAGGTGTTCTATAAGGATGAGGTCAGGACTCTGTGCAGGCCAGTCAAGTTCCTTGACCACAAAACAAGCACATCCATGTGTTTATGGACCTTGCTTTGGTCCATATGTGGTGGAGGGGGGATTATGGTGTGGGGTTGGGCTTGGCCCCTTCGTTACAGTGAGGGGAACTCTTAAGGCGTCAGCATACCAAGATATTTTAGACAATATCATGCTCCCAACTTTGTGGGAACAGTTTGGGGATGGCCCCTTTCTGACTGCGTACTAGTGCACAAAGCAAGGTCCATAAATAAATGGATGAGCGAGTTTGGGGTGGAGGTACTTGTCTGGCCTGCAGAGTCCTGACCTCAACCCAAAAAAACACCTTTGGGATGAATTAGAGCGGAGACTGCTAGCCAGGCCTTCTTGGCCAACATCAGTGCCTGACCTCACAAATGCGCTTCTGGAAGAATGGTCAAACATTCCCATAGACACACTCCTAAACCTTGTGGACAACCTTCCCAAAAGAGTTAAAGTTGTTATAACTGCAAGGGGTGGGCCAACTCAATATTGAAACCTATGGATTAAGGCTGGGATGCCATTAACGTTCATGTGCGTGTAAAGGCAGGCATCCCAATACTTTTGACAATATAGTGTTTTTCACAGTGAATCACTGAAATTATCCTTTGCTTCAAAGGCTACACTCCAATGACTCCCATTAAAGTCACACCAATATTATAAAAGCAGTTTTTAGAGCTCCGACTTCTGCAGTGCTGTACAGAGAAAATGGAGCACTGTCATCAGTCTCTGCACCAGAGGAGCTTACACTCAAATACCCGATACACAGACTAGAGTCAGTTTGGCCATAGGCCAGGAACCCTTCCAGTGCATCTTAAGATTGCAAGAAGAAAATGCAGCACCTGCAGAAAACCAACACATTGCTAGGCATAGTTCTGGTGGGAACTAAACCGAATCAGTCATTACTTTAAAAAGGCAAAACAAAAAAAATAATGCCAATATCTTAAACAGTGGGCACAATTACGCAGGGTCAGAAGCCAGTCAGTCCAACCTAGGAGACAGAAATATGCTTCTTTTAAAAAACAGAAAAGGCTAAAAATAAAAGGTCGACTGTAACCATTTTGGTTCATTGACACCCTGGCGATTATGTCGGTGCTATATACAAAATGAAAGAAATCATTTAAAATGCATAATAACAAAAACGCACACCTCCCGTCCAATATAGGAGTTCTCACTCTCAAAAACGATAGCGGTGTAATGGGGTTCCTTTTTGCCAAGGAGAGAGCTGATGTCACTTGAGCTGCAAAACATAAAAAGATGAGGATGAAGCTGAGCCATTGTGAGGCAGAAGAGCACTTTATTCACAGAAAACCACACGGATGACAACCCAGTTCTCCCTTCCAATTCTATAACCAGGTGCGATTTAAATCAGACAGGCTGCTATGAGGCAAGAGATGCTTTTTTTTTTTTTATAAGATATTTTTATGGATTGCCAGCTCTGCGAGGTCTAGTGTAGGATCAATAAAGCCCAACTGCAGTTTCTACAAAAACTACATAGTTAAACTGAGTGTGCTGCCCAATATTAAATTTGATATGAAGAGGGCATCTCAGACCACAGTAGTGAGACCACTACACTAACAGAACGATGAGGTCCTCCTCTGCACCTACTGCATGTGGCTTGGATTTTGTGCTGGCACTGTTGTGTGTGTGTGTGGGGGGGGGGGGGGGGGGGGGGGGTCAATTTACAATAAAGAAAAAGTAGGCATATAAATGTAATATTTATCAGCATACTGAGTCTATGGGTATAGGGGGTTATTTACTAAAGGCAAATCCAATTTGCACTACAAGTGCAAAGTGCACTTTAAATTGCACTTGGAAGTGAAGTCGCTGTAGATCCGAGGGGGACATGTAAGGAAAAAAAAAAAAAAACAGCATTTTAGCTTGCACTTGATTGGATAATAAAATCAGCAGAGCTTCCCTTCATTTCAGATCTACCCCTCAGATTTACAACGACTGCACTTCCAAATGCACTTTGCATTTGTAGTGCAAAGTGGATTTGCCTTTCGTAAATAACCCCCATAGTTTCCGTGAAAAATACAACTGACTTTATTGCCCTTACAACAAACTCACTGATGAATAATCTCAGTAGAAAAGAATTTGACTCAATGAATTGTGGCAACAAATTAGGTATTTCAGGTCTATGTGGTGGACTCAAATCAGCTTTCAACCATGACTGTTTCCTAGCTTTTACCAAATGACTAAAGATGATAATCGAATGAAACCAGTATGGAGCTTCTGTTTTTAATCCAGACGTAGGTTCTTTTTCATCTGGTGTTCTGTGAGCGCTAAGTGCTGAGCCATGTAAGAAGTCATGACCCTCATTCTAAATTTTTGGACAGTTTCTCATGGCAAGAGGGTGAGTTGTATAAAATACAAAGAAGACTAAAGGTTGCAGTCCCGTGGAGAATCAGATTTAGGACTGGAAACTTTTTTTTTTTTTTTTTAAATGATGAACATTGTCTTGGAACCTAAACATTACCTGAATCAGTAACTTCATTTGAATATGAACTGATTGGTGCTGTTAAAAGAGCAGTAAAGTACTTCTTTTTCCCCCCCCAATCATACTAATCTAGGTGGATGCAGCAACGGTCCGCTGCATCTGTCCCCAGCGCCTCTACACCGAGAACCGAGCGATCGAAACACTGCCGATCACTCCATTTTCCGAGCTCCGTGAGCAGAGAGCTGTAGACTGTTAGTCACAGCTCTCTGCTCCCTCCTCACTCACTGGAGCGCCGAGCTGTGGAGGGGGCGGAGTGGCCGCCTCAGGCTCTCAGTGGCTCGCTGAGACAGGTGTCAGTCCAGGCTCCGTGGTCGGGATGACGCGGTGCCTGGACTGAAAATCTGTGACGTGAGCAGACTTCAGTCCGCTGTCTGCTGAAAACGGGCCATAGGCATGCAAAACAAATTGCACTCCTGTGATTCATAGGAGAAGTACAGCCAAACAAGCTTTGCCTGGACTTCTCCTTTAAGTCTCCAGTACTTTCATCAGTGATGGAGGATCAAGGCTGCTCTAACCAATGAAGTGCACAGTCATAGGGAGAACCAATCCTAGGTGCTGGATACTGCATTTCACTGATCTTACCTAATTGGCTCCAGGGTAGGGAAAGCAGAAGGCTGGTGTTCTTTAGGGGAAGCCTGCAGATAATCTATAATCCCATGGCGAACTGTCTGAACGTTTCTATCAGAGTCTGCAAAATCAGAAATGGTAGTATATCACAGCATTGAAACACGGTAGAAATTCAAAAATCATGCAATGGAAGCTTATTGTTCTCTGCGACTCAACATGCCTGCAACATTTAGTACAGGAAAATTAAAAGTCACATTTTGGTAAAACGAATTTAGTGTCTGCATGAAAGTTCAACTTGCATGTTGTCTTACATCTTTTGGAAACCATAGGGCCGATTCCCCCACCTGAATGGCACAGCTTCCACTGGAACTACTAGTTCAGCTGAGAGTGTCACCCTAACCCCAGGGATTTACCAGAACTGTTCCATAAATAATTGGGAAAAAATATGGGGGGGGGGGGATTGCTATTGGTGACCTCCTGAAAATACTATATGTGGACTGACCTGGGTTTCAATGCTTTCTGACTCAGAACAAAAGCAGAAAACTTTGTACCGTATATAAACCCATCAAAACAGAAAGGTTATACATTATAGCTCATCAGTCCTTGGATTTGGTGGCTGCATTCATTTTCTTTTTTTCTCAGGCTAAGAACATTTTTAGCAAGTACAGAAATTACCTGTTGATCTTGCCAGAAATGCAGTGTCCTTGTCACTTTCAGTGAGCTTAAAAGAAAGCACAAAGAACCTCATCTTTATTGTGTAAACTTCTAGTGCCATAAATCCTCCATGTAATGGAGATGACCAAAAAAAAGGTATTCGTATTTGAAGTCCAGCCTGTGACAACCGTGGCTGCTCCCAATAGATAAATTGGAGAAAAATGTATTGACACGAAAGGACAAAAGTATGTTATTTGCACGATTACCAGGTGAACATAGAATTAAAAAAAAGCCTAAAAAAAAATTATACATCATCATCATGTAAGGACCAGTAAGCTGCAATAAATAGGATTGCTGTACCCCTCAGAAAACAATTTTATTGGAGTTAATTGAGGGAGAGTTGGTTCATTCTATCACCTACAGAAAAAATGGGTACTAGTTAAACAAAATAAATAATAAAAATAAACTGCCCCTTATTAAGACATCCCCCACACCCACTTTTTTTTGTTTAGTTTAGGCTTTGTTCACCCTATTTTTAAGTGGGCCCAGTCCCTGGGTCAGGCACCCTGTGTTGACCCCCGGTCGCAGTGTCCTTGTCATTTGATAGTTCACACTCTTTGGAAAAAATTTTGTGTTTCTCATGCTGTTCTACAATGTGCCCATTTCTTATATCTCCTGCCTGGAAATTTTTAGGTGAATCCAAAATTTGGATTTTCTCTATTTTGTCCTTTGAAAGACATAACTGAAGAAAACATGACCACTTTTTCCTGAGACGCCTAGTAAAAAGCTGAGGCACAATGGCTGTGAGGGTGGTTATCCTGTTGATTTTCAGTGTACTTTCTCCAGTAAGAATCTGTATCATTCCACAATCTATGAATTCCTGAGTTCAGTGGACAAGCTAAAAATACAATTTAATTGTTTTTCGGTTTAGATATCCTTTTTAAAAAAAAGGGACAAAGAAAAATATTTGGTTGCCAATAGAAAAAAAAAAAAAAAAAGTTCATTAGTTCGTTTAATTTATTATTTATTAAGGTTTTGCATATATTACATTTTTCTTGGGTATATCATATTTTGCTCTCTTATATAAAATCAAATGCAATAATTACCTATGTAGTTTTCACCTTGTGTAAACTCCTTTGTAAATGCACTAAAAAACTAAAACAGAGTAAAGAATGTTAAGTTAAACATATACTGCATGTAACATTTTACAGCGATGGTTTTAGTTCACCAATTTAGATTTCACCAATGATCTCTATCATCCTTTAAACTCATTACTGAATATAGAAACACTCACTGTAGGAATTAGCAAATACCTCATGTGTACATAGGCTCTGTACAATGTATGCAAACTTCACAGGATGTATAGTCACTGAACAAGTGCAAATGGGTGCCTTTCCTAGTCAATGATGCATTCTCAATAGCAGGGTGGGGAAAGGCAGGCTTAGATGCGAAAACCGAGTGTGCACGAAGGTCAAGGCCCCTATAGGAATTGTGCCAGGTTCAGGGACACAGGTGGCATGAGAAAAGGTAGAATCATCTTTATATATGATAAGATTTTCACAGAAAAGTTAAACTGTAAAGTCACATCACATGTGAAATCCTAGGTTAGTTAATGGGAGCTGTCTTAATTAGCACTACTGAAGTTGCTCGGACTTTTGAAGTAGTACAGGGACCTTTTCTAAAGGAAAATTCTATCCAACTTGCACCCATAGACTTTAATGGAAGACACCTCCAAGTCTGATATTCATGTATATTGATGCGATTTGGATCCAACATTACAGGAAGGTTACACAGGAATTCCCTGCAGTGTAGCCCCTCCCTCGCTTCAGCTGCATCAATTCGTATCAAAGTAGTACTCAAGTTGTCAGCAAATTGCCAGGAAGTCGCCTGCAAATTAGCTGTAGTGTGAACCGAGCCTTAGGAATTGTTTTACTCTTGAGAATACTCAACTAAACCCCCTCTCTATCCAGCGCACGCAAGTACACGGAAGCCTTGGCTGTCCTGGGTCTCTTTCCTTATTGGCTAAGACAGCAGCTGGAGCCATTGGTTAGCACTGCTGTCAATCACAGCCAGTGAGGAGAGCGCAGGAGGTGGAGCAGGTGTGTGTGTGTGTGTGTGTGTGTGTGTGTGTGTGTGTGTGTGTGTGTGTGTGTGTGTGTGTGTGTGTGTGTGTGTGTTTTATGGACTCTTAGAGCATGGCTCAGAAGCAACAACGCACCAGTGCCCCCATAGTAAGTGGCTCGCTATTGGTGGCACTGGTTAAGGGAAAAGAGCCAGAAGCGCCAGCGGGGGGACCAGAGAAGAAGAGGATCAGGGCTTCTCTGTGCAAAACCATTACACAGAGCAGGCAAGTAGAACATGTTAGTTTTTTTATATATTTTTTTTTTTCCTTTATAAAAATAACAGTTAGAACAACATGGCTACTGTACATATAAAAAAAAGATAGTAGTCAAGTCTCCCGTTTGCTAACCGCTAATACCTGGCCCACAAATTTCCATATTGATGCAGCCGGACGGCTGGTTTAGGTTACATTTCTGGCAGGCACTTCAGCACTTCTTTCGAACCCTAGGCCCCCCGTCCTCCGATGCATTTTCGTAGTCAGCGGACTATGTTTGAATCATACTGTGAGGACAAGGATCCCCTCCCCCATGCCCTTTCTAAGATGTATGCCTTGCTCATTTTCCCTCCTGGCGATTTTATGGTGCAGAGCCTTAGCAAATGGTAAAGGGATCTCAATAAGACTTCCACAGCTGTCCAGATTCAATATATCATCCACCTTTCCCTCAAATCATCTATCAGTACGCGTATGCAGGAATCTAACTACAAATTGACGCGCTGGTATCTTATCCCGTCGGGTCTATGAAAATACTTTCCAGAAGTCTCGGATCGTTGCTGGAGATGTGGAGAAGATAAGGGAACTTTCCTTCACATCTTCTGGTCTTGTCCGAAACTCCAACAGAATTTGTACAGAGAATCTCCCAACAATTTAGACTTTACAATTCCGAGGGATCCTTCCTTCTTCCTGCTCCACCGCTCACAAATACCACGTCAGACATATATAAGAAGTCAGTTCTTTATCACTTGATTAATGCAGCCAAAGCTTGTGTTATTCTGTGGTGGAAAGACCCCAATCCTCCTTCCACTGCCATGTAGCTTAATAAAGGTCAGGAACATCAATACCCTGGAATGCCTGGTACTAACCGCCCAAAATAGAAGAGAACGATATACGAAAACATGGGCATACTGGAATATGTTCATATATTCAGAGGAAGGGAAGTCCCTCCTGGAGAGCTGCTCTAAGGATTGAGGTCCTCCTGCTCTTCGCACTGTTACACCCACGCAACTCATCACCCTGGTTCCTCGACCCTTCTTTTTTTTTTCTCCTCCCTTCCCCACTCCTCCCGCCCCTCTCTTTATCTTTCATGTAAAGTGTCTGCCCATGCAAACTCGAGCATAATGTACATGGTTACCACCTTATCTTTTGAAGTGAGAAACTCTTATGGGTATTAGTGATGTTAAACTACTTTGCATTCCTGCACCTCGCATTATCCTGCATTAACCTGTCAAATTGGATTGTCTTTATATTTGGTGCGACACAGCAACTCCCTTTCTCTTGTTGCATGATGTTCTGATGGATACTTTATTCTTTCATATAAATGAGGAATTTGATAAAAAAAAAAAAAAACACAAACAGTACAGGAAAGAATATGGCTAAAGCATTTGAACCGGTCTTCAATGTCGGCTATGCAATCTCATGTAATTCATACAATTTGCCATGTTTAACACACAGAAAGGTGTTTCCATCCCTAAACCTTTTAATCACTTATTTTTTCTATAAGCCATTATAAAGTAATTTACCATTGATATTTAACAGGAGCTTTAAGAGAATGGGGATACATTTGGAGTTCTGTTTTACTATAATTGCAAAGGGGAATATAGTTTGCTGGCCCATGAATAAGATATTTAGGCAAAAAAAAAAACAACATACTGTATATAGTGGTTTTACCATTGCTACAGCACTTACCCGGAATGTTGGATAGAACTGGACACCATAGTCCTTGCATATGGCCGTATTGTCCTCATTGGCACAGTTTAACACACCAATCTTTATTGATGGGTGCCAGTCTGGAAGGAAAGAAATCAAGAGTTTCATAAGAGAATACACATCTGGCAAGCAATTTTTTGACAACACAAGTCTTTGGTTACATTATGTAAACGCTTTGCCGATATCCTGCGCATGTCACTTTAGTAGCTGTAACATTGTATCAAGCAGCCACAAGGCTTAAACAAATCTTTAAAGATATTCAGGCTGGATGTCGCTGAGCAGGTACAGTTAATGCCTCCATATGTCTCCGGGCTGAAACTGGACCGCAGCAGCAAACTGGCCCACAGGACTGGGTAACAGAGGAGTACGTTTAATAACTACAGAAGAATATCACCAATCAGCAGTCAAATAATCTACGCTGAAAAATATGACAGCACATTGATGCCAAAATGCTCCCCCCCGCTATGTATCCCGGGCTTTGCTTGCTCATCTGCATGCCTGACAGGGATGGGGATAGCGGGTGCTGCTGGGTAGAGGGGGGGGGGGGGGGGGGGGGGGAGGGGAGCAGACACACATCCACTCGCCTCTAGTTGTTGACCCGGAAGTGTTGTCACTTCCGAGTCCCTGTTGACAGTTTCCCCGGCCATCAAATAATATAATACAGTGCAATATGTATTGCATTACATTCAGTGGTGCATAGAGGAGACATGCAGGGTATTTTAGACCATGTGAGGACTCATTAAAGAGAACCTGTCAAAAAAAAAAAAAAAATCACTAGGAAAAAAACAAACAAAAAAAAAAAAAAAGTTAAATGTAAAAAATTTAAGTTACACCCAAGCACATAAAATCCCCCCACCCCACATAAAACACATACAAACTTACATAGGGTGCCTACGTCTAAAAACATTGATTGTGATACATGTTGCATATCAGCGCGCATGCCGGAATGAGGACAATAATTCTAGAAAGACGGCTACAGCGCGGTCGGCTTATTCTGGGTGTACGTTCTCACAAAATTACGCTCCCGCGCACCCGCTGATATCGGCCGTTTACCATGTGATCGCTCCGTCAAATGACAGAGCATCACTTGTAAACAAACCGGCATCATGTCATTACGCCAATTCCTCTCTCCCCTCTCTGTACCAATCGGTACAGTGTGAGAGGGAGAGATCGTTTGCAGTGCCAATACTCTAACAGAAACAAAATAAATTTTTTTTTTTTTTTATAGAATTTTCAGTCTTTTTTGATTTATAGCGCAAAAAATAAAAAAACAAGCAGTGATTAAATACCACCAAAAGAAAGCTCTATTTGTGTGAAAAAAAGGACAAACATTTCATATGGGTACAGTGTTGAATGACCGAGTAATAATTGAAAAAAAAAGAGTCACAGAAAAAGAGCTAAACTGACCCCCATCCCAAAAATAGAAAAGCAAATTCCTCTAGGGGGGGGGGGGGGCTTTTAAATGGGGTAAGTAGCTAATGAAGTATCAGGCAAATATTTAAAAGATATGTCTTTTTATAGTAACATAGTATAAAAGGATAAGCACATACATAAGAAAACGATCTTGTACAAAAATGTTCATAGGAGGCTGGAGGACATACATGATAAACTGTACACTCAAGGTAAATCACACTTGTTCTGTTGTACTAAAGAAAATGCAACAGAGAAACCGACGCGTTTCGAGATTTGTTTTTGTTGCTTTCTCTTCATCAGGGGTGTATGCACTTTATCGCAGAACGTAAGAAACGTCGTACAGATTGTGTGTATTCCAGCATCCAAATTAAAATATGTATACTGCGGTAATTGGCCCCTTTCTGGCCCCCAGCTCTACCGGGCAAGACAACACGCCATCCAGGTGCGACGAATTCCAAAGCAGGAAAAACTGGTATGGTCCCTCACAAAGGGCGTCCCAGTATAGCCCTATGAGGATGGATCCTCTTAAGCCAGACTGGATGCCAAATAATGGGAGGATATACTGTTTATGGAGAAGAAGCCAGCCGCCAACTCATCCATACGCAGTGTGTCAGAGAGCTAGGGATAGTCAGATAGACTGCCCAGGCTGCTGTGTATGTAAGTGGTGCAAGGCTGTTCTCAGTCCAGTCCTCGCCATCCGCATCACACGTCGAGGACTGGACTGAGAACAGCCAGTCTTAGACAGGTATTTGCACCCACCTCTCCCCTGAAAGGTGCCAAATGTGAACCCGGAGGGGGGGAGGGTTCCGATGAGCGAAAGTTCCACTCTAGGGTGGAACCCCGCTTTAAATGGTCACTCTTCACGTCCTCTATTCAGCATCAAGAAATTAAACACATTCTCAGTAAACAATGGAAGGTACTGAAGAATGACCAGATCATTGGGCCGTTGCTACCAGATAAGGTGGATGTAATCTACAGAGGGCCTTCATCACTCCAAATGCAGATTGCTCCCAATATCATTAATCCCCCTTCTCGACCCACGTTCCTTCATAATTTGAAGGGTTCTTTCCCCATGCAAAAAATGCAATATCTGTCTCCATAAACACACCTGGGAGAAAAATTCTTTTACATCAAAATGTTACTCACAGATTCTATCCCATTAAACCGTTTATTACGTGTGTTACAAACCACGTTGTGTATCTAATCACTTGTGGGAAGTCAGTGAACATATTTCCAATATAAGCTTGGGAAAAAAGAAACCGTGTTGTTAAACACTATGCTCATTTTCATCAGAGGGACCCAACTGGTACTCGGTTTTTGGCAATAGATCGGTTAATTTCCCCTTGGCAGGTTCAGCCAAACGGGGTCCATCCAAACTCGAAACATATTGAACATATGAACTCAAATTATATTTTCCATACTGTATGAATGTGGAGATTGCACACGACACTCACCCCCCCCCCCCAGATGATGTCCATTAGGGTGAAACGCGTTGGTTAAAGTTTGTGGCAATCGCTTTTTTACCTTCCAAAGAACAAGATGGTTTTTACCTGCAATTGTGTAAGTGTGACTTACAAGACCTTATGGTATTACACTATGTGGATCCATTTGTTTTTCATGCTCAATGCCCATGGGATGATTTAACATTTGCTGAATGCTTTGCAATTAGTCTGTCTGAAGTGTGATCATCCATCCTTTGGGGGTCTACCTTCCATCCGCAGATTATTCCATTGAGGCCAAGCACTTTTTCAAAATGTATTATAAATCATTCACCTATGTTCATGTATAATCTACATACAAGCTGGAGGGATGTGAAAGAGGTAATGTGAAATTGCCCAAACCCCCCCGCCCCAAATAACCCACACCATATTTATGCAAGAAAATACTACAGATTTGAGTTCAACTACATATTTTTATGATGATTTACAACATTTATTTGGTAATAATGATGTATTTTTCCTCTGAAGACAGTTTTTTTTTTTACATTTGAACATTAGACTGTCAGCCGAGGACTAGAAGCTCCTCCTGCAGATGGGCTGGGAAAGAGCTGGGTCACATGACAGCTGTATACAGGTTATGGAAAAAAAGTACAGTACTTCGATTTTTTTCATCAGCCACATACATGAAGATAAGGGGTGTGTGTGTGTGTGTGTGTGTGTGTGTGTGTGTGTGTGTGTGTGTGTGTGTGTGTGTGTGTGTGTGTGTGATCCCTTTAAGGCTGCATTCACACCCGAGTGTTTTCAGCTGATAAAACGTAAATTGCCCGAAAAAGCACCTGAAAAACACCCAACAAGCAAAATTCCATTCATCTCAATGGCACCTGTTCACATCTGAGCGTTTTGTCACTTGAAGCAAAACGCCTGAAAAATGCTTCTTTGGGGAAAATTACAGGCGTTTTTCTGCTTTTTACATTGGTGACCTGTACAAAATTGTGGCTAAATCGCTGGAAAAATCTTTGTAAAAAAAAAAACACACGACTTTGAAACGCTCAGGTGTGAATGTAGCCTAAAGCGATATTCAGTGTTAATTTTGACATCAAATTTCAATTTAGTCATAGTCTTTTGACTAAAATGCCATTTTAGTTTAAGTCGTATTTTAGTTGACTAAAATGGTCTTAATTTAGTCAACTAAATTAAACACTGGCAATATCAAAAGGGAAAGGCAGGTGCTGGTCTGTACACAACTGCATAACAATGATTTATATGGTTGGGTCATCTGAGCCTGTATCTCAGTTCAAAAATTTGATTTTGACCCTTGATAGTGACTGAAAAAGATGGCTAAGAAATAAAAAAAAAAAGGCATTGGAGAGGAAATAAGAGGTAATAAATAACACATGGACATAAAAATGTGTCTGTGGCTAGGGTCATTTTAAAAAGAATCTGAAGAACGTTGCGACAGGTTCTCTTTATATGTAGAAAACACACGGAATGCTACAAGGCAGCAAGACAAAATGTGAAAATCTGTGACAATTCTGACAAAAATTCCTCAAACCCCTGGCACTGGCCTTGGTTATTGAGAACAGTTGGTAGTTTTGTCGATGAAAGCCTTGATGGCCATTTAGCAGATCCATCCTTTAGACCGGAGCCGACCAAAAACTGCCACTTTCTCCAAAACACAACAATACAGCTTTACTTCCTTATGAATACACAGACTGACAGCAGCTGAGGAAGGATGTCGGTTAAAGCAGACAGGCTGACAGCTGAGAGGACTGAAGGTATCTGAGGACAGATGGGCAGCCATTGAGGTGCAGACAAAGGATTTAACTGACTATTCTGCAGCACACAAAGTCATGTATTGCTCAGAGAAGAAAAACAGTTTGGCTTGGAGGAGAGGAGGGGGTGAGCCCTTTCACTGCCAGTGTGCGCACTTCCTCGTCCACTCTAACTGCAGGGGACCCTGATGGCGGCTGCCAGTACTGGTCTGAAACATTAATGCAGGCTGACAATGCTAGCCTGTTGCTTACTGCACTTGTGGGTCAAAGCGCACCATCTGGGATGTGTGAGCACCCACTAGAAAATGACACCACCCCCTCCAATACCTCATGTTAGAATCACTTGGCATGCAAGCATTTAAAACACGACACTTAAAAATAATAGGCAATTCATGCCAGAGAATCACAGACAACATGCACAAATATGTATGTAAAGTTCTCAATGCTGGTCTTTAAAAAGGAGATATTAGTCTGACGTAGGCGAAAGACAAATACACCAGGCATTATCCTCCGATTAAGGCCTTGGGCACACTTGAGCTAAAAAATGCTGCGTTTTTTTTCTGCCTCTAAGCTCAGGTTTACACTGACGGCGAGAATGAAATCGTACGAGTTAAGCTGAATTCGCACGATTTCATTCCCGCATGTCAGTCCCGACATCGGGGGGGCGATTTCAGAGACATCTGTGCGGATTGCTGCACAGATGTCAAAGGAAAAACGCAACCTGAAGTCGCCAAAAGTAGTACAGAAACTACTTTTGGGAATCGTTGCGGCGCTGCAAATGCAGCGTCGCACCGATTCAGATGGTGCCATTGACGCCAAATTGCTCCAATGTGAACCAGGTTTCCAACGCACTCCATGTTAACCCATGAGTCTATGCACACATAGGCTTTTACAAAAGTTTAGAGGCAAAAAATAAACATTACTTGCACATTCTGAAGAAAAACATATAGGCTTAAAAAAAAAAAAAAAAAAAAAAAAAAAAAAAAAAACACACAAAAGGCAGGTGTGTTTTTGAGCATTAATACATTTCAATTGCCAGAAAAGAAGAATATTCTGGCCAAAAGAATGAATTATCACCAAATGCATTAGCACGGAACGGGCATAAACCAGCTTTTCTCATGTAGGAGAAAAGGCATCTAAAATAATACAGAGTGCATTTGGCCTCATGGACTGGGAGTTTGCAGTGTGTAGACATAGAATAAGCGTAATAAGGCTGCATTCACACCTGACCGTAGCAAACAACTTCCACCCTACGCCGATGTACGTCCCTACTTTGGAGACGGATATCGTTATCCCAGGTCATAACCCTGGTATCCCCGTGTTCGGCCAGCGGTCCAGTACAAGCTAAAAGTCGTCTCTGCGGCGGATTCACCGCGACATCACTTTTATCGGCAGCGGGAGAGGGCCACCCCCTCCCTCCACGATCTGGTGCCCTCCGCTGCTTACCGGAGCCGTCGGCAGGGGCGATCAGGTCTGTTCCCTGGGCTGACATGGAGACGAGTGAGGGGAAGATGACACTGCAGGGTGGAAGCAACATCAAAGCGTCACTTCCGCCCATAGCCCTTAAAAGGACCATTTTATTTTTTGTATTTAAAAAAAAAAAAAAAAGACAAAATCTTTTTATTTTATTGCATTTTAGTGTAAATATGAGATCTGAGGTCTTTTTGACCCTCAATCTCATATTTAAGAGGTCCTGTCATGCTTTTGTTCTATTACAAGGGATGTTTACATTCCCTGTAACAGGAATAAAAGTGACAATTTTTTTTTTTAAACCACTTTAAGACCAGCCTCGTTTTGGATTTTAGGTGTTTACATGTTTAAAACAGTTTCTTTTGCTAGAAAATTACTTAGAACCCCCAAACATTATATATAGTTTTTTTTTTCTAACACCCTAGAGCATAAAATGGCGGTCGCTACAATACTTTTTTTTACGCCGTATTTGCGCAGCGGTCTTACAAGCGCACTTTTTTGAATAAAAAAATAAGACAACAGTAAAGTTAGTCCAATTTTTTTATATTGGGTCACTTTTATTCCTTTACAAGGAATGTAAACATCCCTTGTAATAGAAAAAAAAGCATGACAGGTCCTCTTAAATATGAGATCTGGAATCAAAAAGTCCTCAGATCTCATATTTAGACTTAAATGCAAAAAATAAAAATAAATAAAGTCATTTAAAAAAAATGACATTGAAAAAATGTTCCTTTAAGAGGTATGGGCGGAAGTGACGTTTTGACATTGCTTCCGCCCTGCTATGGTATAGAGACGGTTGGGGACCATCTTAGCCTCATTAATCTCCATACCCAGCTAGGAAAAGGACCCGATCGCCTCCGCCGCTATCGAAGGCTCCGGTAAGTGGTGGAAGGCGTGGGAGAGCGGCGGAGGCACCTCTCCCGCCGGCGATAACGGTAATCTCATGGCGAATCCGCCGCGGAGACCACCATTATCGTAATTACGACTGGCGCCTTAAGAGATGGATATCTCGGTTGTGGCAGCAGCTGCTGCCGCCGTTACCGAGATATCCCTCTTCAAAAAAGGGACGTACATCGTCGTGTGCTGGTCGTAAAGTGGTTAAGACAGTGTAAAAATAAACAGGTAAAAAATGTAAAAGAAAAAAAAAAAAAAAAAATTTTTAAAAACGCGCCACGTCCCGCCGATCATGCTTGCAGAAGCGAGCGCATACGTGAGTAGCGCCCCGCATATGAAAACAGTGTTCAAACCACACATGTGAGGTATCGCCGTGATCGGTAATATCTCAGGAATGAGAGCAATAATTCTAGCCCTAGCCCTCCTCGGTAATGCAAAACGTGCAACAGGTAGAATTTTTTTAAAAGTTGCCTATGGAGATTTTTAAGGGTAAAATTTTGTTGCCATTCCACGAGCGGGTACAATTTTGAAGCGCGACAGAAAGTATTGCAACGACCGCCATTTTATTCTCTAGGATGTTAGAAAAAAAATGTATACTGTTTGGAGGTTCCAAGTAATTTTCTAGCAAAAAGAAAAATGTTTTTAACTTGTAAACACCACATCTAAAAAAAGAGGCCCGGTCTTAAAGTGGTTAAGCAGTTTTCCGGCATTTTTGACACATTTTTTGCACCACCTGTTTTTATACAGCGTTTTTGAATTAGCCAATCGATTTTTTGTTGATTAGGGTGTTACTACTACTACTAATAAATGCACGTAAAATACACAAATAAAAATCATAACTAAATTCAATAAACACCAATAATAAATAAATAACCACTAACCTTAACACTTAAATTTTAATAAAAATAACTAAACACCCTAACACAAAAAAATAAAAAAAATTTTGTTCGGGCGTTTAATTTTATTATTAATAAGTTATTTTTTTTACGGTTGGGGTTAATTATTTATGTATTACATATTTATTTATGCATTTATATTACATTTGTTTATTCATATATTACTATTTTATCTTTGACATTTTTTCATTTGATCAGAAAACGTGCACAAAAACGCTTGTTTCGATTAGTTCTATGGAAATAAAAAAAAAAAAAAAAAAAAAAAAAAAAAATCGCACCAAAAATGCTCAAATGTGCCCAATTCAAGCTATCCAGAACTTTTTGGAGCTTCAGGCGACTTTGAATGGGGATGTGAACCATTTCCATAGAAAGTAATACATTCTTTTTTTCTCCTCCAGCGTTTGAGCTTCAAAACGCTGAGGTGTGAATGGTGCCTAAGTTTGATTCCCCTCACAAACCAAAACTTATACAGAAGGCCAGAAATGTCGTCGTCGTCATATGTGATTTCGGTCCTGTTCACACGTAGTATGATGACCTACGTTTTATCGCACTGAAAGCAAGCAGGTCTCCGCTAAGACACAAATGTGTCCTATACACACTGCAACTTAAACTGGAGGTGTGGTGCAGCAAGCTGTGATAAAATTCAAACATGCTGCATTTTATTGCAGTGCACTGGACAGGATCGCATGTCAATGTACAGCAGCGCAACACACCATACTGCTCTACATTGACATTAAAGTGATTTTAAGGGTTCTTTAAAAAAAAAAAAAAAAAAAAAAAAAAACACAACATGTCATATTTGCCTCCACTGTGCAGCTCATTTGTGTGGCCCTAAACCTGCTCTTGTGGGGTCCCCCAGCGGCTCTTCCCCACATCTGAGAAGAAGAAAGAAAGAAGAAGAAGAAATTTAGATTATGTCGAAGTGGTCCCTATATTTATATTTCAAATCTTTGATATTCATTAAATTTGTCTTAGTGCCCCATACATATTTTATTTAATTTTCAAAATCAATTTCTAAATTTTATATTTTAATTATTCAATCTATTTATCTATTAACTCTATTCATTTATCTACATTTAATTGTATATTTTTTTACATCCACATAATTTAATTTTTATATCCAGTCTTTTACCCATTTTATACTTATTTATTCTGCATACAGTTTTAAATAATTTATTATGGTCCTTTTATAGATAAGTTTATTAATGGAATTTTAAAACACAAATATTATTTAATTATTTTATATTCCTTAATTTATTTTAAGGTAATAAATGTAATATTGGAGTTCCTTTATAAGATTGTCATTGTGCAATGCATGATGGTGCCACTAACATATGGCTTCGGCACTTCTTATGACACATACCAACATAATTATTAGACGCCACTAAATAAATAGCTCTGATATATAGCTTACGTCACTCGTTTGTACTGCAAACGTTATGTTCAAATATAGCAGACATATGGCGTCTGTCATTTATAGATGCGCAATTGTAAACGACACATATTGATATCAATGCCATCCGGTGCAGCTTGCATAATGACATCTCTTGTTGCTGACACAAGTTTTATTGTAAGGTGACATGTAATATTGTATGTATATAAAAAGCTTGATGTTTATTAGCTGTAACCATGGCGATCCATGTGCTAGGGGGGGCGGCCGCACTGAGCCTCCATATGCAGATATTGCAGGCGGTACTCTGGGTCCTCCGTCCACTATTGACAACATGTAAGCACTGTGATTGGTTGGGCGGCCTGCCGCTCAACATAAATAGACCGATTCCGGGTGTTGGCTTACGTCCTCGTGACGAAACGCGCCAGTGACGTAAGCGGTCCAAGCTTGCGCTCCACAGGCCCGAAATAGGAAGTACTCCGCTGCCGTACACAGCGGAACTCATCCCTCTACATTTCCTGCGAGGAGGAAAAAGCTCAGGCACAGTGCACTTTACACTTTACACTTTACACTTTACATTTTCCCTATTTTTAATACATTTTGGTACGCTTAACTTACTAAGGGATTTGTTTGTTTTGGGGAAGAATTTCAATAAATTGCATTTTATACAGTATCACACTATGTGGCCCAATTATTTTCCCACATGTTTTGACCGGTACCTACGTATTGGGAGAACTAGTATGGTGATATTGGAGGAAAAGTGGAGAAATTGATGACTACAGGCTTATATTTATTGTGTATCTGGTGAGTGTACCCCCATAAGGGGAAGAGCATCGCACGTGGTGAAGTGTTCTGGTGGATGGCTCAGATTGACTACACAGCAACTATATAGAACCGTTTCACTTTTATACTGTTGGAGAATCATTTATTTATTCAATCGGACACTCACGTCCAGCTGATAGCGCTGCTACAATAACCTAAAAGACTTTCTATGCACTTTTGTTTATTGTAATTTTTCATTCAATTTTATTTTAAGTGGCTGCTGTTGTAGTGTGCTTATATTTTCACACCGCTGAGATTTTTTGTATATTAATTTATATGCAAATCTCTCTTATATATAATTTTACGTATTCATTTTTCACTATACATTTACACACTGAGATTTTATTCATTTTAAACCTCATTTATCGCATAGATAAACCATTCATTTGGCACAGAGTGATGTTTGCATAGGAGAGCGGTTTTATCAAACATCTAGTATACATCACCATTACTAGTTAAAAAAATGTTTGGGGTTCCAAGTAATTTTCTAGCAAAGAAAAAAATAAATTTTTTAACATGTAAATAACACATCTAAAAAAGAGGCCGGTCCTTAAGTGGTTAAGGCTTGCACCTTGTACAGTGCCCAGTCTTGCCATGAAGAGTTAATCTAGCTCCGAGCAGTCCTCTTATCTTTTTTCAGTGAGATAAAAAAACTGACAGAGAAATAGGAGTCCTTTCTCCCCCTTGCTGTAAGTGACAGGCGATTTACATATCTCATGCACTAGCCTGAGAGACATTCTGTGTACTTTAGATCCCCAACTCCATTGGCTGGTCCACATCTCAGCATGATTTGGCATGCAGAAGTCATGTGGTGACCTTTCTGGGTTTTGACTGGATGTTAGTGATCATAGCAGAAGTTCAGCGTAAGAAATACACAGGAGAAAATGCATGTTGACAAGGGGAGTGTAGAGGTGGGCGGGGAGTCTACTGACTCTACCCACCGAGCTCCAAACAACAGACCCACCCACAGAATCTGCAGTTTTTCGGGTCTCATAACAGACAGAGGGGAGACATTTGACATACATGCAGGAGGCATGTATATCCTTCTAGATAACCACTATGGCAGTAGTTTAGAAAGAATAAGAGTGGGTTTACCTTCACTATAAAAAGGGGCGGGCGGAACTCCGCTTTCATTCCAATTTTATTTTCGTCATTTAGTCATAGTTTGTCACTGAACACATGCAGCTGACAAAAATATTTTCCTCAATGACATTAAGGCTGCATTCACACCTGATCGTTTCAAAGTCGCTCGTTTTTACCACGGTTCTGTTCAGGTCACCAATGTAAAAGGCAGAAAAAATGCCTGTAATCTGCCCCAAAGAAGCTCATGTTCTTTTTTGAGCTTAGGTCGTTTTTCCAGGCATTTTGCTTCAGGTGACAAAAAACACACAAATGTGAACAGGTACCATTGAAATGAATGGGATTTCGCTTGGTCGGTTGTTTTTTTGGCCATTTTACGAGCTGAAAAAGCTTGTTTGGCTGGGCTTCTATGGATCACAGGAGTGCAATTCGTTTTGCACTAATGTGACCCATTTTCAACAGAGAGCGTCCTGAAGTCACTGCTGACGTCATGAATATCAGTCCAGACACCGCGTCATCACAACAATAAAGTCTGGATCCGCCAGCTGCCTGGACTGACACCCGGCTCAGCCTCCCAGCAAACCACTGAGAGATTGAGACGGCCGCTCTGCCCCTCCACAGCTCAGCGATCCAATGAGCGTGGAGGAGCAGAGCGGACATTCAGCAGCTCTCTGCTCGGGAAGCTGTAAGAACGTTGGCAATGTTTCGATTGCTCGGTTCTCAGTGTAGAGGCACCAGGGGACCGATGCTGCATCCACCTAGCTAAGTATGATAGAGGAAAACCCCCCAAACCCATACTGCTCTTTTAACATCGTTTCTAAACGCTTCAAAAAGCAGCTTGATGGCCTGAATGCAGACAATTCATTTTTTACTCACTATCCAATTTCCTTCTCCATTTGTAATTTTGCAGTCAGTTCAGAAACTGATCCTACAGTCAGGCAGGCAAGAGGCCCGTCACTGTGCCGGAAACCCAGCTGGCTGTACTAAGACTTTAATGATGGGTCTGCTTAATTACAGGTTACCAAAAGAACAATCTTTAAGAAGCCAAAAAGCCATGTTTACTTAATGTGAAAACTGGAAGCCTGAGCAATAGGTGAAGCCGACAGATGTATTGCCAGTGAACGAGCGACTGATTTGTACTTTTCTAAAACCACTTCAAATACCAACATTACAAGGGAACGTGTACCACATCCAACAAGTTTACGTTTTCAGAAAGCCATTTGTTACCTAAAAGTACTGGTCAATGTAGTGCCCGGTTCCTGTGTGCTCACTGGTGTGCTTTGGGCAGGGGGTGGTGTAAAGCATTGTTACAATCACAATGTTTACTTTTTTAATTTTACTCAAATATCACTAAATTACATTTCATTCAAGTTTATGCACTGCAAAAAAAAAATTCTCAGTGCACATCAACACAGTGTGCTGTCATGGTCCAATACAAACTAATAGCTCAATTCACTAAGCACACCAGGAAAAGGATTCTTATCTTTAGAAAAAGTGACTGTTATGTCACGAATGCAATGAGATTTTAGATTTCAGACACATTGTTGGGAAACAAAAAAAAATAATAAATAAATAAGGATCCTCACTGTTGTGTAAAGCTTCCTAAATTAACCACTTGCTTACTGGGCACTTAAACCCCCTTCCTGCCCAGAACAATTTTCAGCTTTCGGTGCTCTCACACTTTGAATGACAATTACTCACTCATGCAACACTGTACCCACAAATAGAGCTTTCTTTTGGTGGTATTTGATCACCTCTGGGTTTTTTATTTTTTGCGCTATAAATGAAAAAAGACTGAAAATTTTGAAAAAAAATGCATTTTTCTTTGTTTGTGTGATAAAATTTAGCAAATTATTAATTTTTCTTCATAAATTTTGGCCACAATTTATACTACTACATATCTTTGGTAAAAATAACCCAAATTAGTGGATATTATTTGGTCTTTGTGAAAGTTACAGATTCTACAAACTGTGGTGCGAATCATACGAAATTGATCACCTCTGATGCACTGGTGGCCTATCTCATTTCTTGTGACCCGAACAAGCCAGGAAAGTACAAATAACCCCCAAATTACCTCTTTTTGGAAAGTAGACATTCCAAGGTATTTAGTAAGAGGCATGGTGAGGTTTTTGATGTCGTAATTTTTTCCCACAATTCTTTGCAAAATGAATTATTTTTTTCCACAAAATTGTCATTGTAATTGCCATGTATTTTGGGGTGTCATTTGTGGTATAACAAAGAAATAACTTCTTTGTTATACCACAAATGACACCCCAAAATACATTTTGCTACTCCTCCTGATTATTACGATACCACATGTGTGGGACTTTTACACAGCCTGGCCACTTAGAGAGGCCCAACATGCAGGGAGCGCCATCACGTGTTCTAGGAGCATAAATTACACATCTAACTTGTTGACTACCTATTACACTTTTGAAGGCCCTGGAGCACCAGGACAATGACACGTGACAATGACACGTGACACTGACGTGGCACTGATAGGTGGCACTAATACGTGGCACTGATGAGAGATGGCACTAATAACAGATGGCACGTGACACTGACGTGGCACTGGTGACAGATGGCACTAATATGTGGCACTGGTTACACGTGACACTGATGACAGATTGCACTAACGTGGCACTGATGACACGTGGCACATTTTTATTCTCGTTTTTTTGTTGTACTCACGGCTGCTGCAGCCGTTCACCGCATGTGAGGAGGGAGAGCGGCGCTGAGAGATGATCTCATATATGTTTACATATGAGATCATCTCTCATTGGACATGCCGATCGCACTGTAAACGGCCGCTGTGATTGGCTGTTTACAGCGATCTGTGACTGGCTGTGTCCAACGGACACGGCCAGCACAGAACTTCCCCGATGCGCGCTCTCAGGAGCGCGCATTAGGGAAGTAAACAGGAGGACGTCCTCCCTGCAGGGAGCATCCGCTCTGCAGCCGTCTTTCGGCTACAGCTCGGGCGCCAAGTGATTAAAGAGGAACTGTAGTCACATAATTTGCAATATTATGAGAGAGAGAATGTTTTTACTATCCAAAGTTAAAAACGGGCAGAGGATTTAATAGATGGAAAGATGAAAATGACTGAAGTTCTGCTTTAAGGTTTGTGTGTGAAAACAGGAAATAGGACTTTTAAAAGTAATCAGACTGGATGCAATGACACCTCTTGATTGGCTGGTTCCATTTTTTAATCTGTACAGGATAGCAGTGTTGTGGTGTGAACAAGGCACATAGAAAACAACTGTTTTCTTTGTGCCCTCGCAGAAACAGGTGCAGAAAAACTCATGTCTCTGCACATGCTGTGGAGGCCTACAGGCCAAGTTCGCCTTAAGTAACATGTTACACCCATATTTAAAAGCGATTGTAAAGGCTTAACGCTTTTTACCTTCATGTATTCTATGCATGAAAGTAAAAACTCTTCTGTGTGCAGCTCCCCCCTAAAACTTACCTGAGCCCCATCTTGATCCAGCGATGTGCACGGCCACCTCAGCTCTCCAGAGTGTCTCCCTCCTCATTGGCTGAGACAGCAGTGGTAGTCATTGGCTCCTGCCAAACAGTAAGTCAATGAGGAGAGCGCGGGGGCGAGTCAAGCTCCGTGTAAGAATGGACAGAGCAGCGGCTCGGGTGCCCGCATACTAGCAAGCTGCTTGCAATGGGGGCATTAGGCAGGAGGGAGGGGCCTGGAGTGCCAGCAAGGTACATGAACAGAGGAGGATCAGGGCTGCTCTGTGCAAAACCACTGCACAGCACAAGATAAATGTTTTCTTTTTAATACCAAACACAATGTTAAATGTAATTTTAAGATGTAGCATGTTACTATTAAGTAAAGAAAAAACCTTGCTTGCGCTGCCTGACTCACAGTACTAAACCCACAGGAGCTGCTGCTAGCACCCTGTGTTCCCACATGAACAAATATATAAAAAAATAGTGCTGTGCTGCTGACACTTAAAGCGATTGTAAAGTCTCAAAAAAAAAAAAAAAACACATACATGTTATACTTACCTGCTCTGTTGCAGTGTCCCGGGTTGGCTGAGGGACTCGTGGACATCACTGGACAGAGATGGGGCTCGGGTAAGTATTGGGGGGTGCTGGGGAGGCTGCTGCACACAGAAGGCTTTATCTTAATGCATTAAGGCTAAAAAAAAAGCTTCTACCTTTACAACTCCTTTAAGAAATATTTCTAAGTTAACAAAATATTGAAAAAATAAAATTAAATGATAAGGTCATAATACTGCAAGACATGATAAAGTTAAAAATCAAACACCATACAGACGTACTAGCACCTGTATAATAGAATAGTACTGGTGATATAACTAATCATTCAAATAATTAAAGTGAGATTAAACCAACCACCTATAAAAAAAAAGTGAATGCAAAAAAAATAAAAAATAAATCTTCAGTAATCACCCGCTGCCCTCCTAGTACAAAAATAGAGCAAATGAGTGAAAATAAGGCCAAAAAAAAAAAAAAAAACACACACACACACACACACACACCACAACAACTATGTGACGCTCTCCAATATAGTTTTTTGTATTTTTGGGAAATATTATAGCAAAAAGTAAACAATATTGCTATATTTTTTTTTTTTTTTAAATTGTCACTCTTTTTTGTTTATAGTGCAGAAAATAAAATAAAAACTGCAGAGGTGAACACACACACACACACACACATACATATCGTGACTGAAACAAGTCAGAACGGGGAAATGCCTAGTTTACATTAGGCATCTCCCCGTTCTACCTCTCCACACCTTAATCACGTGCCGCCGTGATAGTGCCAAGTCAAGATGTGCCATGCTGATAGACTCATACCCAAAAAACTGATTGCTGTAATAAAATCAAAAGGTGCTTCAACAAAGTATTAGTGTAAGGGTGTGCACACTAAGACCCCTTTCACACTGGGGTGTTTTGCAGGCGCTTAAAACAGCTGCTCCATTCACTCCAGTGTGAACGCCCCCCCCCCCCCCCCCCCCCCCGAGGGCTTTTACACTGGAGCGGTGCGCTGGCAGGGAGTCAGAAAAAGTCCTGCCAGCAGCTTCTTTGGAGCGGTGAACTCACTGCTGCTCCCTATTGAACTCAATGGGGCAGCGCTGCTATACCGGCAGCATTTTGCGGACGGATTTAACCCCCTTTTCGGCCGCTAGCTGGGGGTTAAAACCGCCCCGTGAGCGGCCAATTAGCGCTGATAAAACGAAGGTAAAGTGGCGCTAAAAAAAGCTAAAATACAGCCCATTAATTGTAATGTGCCTTGAGTAAAAAAAAAAAAAAAAAAAAAAAGGAAGAAAAATCAGCTTTATTGGTCAGTAATTTATGTCTCATGCACGCGAATGCCATTTACATATTGTGCAGATCAAGAATGCAAGAATAAGTCCTCGCATATTTGCATGAAAATGCATGTAAAAGCGCACAAATACATACAAAAAAAAAAAAAAAAAGTCTGAAAAAGTAGATGCTAAAACAGGAGTATCATGTGCAAGATGTCTTAGTGTTTTTGCAGTAAAAGGAAAAAAAGCTATTCATAGCATTTAGGAGCGTTTCTGTTGGAAGAACGCTCTAAGAAACTCTACAAACTATCTTTTTCTGCTCCAAGAGGCTGAAGCTCAAAAAACGCTACCAGCCTAAAGTAGCATACATGGACACATAGTACAACACCATTTAGCTTCTACGACAATATAAAAAAAAAAAAACACAACAGCTTTTAGGAGCTTAAAAAAAATAAATTGTGTAATAATATATAAATATATATATATATATATAAATATATATATATATATATATATATATATATATATATATATATATATATATATATATATATATATATATATATATATATATATATATATAAAAACGCTAGTGTGCATGAAGCCTGAAGATAAATTCATTCATTACTTGGTGGAATTGAAGATTAGAGGACTTTTATAGGCGATTGGACATGTGCTACACTTTGCACACGTTCGGTCCCTTTCACACTACCGCGACTTCAAAGTCATGCGATTTTTGCCGCAATTTCAAGGAATGCCTGTGTAACTTGCATCAAAGTCGGACCAAAGTAGTGCAGGGACTACTTTGAAGTCGGCACGACTTGAAGTCATACTAATATGAATGGATTTGGAAAGAATTTATTTGCAAATTATGGTGGAAAATAAGTATTTTGTCAATATCAAAAGTTCATCTCAATACTTTATTATATATCCTTTGTTGGCAATGACAGAGGTCAAACGTTTCCTGCAAGTCTTCACAAGGTTGTTACAAACTGTTGATGGTATGTTGGCCCATTCCTCCATGCAGATCTCCTCTAGAGCAGTTATGTTTTGGGGCCGTCGCTGGGCAACACGGACTTTCAACTTTCCAAAGGTTTTCTATGGGGTTGAGATAAGGAGACTGGCTAGGCCACTTCAGGACCTTGAAATGCTTCTTACGAAGCCACTCCTTCGTTGCCCGGGTGGTGTGTTTGGGATCATTGTCATGCTGAAAGACCCAGCCACGTTTCATCTTCATCTTCACCCTTGCTGATGGGAGGAGGTTTGCACTCAAAATCTCACAATACATGGCCCCATTCATTCTTTCATGTACATGGATCAGTCGTCCTGTTCCCTTTGCAGAGAAACAGCCCCAAAGCATGATGTTGCCACCCCCATGCTTCACAGTAGGTATGGTGCTCTTTGGTTGCAACTCAACATTCTCTCTCCGCCAAACACGATGAGTTGTGTTTCTACCAAACAGTTCTACTTTGGTTTCATGTGACCATATGACATTCTCCCAATCCTCTTCTGGACCATCCAAATGCTCTTTAGCAAACCTCAGACGGGCCCGGACATGTACTGGCTTAAGCAGGGGGACACGTCTGGCACTGCAGGATCTGAGTCCCTGGCGGCGTAGTGCGTTACTGATGGTAGCCTTTGTTACGTTGGTCCCAGCCCTCTGCAGGTCATTCACTAGGTCCCCCTGTGTGGTTCTGGGATTTTTGCTCACCGTTCTTGTGATCATTTTGACCTATGCATTAAGGTGGAAAAAAATAAAAAAAAAACTTTGCCGCCGCCTCTCTGCCTGTTGTCTCGGCTCTTGATTGGATAGATTGATAGCAGCGCAGCCATTGGCTCCCGCTGGTTTCAATCAAATCCAATGACGCGGATGCCGCGGCAGAGTCCTGCATTCTGTGTGAATGTACACACCGCACGTGTGTCCACCTTAGGAGAGCCTTCTCCAACGTGGACACTCAATGTGGGGAGGAGCTCCCAGCGCTGCCAGGGGACCCCAGAAGTTGAGGATCGGGGCCACTCTGACACTTAAACTGACAATTGCGCGGTCGTACGACGTGGTACCCAAACAAAATTTACATCCCTTTTTTCCCACAAATTTAGATTTCTTTTGGTGGTAATTTGATCACCTCTGAGATAGATAGAGAGATTATCTATCTACACATACACACATTCTATCTCATATATTAAAAAAAAAAAATTTATATAAAGAATTATGTTTATTCCACTACATTAAAATCGGTTTCCGTTAAAAGTTATAGGCATCTACAAAATAGTTTTTTTTTTTTTTTTTTTACCTGCAATTAGCGGTGATCACTGACATATATTGGAACTGTGATAGTGTGGTGAACATTCCGATACTAACTTACTGGGTGGAAACAGACTGTCACTGACATCACTAGTGACACTAATACAACGATCAATAATACGATTATACACGGTCAGTGCACTAATGACACTGGCTGGGAAGGGGTTTACATCTCTGGTAATCAAGGGGTTAAATGTGTGCCTAACAAGTGTAATGTGTGCTACTTTTTACAAAATATCTTAGTTTTTTTGCTTTGCAGGGACATGAACTGAGGTCACTGAAATTAGGTCAGTTTAACCACCTAAAAGACTAAGCCTTTTTCTGACACTTGTTGCTTTTGCTTCCAAGTTAACAGTATTTTTTGCTAGAAAATTACTTAAGAGCCTCCACACATTATACCGTAAATATTTTTTAGCAGAGACCCTAGAGAATAAAATGGTGGTTGTTGCAATATTTTATGTTACACTGTTTTGCGCAGCGGTCTTTCAAACGCAATTTTTGGGGAAAAAATACACTTTAATGAATAAAAAAAAAAAAAAAAAAAGTAAAGTTAGCCCAATTTTTTTGGTACAATGTGAAAAATGCTTAAAAAATAAATAAATAAAAAAAGCTCTAGATCTAGGCTGTGATTGGACACAGTTAATCAGCAGGTCCCAGGCCATGAATCATTGGCCAGCAGGTACAAGTCACAGCGGGTGTCAAGATAGGGTGCTCCCTAAACCCAGAAACTGGCAATAATATACCAGTACCTCACTTTGCATGCTGGAAAAGGACACAGGTTTATTGTAAAGAGACATTGTCATTTAGAGGTGAACTTTAAATGCATACAACCAATATTAAAGTGGATCTCCGTCCTGGGGAAAAAAATTTTATTTATTTTTTTTTTTTTAAAAGTCAGCAGCTACAAATATTGCAGCTGCTGACTTTTAAAAATCGGACACTTACCTGTCCCGGGGTCCAGCGATGCGGGGGAACGAGGACCCCCCCCCCCTCGTTGCCCGAGCCGCTCACGGCGCCGACATTCCTAATGTGGGGAACCCGGCTGTGGCTTCACAGCCGGGCACCCACTGCGCATGCGCGAGCGGCGCCGTGATTTGACGCTCAGTCATCTGGGACATGTGACAGGTCCCAGATGACTGTGCGGCGCCGAGGGGGAAGTGACGTTTTGCCCGGGCAATGAAGGTGGCAGACTTCGAGGGACCCCTAGCAACAGGCATTTAAAAGGTGAGTAAAAAAATTTTTTTTTTCCAATTATTTTTTTTTTTTTTTTTTTTATGATTTTTTAAGCCCCTTTTGTTTTTTTGACCGCAACCCCACTTTAAGTAATAAGCAATTTAAATACTCTCTCCTTAAATATCTAACCCTATGGAGTGACAGCTGACACAAACACATACAGGGCTGAGAAGGAGACAGCTGACACAAACACAGAAGTCCTGCTTCCTGGTCTTTCAGGTTTATCAGCTATGATCACCTATAAAATAAACTGCTCATCTGTAAACAGTGCCACAAGTACACACAAGTGATGTTTGCACATGGAGATGCTACTTAAACAGAAGTAAATTATCACCCGATACAAAAAAATTGGCTGTATTTTTACCACAATGAACTCGCAGACAACCTCTGTCTGAAAAGTTGACAAGAAATCAATTGTCTAAAATAAATTTCACTAAATAATCACGATTGTTCACCAAATGTAAGCCTATGCTCAGCACATGAATGTACACACGAAGCAGAAACCATCCAATGGTACGCACTGCACTAGGTTCAATCATACAACCAATGGGATAACACCAGGAACTGACCAATACATTTTCCAGCTGGGAGGTAAAGCAGCCAATGACGATGAATATCACTTCACACACAAAGATGGGAAATACAAGCAGAATTCATCAGCCAAAATACACAGCAGGGAAGAACAACATACGTGTACTGACATTACACCACTACAAAGTGAGCCCAGAGTCATTACTGGACCTTCCCCCAGTGTGTGCCAGGATTTCACCAGTCCTACAGCAAGTGCCCCCCGCAGACAATATACTTCCCCCCCGTGATGTCACACGCCCCCCTGTACACCATATATTACCCCCCAGTGATGTCACACGCCCCCCTGTACACCATATACTACCCCCCAGTGGATGTCACACGCCCCCCGTACACCATATACTACCCCCCAGTGGATGTCACACGCCCCCCGTACACCATATACTACCCCCCAGTGGATGTCACACGCCCCCCGTACACCATATACTACCCCCCAGTGGATGTCACACGCCCCCCGTACACCATATACTACCCCCCAGTGGATGTCACACGCCCCCCGTACACCATATACTACCCCCAGTGATGTCAAACACCCCCCCCCTACCATATATTACCCCCCCAGGGATGTCACACGCCCCCCGTACACTGTATACTACCCCCCCCAGTGAGGTCAAACGCCCCCCGTACACCATATACTACCCCCAGTGATGTCACACGCCCCCCATACACCATATACTACCCCCAGTGATGTCAAACGCCCCCCATACACCATATATTACCCCCAGTGATGTCACACGCCCCCCGTACACTACCCCCCAGTGATGTCACACGCCCCCCGTACACCATATACTACCCCCCAGTGATGTCACACGCCCCCCATACACCATATACTACCCCCAGTGATGTCACACGCCCCCCATACACCATATACTACCCCCAGTGATGTCAAACACCCCCCCCCGTACACTGTATAATACCCCCAGTGATGTCAAACGCCCCCCATACACCATATATTACCCCCCAGTGATGTCACACGCCCCCCGTACACTACCCCCCAGTGATGTCACACGCCCCCCGTACACCATATACTACCCCCCAGTGATGTCACACGCCCCCCATACACTGTATAATACCCCCCAGTGATGTCACACGCCCCCCGTACACCATATATTACCCCCAGTGATGTCAAACGCCCCCCATACACCATATACTACCCCCAGTGATGTCACAATCCCCCGTACACCATATACTACCCCCCAGTGATGTCACACGCCCCCCATACACTGTATAATACCCCCCAGTGATGTCACACGCCCCCCGTACACCATATATTACCCCCAGTGATGTCAAACGCCCCCCATACACCATATACTACCCCCAGTGATGTCACAATCCCCCGTACACCATATACTACCCCCCAGTGATGTCACACTCCCTCCGGGCAGTGTAGCGATGCTCTCACCCTGCACGTCCTCAGCCAGGCTCTTCCAGGTGGGGGCGTAGTTGATACAGTGTCCACACCAGGAGGAGTAGAACTCCAGCAGCCAGGCGGAGGAGGAATTGTAGAGAGCGGCATTGACTGTCTTCCGGTCCATGATATGTATGCCGGGATCTCGGGGCCCGTACAGCGAACTCTCCCCGCTCACCACCCAGCACAGCGTCGCCATCACCGGCCACCACATCCCTGCAATCTCCACTATACCGGCCGCCATACTGAACGGGCGTGACGTCACCGCCAGGAGAACACACAACCCGGAGGGAACGCCCTGAATGGGCGGAGCCGATCCGCCCTCTGTGGAGGAAGGACAACGTGGATGGGGCAGGCATAGGCAGTGTAATCACTGTATATAGTGATACCTGTGTACAGCATGTCTCTGTGTACACTGTCATCATATCACAGCTTATGGGCATTTGTGAGAGGAGTCATAGGACTTTCTACAGAAAACATGAGTCCAGCCCTGCTCTTTCTCTTGTGCTGGTCTATACAGCTGAATTTATTACAGAAGGATGTATCTAATACATTCCTGCACAGGCTAGGGGTTCTCTAAATTGCAAGCAAACCAGAACATAGCTAGTGATTCACCCTAAAAACAACAACCATGAAAAGCTATGAATCCTGAACCCCACATACTATATAGTTGTACTTACACTGTATGTGACAGTAAATGTACACAGTGACAAGAAGTATGTGATCCCTTGGAATGAACTGTTTTTTCTGCAGTAATTTGTCATAAAATGTCATCTGATCCTCATCAGATCACACTGATTTCCAAAAGTAGTTCCTGCACTACTTTTGGTGACGTCAGGGGCGATTTCAATAGACATCTGTGCATGAACCCGCACATACGTCTTTCAAAGTGCCCCCCGAAGTCGCACTGAAATGCAGGTTTGAAATCATGCGAGTTCAGCTGAAACCCACGTTTAGTGTGAACATACTAGGGCCGAAACAACTAATCCATTATGAAATTAATCGATTACTATTTTCATAATCGATTAATCAGGCAGTAACATAATGGGGTTAGAAAAACTAAAATGAGCCCTTTATCATACAAAAAGAGCAAATAATCGCTACTGTAAATATTACTTTCACTGTTCCACAGTAAAAAAAATTAACCCCTTAAGCCCCATACACACTATTCGATTTTTGTCTACAGACTTACCAAAACCTTAAGAGTTTCAATTTGTAATCACTCAGGCAGGCCCTTGCACTACATGGTTTTGGTAAATCTGAAGACAAAAATCTGCAGAAAATCTAATAGTGTGTATGGGGTCTTATGCCCCGTACACACGATCGGAAATTCCTCCAGCAAAAGTCTGATGTGAGCTTTTGGTCAGAAATTCTGACCATGTGTAGGCTCCATCGGACTTTTGCTGGCGGAATTCCCGCCAGCAAAAGATTGAGAGCAGGTTCTCAATTTTTCGGTCGTAAAAAGTTTTGATCGGAAATTCCGATCGTCTGTACCAATTCCGACGCGCAAAATTCCTACGCGTGCTCGGAAACAATTCTACGCATGCTTGGAAGCATTGAACTTAATTTTCTCGGCTCGTCGTAGTGTTGCACGTCACCGCGTTCTTGATGGTCGAAAGTTCAGAGAACTTTTGTGTGACCGTGTGTATGCAAGCCAAGCTTGAGCGGAATTCCATCAGAAAAATCATCCAAGATTTTTCCGACGGAAAATCCGCTCGTGTGTACGCAGCATTACAGTAGTGATTTGCTCTTTTTGTACTATTTTCGTTTTTTTAACCCCATTATTTTACGCAAAAAAAACCGCAAATCGCAGCAAAATCACGTTTGCAAAAATCTAAATGCACAGCAAAAAGCACAGCAGAAACAGATCAAACGCAAACTTTACATATTAACTAAATTATACTAATTATATTAACTAAATTATACACTACACAGTGGTATTTTAGGGGTGTTCATTTTTTCATATTTTATTTTATAATTTTTATATATGAGCATTTATATATCTCTACTTTTATTTGTACATCTATTAATATTTTTGTATGATATAGGATTGTATGTTCTGTGGATTTCATGCCCTTGGTAAACGTTTATCAGCCAGCTGTTTCATTATGTACCTCCAGATTATGGAGATATGCCTGGAGCAGAAAGTCCTATGTGCTCAGTGCAGTTGTGTAAATAGTTGTGAGTCTACTCTGGAGCACAGTGTTTACTGTTCCTATAGTGACTCAATGTAGGTGGGCTTTTTATTAGTGTAATGGCTTGACCAGACTTTGAGCCTCTGACGCAGTCCCGTAGAACGTAATGCAGAGTTTCCAGGTGACATCATCAAGCTGAGCAGATGGGTGCCGAGTACTGGAATCTATTGCTGTCAGAAGTTTCATCTAGCAGCTAAATGTACCCCTGGGATGTATAGTACATATACTAAACTGGATGGAAAATGAAATGCTATTTTTAACCTGTTTATGTGAGTGTTTTGGGTGCATCTAAATTTTTTCCAGCTTTCTTTTTGTTTCTTTGGTCCAAGCTATGGTGCAAAGAAAAGAGATGGCAGAGGATGTTTAACTCCCTAGTGTACTCAAGCATCTTTATACCTCCTGTAATTTAATGCCCGGTACACGCAATGAGATTATCGGACTGCATGCTAGTCTCATTTCGTAACTGAAGAGTTTACTAAAATTACGAAACTTCAACAGAATAAAAAAAAGTGATTTAATATGTTGTAATGTATTTGTATTGTGTTTTCGAATGACAACTGTACTGATTAACCACTTAAGCCCCGGACCAATTGTCAGCCTAAGGACCAGAGGTCTTTTTACAATTTCTCACAGCACTGCTTTAACTGGTAATTGCGCGGTCATGCAATGTTGTACCCAAACGAAATTTGCGTCCTTTTCTTCCCACAAATAGAGCTTTCTTTTGATGGTATTTGATTGACTCTGTGATTTAAATTTTTTGTGATATGAATGGAAAAAGACCGAAAATTTGAAAAAAAAAAAGATATTTTCTACTTTTTGTTATAAGAAAAATCTAATAAACTCAATTTTAGTCAAACATTTGGGCCAAAATGTATTCAGCCACATGTCTTTAGTAAAAAAAATGCCAATAAGCGTATATTTATTGGTTTGCACAAAAGTTATAGCGTCTACAAACTAGAGTACATTTTCTGGAATTTACACCGCTTTTAATTTATGACTGCCTATCTCATTTCTTGAGGTGCTAAAATGGCAGGGCAGTATAACCCCCCCCCCCCCCCCCCAAATGACTCCATTTTGGAAAGTAGACACCCCAAGCTATTTGCTGAGAGGCATGTTGAGCCCATTGAATATTTTTTTTTTTTGTCCCAAGTGATTAAATAAAGACAAAAAAAATAATAAAATAAATAAAAAAATAAAAAGTTGTCACTAAATGATATATTTCTCACACATGCCATGGTGACTTTTCGGAAGCCTAGCCACGTACGGGGCCCCAAACACCAATCACCGCCTTCAGGATTTCTAATGGTGCAAATTTTTGATTTCACTCCTCACCACCTTACACAGTTTCGAAGGCCATAAAATGCATAAATAGCACAAAACACCCCCAAATGACCCCATTTTGGAAAGTAGACACCCCAAGCTATTTGCTGAGAGGCATGTTGAGTCCATGGAATATTTTATATTTTGCCACAAGTTGCGGGAATATTACAAACTTTTTTTTTTTTTGCCCAAAGTTGTCACTAAATAATATATTGCCCACACATGCCATGGGCATATGTGGAATTACAATCCAAAATACATTCTGCTGCTTCTCCTGAGTACGGGGATACCACATGTGTGGGACTTTTTGGGAGCCTATCAGAGTACGGGACCCCGAAAACCAAGCACCGCCTTCAAGATTTCTAAGGGCATACATATTTGATTTCACACCTCACTACTTATCACTACCTATCACAGTTTTGAAGGCCATAAAATGCCAAGATGGCACAAAACCCCCCCAAATGACCCCATTTTGTAAAGTAGACACCCCAAGCTATTTGCTGAGAGGCATGTTGAGCCCATTGAATGTCTACTTTCTAAAATGGGGTCATTTGGGGGGGGGGGTTTGTGCCATCGGGGCCTCCGAAACTGTGATTGGCAGGGAGGAGTGAAATAAAAAAATTACACCCTTAGAAAGCCTGAAGGCTGTGCTTGGTTTTTGGGGTCCCGTACGCAGCTAGGCTCCCAAAAAGTCTCACACATGTGGTATCCCCGTACTCAGGAGAAGCAACAGAATGTATTTTGGGGTGTAATTCCACATATGCCCATGGCATGTTTGACCAATATATCATTTAGTGACAACTTTTTTTTTTTTTGTCATTATTCAATCTCTTGGGACAAAAAAAAAAAATATTCAATGGGCTCAACATGCCTCTCAGCAAATAGCTTGGGGTGTCTACTTTCCAAAATGGGGTAATTTGGGGGGGGGGGTTTGAACTGTCCTGGCATTTTATGCACAACATTTAGAAGCTTATGTCACACATCACCCACTCTTCTAACCACTTGAAGACAAAGCCCTTTCTGACACTTTTTGTTTACATTAAAAAAAAAATTTTTTTGCAAGAAAATTACGTTGAACCCCCAAACACTATATAGTTTGTTAAAGCTACAGATTAAAATGGTGGGTGTTGCATTTTTTTTTTCCACACAGTATTTGCGCAGCGATTTTTCAAACGCATTTTTTGGGGAAAAATACATTTTTTTTATTTTAATGCACTAAAACACACTATATTGCCCAAATTTTTGATGAAATAAAAATGATGATCTTAGGCCGAGTACATGGATACCAAACACGACATGCTTTAAAATTGCGCACAAACGTGTAGTGGCAACAAACTACATACATTTTTAAAAGCCTTTAAAAAGCCTTTACAGGTTACCACATTAGATTTACGGAGGAGGTCTACTGCTAAAATTACTGCCCTCGATCTGACCTTTGCGGTGATACCTCACATGCATGGTGCAATTGCTGTTTACATATGACGCCAGACCGACGCTTGTGTTCGCCTTTGCGCAAGAGAGGGTTGCTTTTATTTATTTATTTATTTTTTTATTATTTATTTAGCTGTTTTATTTTATTTTTAAACTGTTCCTTCCATTTATTTTTTTTGTTATCATTTTTATTGTTATCTCAGGGAATGTAAATATCCCCTATGATAGCAATAGGCAGTGACAGGTACTCTTTTTTTTGAAAAAAATTGGGGTCTATTAGACCCTAGATCTTTCCTCTGCCCTCAAAGCATCTGACCACACCAAGATCGGTGTGATAAAACGCTTTCCCAATTTCCCAATGGCGCTGCTTATATCCGGGAGGGGGGACATTCCCTCCCACTGCTTGTAAAAGCAGTCTAGAGGCTAATTAGCCGCTAGAATTGCTTTTATATGAAAGCCAATCACTGGCTGAAAAGAATGATACCAAGATGATACCTAAACCTGCAGGCATCATTCTGGTATAACCATTCAAAGTCCAGCAACATACTGGACATATATTGTAATCTTTTTTTGATTGATCGGTGGGTATGCCCACCATTAGAATACCTCCCTTCATCCACCCACTTCTAATGATGGGCATACATGCACCATTTATATATGCCGAAGCATGGGGGCATCCTCCCGCAAAAAAGTTATGCCGCGTACACACGGTCGGACTTTTCCACGGGCAAGCCTCCGTCGGAATTTTTTTAACCGTATGTACGCGGCATTAGGAGCCAATTGCTCCTCCGCCCCTGCTGCCCCCATGCTTCGGCATATATGCTCTTTTTTTTTAACTGTGGTGGTGAAATCACCTCCTACAGCGTTGGAGCCACGGCTTTATGTATCGTGGGAGCAAACGCTGTTGCTGTCAAGATAAATAAATCTGCGCTGCAACTGAATGGCGTACCTGCTAAGCAAATTATGGTTAACATTAAAACAAAGTAACATTACAGTATAACAGTAAGACCTTACCATACCATACCTGCAAAGCAAATACCAAAAAAAAACATAGTAAAAAATAAAACATTTTTTAACACAACCTGTGCCTAAAATATATAAATGCTGAAGCATATGGGCATCCTGCCGCAAAAAAGTTATGCCGTGTACACATAGTCGGACTTTTCCACGGCAAGCCTCCATCGGAATTTTGACCGTATGTACGTGGCATTAGGAGCAAATCGCTCCTCCGCCCCTGTTGCCCCCATGCTTCGGCATATATGCTCTTTTTTTTAACTGTGGTGGTGAAATCACCTCCTACAGCGTTGGAGTCACGGCTTTATGTATCGTGGGAGCAAACGCTGTTGCTGTCAAGTTACATAAATCTGTGCTGCAGCTGAATGGCACACCTGAAAACAAAAAAATGGTTAACAATAAAACACAGTAAACAGTAAAGTATAAAAAAAATACATACCTGAAAAGCAAGCATGATAAAACATAATAAAACATTGCAGAATAGAATACAGTAAAAAAGAGCAACAATAGAGAGAGAATAGACAGAGAGAGAGCAATAAAACGACAACTATTTTTGTTTTTTTTATTTTATATATTTTTTTGTTTGTTTATTTATTACACTTTTTTTTGTAACTGTAATTTTAACTGTAACGGTCGGGTCTCAAAATGCGATGGCATCTTGGGAGACCCTGTGTAAGTGTATCCTAGCCTGTGAAATGCTGTACCCTACGCTAATACTTCACTAGTGTGTGGTAGCGTTCAAAACATTCACCAATGCTAAGACCAGGATTGTCAGGACAGCGTGGACAATAATAACGGGTGTCATGCCTAAATCCGTGCTTGCTACAGACACGACATCTTTTTTGGGGGGCTCGTTGGGTAGGGGTACTCGGGAGGGCATAAGGAAAATGCCTCTCATGCAGCCGGTTAACTGCATTTGGTAGGGAATGATGAGGTGCAGAACCGTCTGGATACAGAAGGTCTGTGACAATCTCTTCCTGGAATTCAAGGAAGGGTAAAGTCCCGCCTGAAGCTCCGTATAGCACATGAGCATTCAGCAAAGCCAACTGAAATAAGTAAACAGACACTTTTTTGTACCAGCGTCTGGCCTTACGGGCAACTAGATACGGCGCCAACAACTGTTCATGAGGTCCACCCCTCCCATATTTTGGTTATATTCGTGGACACAGAGGGGTTTCTCTACTACACCAGCCGCCGTACGAATTTGGACTGTCGTGTCTGCATGAAGGGAGGTAAGAACGAAAACATTCTTATTATCCCTCCACTTCATAGCGAGTAAATTATTACACTGCAAGCAGGCTCTCTCCCCCAGCCTAAGACGGGAATCTACAAGCCGCTGGGGAAAGCCCTGGCGATTAGGTCGCACGGTGCCACATGCTCCAATCTGATGATCAAACAAGTGACTAAACAGTGGCACGCTCGTGTAATAATTGCCCACATACAAGTGGTACCCCTTTCCGATTAAGGGTGACACCAAGTTCCACACTATCTTGCCAGCGCTCCCTATGTAATCTGGGCAGTTCTCCGGCTCTATGTAACTATCGTTTCCCTCATAAACCGTAAAGCTCCATACATAGCCTGCTGCCCTGTCACAGAACTTATAGAGCTTGACCCCGTATCTGGCACGCTTGCTGGGAAGGTACTGTTTGAAAGACAAGCGGCCAGAAAATTTAATCAGGGACTCATGAATGCAGACAACTTGAGTGGGAGTAAACAAGGCTGCAAAACGTTGGTTGAAATGGTTTATGAGGGGCCGAATTTTGTAGAGCCAATCGTATTCAGGGTCTCCACAAGGACGACAAAGTTCATTGTCGTTAAAGTGCATGAACCGCAAGATCTGCTCGTATAGTTTCCTGGACATGGAGGCAGAGAACACAGGCATATGGTCGACTGGGTGGGTGCACCAATAAGTCCGCAGAGTCGGGAATTTATGTGGGCCCATGTTGAGGGAAAGGCCCAGAAAGGTCTTAAATTCGGAAACCGTAATTGGTTTCCAATCTCTGGCAAGAAAAGGCAACTGGGGATTAGCGGCGATGCGTTGACCAGCATATAAATTACTTTGGTCCACAATAGATCTATAGAGATCTTCCGTGAAAAACAGCGAAAAAAAATCGGGTGGCTTAAAATAAGCTGTTTCCACCTGAATACCGGGTTGGTCAGTGAATGGGGGAAGTACGGGTTCTGCAGAAGTGGTGGGCACCCAATCAGGATTGGCAAATTCTGAAGGAAGGACACTATGGGCACGACGGGCCTGCCTTTGTCTTCTTTGACACTACTTGTGCTTGCCACCTCGCCAGCTTGAACTGCACTTATGGGACTCGCCACGTCACCAAGTGTTACTGCAGTGCTGACCTTAGCAGGGACCTCACCTCTGTCGTCAGAGCTATCTGTCATGGAGCCGCTGTCCTCTACAGGATCGTATTCTGAGCCTGATTCTGACAGATGAGTGACCTCCTCTTCACTATCTGTCATGCTCAGAAACGTGTAGGCCTCTTCACTAGTGTACTTTCAATTTGCCATTTTGGGCTCTAAATTTAGTAGTACACTAGTGAGAATCACAGGTAAAAAAGCTCCTGACTGTTAGCGACTGTATCAAAACGCTACCAAAAAAAAACTGTTAGCGATCGCAGGGATCAGGCCTGACTCTGCGAATGCTGCAGTTATGTGTTTAGTGTTTTGTAAGTGACACTGATCGATCGATACTGCACTTGGGTGGGCTGGGCTGGGCGGAGGGGGAAAACGCAGGTGCTAGCAGGTATCTGGGCTGATCCCGCTAACAATGCGTTTTTTGGAACCCTAAACTGCTGGGACGCTAGTATAGATCTGATCAGATCAGATATTGATCTGTTCAGATACTATACCACTAAGGGAGGTGTATGCTTTGCGCGTGGGTGTTTGCAGTACTGGCACTAACCTGGGGCGACGCAGACCTTATTTGACCCTAAAACCTAATTGATATCACCGCCGGGCAATCAGGGGGTTAAACCTTTATTGGGTAATAAATAGCGGGTGCCCTGACATTATAAAAAACAAACTAACTAACCAGCGTCACCCGTAACAGTTATACGGTAATCACTGGTGAAAGGGTTAACTAGGGGCAATCAGGGGGTTAAAACCTTTATTAGGCAATATAGGGGGGTACCTGACGCTATATAAAAACCCGACGGGGAACCTAAATAACTAACTGGCTAACCAGCATCACCAGTGACACTTATACAGTGATCACTGGTGAAAGAGTTAACTCTAGGGGCAATTGGGGGGTTAAACCTTTATTTAGGTTGTATATGGGGGTACCTGACCTATAACCCTATTTATAAACCTATATAAACCTGGCGGTTAACCTAAAAAAAATGACTGGCTACCTAGCTGCACCAGTGACATTAATGCAGCTATCAGAAAAACGATTGCTTAGTGACACTGGCAAAAGGGGGTGAAAGGGTTACCTGGGGGGCAATCAAGGGGTTAAACCTTTATTGAGGGGGTAGGGGGCAACCTTGGACCTAAAGGGGCCTAAAGCTAACTGCCCTGACACTTTTTACAGTCACAAATGACACTGTGACTGGGGGGGCAGGGGGTGATTGGGGTGTGAAATGTGTGCCTATGTGTGCCTGGTGTCAGTGTAGTGTTGTGCACTTGTGTGTCTTCACTCCTCGGCGTCCCGGTCAGAAAGACCGCCACGAGGAGTGTGACATCACTTCCTCCTGCCTGTGTTTACAGTTCACAGGCAGGGGAAGCTTCTCATTCGACAGGAGCGATCGCGAGTGGGTGGACCAGAAATCATTGGCTGCCCCCTCACCTCGGATCGATCCTGAAGCGAAGCCGACTGTCTCCGCCGACGGGGGGGTCCGATCGGACCCCCCACCAGCTGGAAGGCAGGCACGTACAGGTACGGGATTGTGCCTGTACGTGCCATTCTGCCGACGTAAATGTACATGAGGCAGTCGGCAACTGGTTAAAGGGGTTGTAAAGGTTCGTTTTTTATTTTCTAAATAGGTTCCTTTAAGCTAATGCATTGTTGATTCACTTACCTTTTCCTTCGATTTCCCTTCTAAATTATTTTTTTCTTTGTCTGAATTTCTCACTTCCTGTTTCTCCTCAGTAAACTTCACACCATCATCCGAGCGGTGTTTAGTCAGCCAGAACATTGTGGGTACTAAAAAATATATAATTCAGTATCCACATAATACTGTTCAGACCCTTTATCTATAAAATAAAAAGAAATAAAAGATAAAGTGACTAGTTGAATCACCTATGGGGAGGTGAAATTCCACTATAGTGAGCACACATATATTAATATTGAATGTAAAACTCAATATCTACACAATACAAACATATGTGGATGTGCTTAAATGTGCACAAGTAGATAGATAATGCCCACAGGATTGTATATAAACCACCTGTATAAGTGCTCAAGAGACAAACAAACAGTGTTAATAAACAAAATACAAACACCCTGAATTAGTGTTATTGAAACACAAAAACTCATAAACAGTGATATTATATATGTATAAATATCAGGGAGCATGGGATATTCATTAAATATCATTAAATATCAAAGGTGAACATGATAACGTCTGAGAAGCCGTTCACAAGGAACTACGGTGAGTGATAAGAACGACAATACACTCAAACTATATCTGGCAGTCCAACTCTCAATAAAGGAATATTGGTATCTGTATAAAACAGGCAATCCGAGTATGTCAAACTGTTGTTCAAAGCTCCAAATATTCAAAATAAAGTTCAGATACTAAGTCCTCTCTGGTTCGGACAGCATCAAGAACAAAAAGCAACTTGTGATATTCGTATGCGCTTACTGTGTAAGGTGGACCCACTCACCGAAGGTGGAGGGTCAAACAGGCGTAGTAGGCTACCACCAGGTGCCAAAGGAAGGAGATCAGTCGGTGGAGATGGAAACGGGAACAAACCAGGGTCCTCGGTTTAGTAGATACTCACCACCAGTGGGTGGTCGTGAAGCGGTTAAGCAACATTTAAAGCATGATTGTCAACGATAATTTGTTCAATGTTCATTCTTACCTTTCAATGGCATTGCATGGCTTTGTAGTGACTTGGGTAGGCTTTCAAAGTTCCAAAAGACATCAAACTCTTTCAAATATACAGCATCAAATTTTATGCGGTTGCACGTTTGGCAAACATATGCGTCCCGCAATTTCAGTCAAATGAAAAGATAATTTTTAAGTAGATGTAACTCAATTAGAATTTGGAAATGAAAGTTTTGTCTAGATTACTCAATATTATACATTGTTTTTGTAAATGTAAAAGGTGTGTTTTAAGAACTAATGAAAATTTGTACCACAAAAACAAACTTTCTGTTTGTTTGGTTTTTGAGATATTGGATATTCAACGTTAGATTGTAACCTAAAGCCCCGCCCACTTTGCACTATGTTATGACATTTAAAAAACAAATATACCATATTTATGCTGCATTGCCAGGAAAAACTAGCATATCGGTATAGTGTATTTTTTCACATAGCACTCTCATTTTGTATCAGAAAGAATGATTATGGGACTCATTTATGCTTTTAGCCTGAGCTACCCTGAAAACCTAAAATATACCGTCTGAAGTTTTTCAGAAGGTCATTTTAGCGCTAGATGTGGGGAATCTATCTTCAAAAGTTGACACTTTAACCGCTTCCCGACCGCCTCATGTAGATATACGTCTACAGAATGGCACGGGCAGGCAAAAGCACGTACGGGTACGTCCCCTTTAATTTGCCTGCCCGGGGGGCGCGCCGCTAGCGGCGCGCTCGCGACCCGGTCGGGAGCTCCGTGACCACGGCCGCCGGACCAGCGGACCCGATCGCCGATGGTATCCCGCGATCGGGTTACGGAGCTGAAGAACGGGGAGAGGTTTGTGTAAACAAACCTCTCCCCGCGCTTCCTACACTGACTGTCAGTGATTGGCGGTTCCCTGTCATCGGGAACGCCGATCAATGACGTCAGACGTACAGCCACGCCCCCCTACTGTAAAAAAAACACAACACGTCACACTGACTCCTCCCCGCCCCCTAGTGGTTAACCCCTTCACTACAACTGTCATTTACATAGGAATCAGTGCTATTTAAATAGCACTGATTTCTGTATAAATGACAAATGTCCCAAAAATGTGTCAAAAATGTCCGATGTGTCCGCCATAATGTCGCAGTCACAATAAAAATCGCTGATCGCCGCCATTACTAATAAAAAAAAAATATTAATAAAAATGCTATAAAACTATCCCCTATTTTGTAAACGCTATAACTTTTGCGCAAACTAATCAATAATCGCTAATTGCGATTTTTTTTACCAAAAATATGTAGAAGAATACGTATCGGCCTAAACTGAGGAAAAAAAATTTTTTTTTATATATTTTTTGGGGATATTTATTATAGCAAAAAGTAAAAAATATTGCATTTTTTTCAAAATTGTCGCTCTATTTTTGTTTATAGCGCAAAAAATAAAAACCGCAGGGGCGATCAAATACCACCAAAAGAAAGCTCTATTTGTAGGAAAAAAAGGACGCCAATTTTGTTTGGGAGCCACGTCGCACGACCGCGCAATTGTCAGTTAAAGCGACGCAGTGCCGAATCGCAAAAAGGGGCCTGGTCCTTTGGCTGCCAATTGGTCCGGGGCTGAAGTGGATAAAGTGCAAATTACTTTCCTAAAAGGTTTTAAAAAAAAAAAAAAGTTAATATATTCTGTGTTCTATGTTCTTTACAGATATACTGTATGTTACATGTGTGTTTCAGTTTGATTTGTTAGCTGACAAAGAAGCATTTTTTTTATTTTTATTTTTAATGTTTACATTTACATTTGATGCTGCTTTAATAATATTACCTCTGTAACACTTTATAAATAATAAATGTTAATTTGTTTTGAAAGCCTGTTTCATGAGTATTCCTTTTTAAAAAAAACATATTATTGTATTATTTGTACTTATTATTAAGTAAAAGGGCAGCACAGTGGTGTAGTGGTTAGCACTTCCGCCCAGCAGCCTTTAAAAGGGTTGCTGGTTCGAATCCTGACCACGACACGACCTGCCTGGTGTTTGCTTGTTCTACCCTGTGCCTGTTCAGGTTGCCTCCCACACTCCAAAGACATGCTGGCAGGGTAATTGGCCCTAATATGTGTATGTGTGAATATGAGTTTGGGATCTTGAGGGCAGGGACTGATGTACCGTATTTGCCGGCGTATAAGGCGACTGGGCGTATAAGACGACCCCCTATTTTTGAAGTGAAAAAATAGGTTTTGGGCTATATTCACCATATAAGACTACCCCAGCTTCCAAGGCAACACCATATAAAAAAAACCCCTTTCAAAATAATTGATTCAACCACATATTCACCACCGACCTAAATGTAGACACATGGGCATACTTTAATCCACCACAAAAATCCTTGCTTTTCCAACAGGCGTTAAAATCTTTAGTTGACTGACCACAATGCACAGGGAATTATTAAATGAGAGGTCCCAATATCGGATTCTTATTTACAGTCAGGGGACTTACCGGCATTGTCCTAGCCAATTCCTCAATCAACATTGTTCTCCATGACTAGTTGCCCACTTCCACTATGTCCTGTCCAGTTACGCTGGATGTAGCTTCGGCTTCATACAGTATACATCACTGAGCCAATCCCGGCGAGCGATGTATTCTGTTAATGAATACAAAGCCTGCTCGGATTGGCAGAGGCAGAGGCTGTAATATCAGCTCGTGCCTCTCTGACTCTCAAAGCCAATCCGAGCAGACTACTGTATGTTGCCTGCTCGGATTGGCAGAGGTTATTACTCCAATCTGAGCAGGCTCTGTATTCAATAGAATACATTGCTCGCCGGGATTGGCTCAGCGGTGTATACTGTGTGTAGCCGAAGCTACATACAGTTTTACCGCACATTCAGCAAGCATCCGACGGACTGACATCCAGCGGCGGCATTTTATACCCGGCGTATAAGATGACCCCCGTTTTTTGGGGCGTTTTTTTAACTGTAAAAGGTCGTCTTATACGCCGGCAAATACGGTAAATGTACAATGTATATGTAAAGTGCTGCGTAAATTGACAGTGCTATAGAAGTACTTGAAATAAATAAGTTAATGTATGTGTTCCTAACTTAAACTTTTCTATAAACTGGAATAATTGAGTTGGCTTTACTTAAAACTATAGTTCCAGACAAGTTAAGGCGTGTATTCCTTAAAGGCTTTACTTAAAACAACAAAGTTGTTCCAATGTGTCACACAAAAAAAGGTTTAGTTGACATCCTTTTTTAATCCAACCTGAGAATGCCTACACATAAAACACCAGTCTATCCTTTATAATGTACTATAGACCATAATTAAATCTTTTGTACCACAGCTAAGAATACTTACCTAATTATTTGTATCTTTCAATGTTACATATGTAAAACATATTATTACTGTCAATGTTTCGACATATTTTTGTACTCTTTTTGTACCACCTTTTGCATCCACTAAAATAGTTTGTAAACAAAAAAAAAAAAAAAAAAAGCTGATGCAAATGGTTGCCTCATTTTTTTGAGTAGACCCAGCACAATATTTTTTACAGTGTGTATATTTTGAAAAAAATATATAAAAAATATTTTCTACTTTCTGTTAAAAAACATATCCAACAAAATCAAATTTCTTCATAAATTTAGGCTAAATGTATTCTGCTGCATGTGTTTGGTAAAAAAAATCCAAATAAGTGTATAATAATTGGTTTGTGTGAAAGTTATAGAGTCTACAAACTATGGTATATATATTTAAAAATTGGTCAGTCCAGATGTACTTAAGGCCTATCTCATTTCTTGAGTCTCTTAAAATGTATGTAAACACACAGATCCACGTCCTGTCATTGGAGAGGAGACCGATGGTGTGTCCCTTGTACATAGGGACACCGATCGGTCCCCTCCCCCAGTCAGTCCCCTCCCCCTACAGTTAGAATCACTAAGATAGGGAACATATTAACCCCTGCAGCGCCCCCTAGTGTTAACCCCTTCCCTGCCAGTCACATTTATACAGTAATCAATGCATTTTTATAGCACGGATCGCTGTATAAATGTGAATGGTCCCAAAAATGTGTCAAAAGTGTCCGATATGTCCGCTGCAATGTCGCAGTCACGATAAAAATCGCAGATCGCCGCCATTACTAGTAAAAAAAAATAATAATAAAAATTTCATAAATCTATCCCCTATTTTGTAAACACTATAACTTTTACGCAAACCAATCAATATACGCTTATTGCAATTTTTTTTTTACCAAAAATATGTAGAAGAATACGTATCGGCCTAAACTGAGGAAAAAATTTGTCAAAAAAAAATAAAAAAATTGTATATTTATTATAATAAAAAGTAAAAAATATTATGTTTTTTCAAACTTGTCCCTCTTCTTTTGTTTATAGCGCAAGAAATAAAAACCGCAAAGGTGATCAAATACCACCAAAATAAAGCTCTATCTGTGCGGAAAAAATGATAAAAAATGTATTTGGGTACAGCGTTGCATGACCGCGCAATTGTCATTCAAAATGCGACAGTGCTGAAAGCTGAAAAATGGCTTGGTCAGGAAGGAGGTGTTCGTGCCTGGTAGGCAAGTGGTTAAACATCTTTTTTTTTTACAATTTTTTTTATACATCCTGTCAGAGTGATTCCGTTTCTCCATAGTGACACTGTACTACTCTGGGGGTGGGGTAGGTGATTAGCTTGTTTATGGTTGTGATCTGTAAATGCCTACAGCTAATCACATGGTACAGGTAGCCAGGTACCGTGTGATTGCTTTGGGACAATCATAGATCATAACTGTAAGCAAGCTGTTCATGAATGGAAAATCCATTAACAGTGACAGTGTCTTTTTACTGACATATCAGGGGTCTTTTAAACCCCTGATGGCTCTTCAGCTCTCTACTGAGGCTAATGAAGTACAGATCTTACTCTAATAAGGCCAGTGTTCCCTGTGTTTGTTCGCTGAGCTCCTTCTGCCTTACCCAGCATCACATATGCCTTATGTTAGTTACAGCAAAAGTGTTAAAACAAGTCATCCCTAACCACTGTAGCTACAGACACTGGAGTAATTCAACTCCACATTATGCAAAGCTGAAAGGCAAGTATGTTTTCTAAAATTCTGCGGATTACATCGATTTATGTTGCAGGCTGACAACGCTAAGCTGATGCCCAGGGGCGGACTGACCATTCGGCCACTCGGGCACTTCCCGAGGGCCCCGGACCACTAGGGGGCCCCATCAGGTTTGCCAGCCTCAGTAAAACCAGGGACAGTATGTAAAAATCTGTGTTTTTTTTACATCTGTTTCTGAAATGTCCCTTACTGACATACTTTTGGTCTAAAAATCCCAAGATTATAGCTGCCTCACCTCTCCAGTACCTTCTCAGCCAATAGAAACATGTCTGTGTATACTGTGTGGCCCCATAATCTCTGATTGCCTGGGGGCTCCATAATCTTCTATTGCTCGGGGGCCCCATGAGTTGTCAATCCGCCCCTGCTGATGCCTCAAAGCTAGCAGAAGTGTGGTCATCCTGCCATAAGAACTATTTCAAGATCAACTCCAGGATCAAGTCATCTCCCCCCAGTATGTTAGCTCTCACCATGGCCACATGCACACTATTATTTTTATAGTATTTTCCTCTATTGCTTGGCATTAGAATAGTGTATTCTTTGATTGCTGCTCACAGCCTGTAGTTGCCTTACCGGGCAGACACCATGCAGTACAATTGTACACTTGCCATGGCATTGACTGAACAACTTGCGGATAACTTTCACTTGGACTGCACTGTTATTGAGGTGAAAGGCAACAATACCTCTATTGGCAAAGTTGGAGTTCTACTTTCAGTTGGCTGTAGGGTTGACAATCAGCTCTGCAGGAGGCAAGTGCAGTCCTTGTAGGCAGCTGGATGGTCAACCGAAGGACCACTAACAGCTGCCAAAATTGTGTTTAATTGGGAGGCAGTGGCTTATTATTGTCGCCCTTCAACAGAAAATGTTTTCACTGGCAGGATCCCCAGGTAAAATTATTTGCAGCAAATTCACAAAATATTTTCTTATCTAAACTATATACAATGAGGCATGATGCCAAAAATATTGGGAAATAGGTTTAGGGCCCTTTCACATTAGCAACACGCTAAAAAACTGCATTTCAGCATGCAGATTGGTCTTTGTTTTGCCAGGCGTTAAAGGTGAAGTATAGAGCTTGTAAAAAAACAACATCCTTACTGAATTCTATGCGACAGCTCAGTTCTCTGTCGTCTTGAAATGGAGAGCTGTGATTGTCAGTCAATGCTATCCGCTCAGCTCCTCAAGCACTCACTGAAGAGTCGGGCAGGGGAGCGGTCAGACGCAGCTGGCCTGGAGCTTGGCCGTGTGCTGAGAGGTGGAGCCAGCTGGGTGGATCCCAACAATATTGTCGGAATCCTCCCAGAGTCTGGAGCAGCTCTGCCACATCAGCTGGCAGGCAATAGCACACTATCAGCGGACTCTGGGTCACGGAAAGAGCAAAAGTAAGTGCACTCCTGTGACCCACAAGAGAAGTATGGCCAAAAACCTTTGGCCATACTTTTCTTTTAAGGGGGTGGTGTGATGTGCTATTTCCGCACATAGCACTGTTTACATTTTTCAACTTGTTATGGCTAATTCAAAGTGGTTGTAAAACAAAGATTTTTTTTAACCCTATGCATTCCCTAGCTCCTGGTATTTGTATAGCCCTCTCACCCCCCCCCCCCAAATACTTACCTGAGTCCTCACTCAGTCCAGCGCTGTGTCCATCTGTAGCAGTTCTTTCCTCTCTCCCCACTGTCACAGGCTTTGCTGAAGCAGCAGGAGCCACTGGCTCATGCTACCGTCAATCAAATCTTGTGAGCATAGAGCAGGAGCCAGGGCAGATCCACGATGTATGTGTCTCTGGACGCACACAGCCCAATTTGGGAGTGAGTCCACATTAGTGCCCCCCTAGCAAGTGGCCTCCTATGATGGCGCATGAAGAAGAGGAGGAGCCTAAAGCACTGGCGGGGGACCCCAGAAGAGGAGGTTCAGGGCCGTTTTGTGCAATTTCATTGAACAGAGCAGGTAAGTATAACATGTTTGTTATGTAAAAAAATAAGCCTTACAGACACTTTAAATTTATTGAACATATACAGTCACACTTTATTCAAGTCTCCATGCTGCACTGCAATAAGGGGAGCTGTGGTACCATCTGTTGCACTGCGATAAAGTGCAGCATGGTGATTTGAACAGGGCACATATACAACATTTGTTATCTACGTGCCCATGCAGTGACGGGCGTTAATCAGGTGCAGAAAAATGTCAGTAAACAGGCCCCTGGGATTTACATACACTTTAATAATTAATTTTCTCTACAATGAGGAACATATACCAGTTGTAACATATGTTTACCTCTCTAACACTAGCATTCCATTATGATTTCTCCACAAACTATATGGTCTGTGGACCATATACAGTGCCTTGAAAAAGTATTCACACCCCCTTGAAATTTTCCACATTTTGTCATGTTCCAACCAAAAACGTAAATGTAACACTACTCCGAGTTTCCTTAGACCCCGATCCAGCCCTTGAACTGTTGAACCACATCACAATTGACTGCACTAGAGCCCAAAACCGCCTCCTTCTAGATCTTACTACAGCGGCCAAGCAAACAATAGCTAAGGCTTGGGAAACCCCAACACTGAATTTAATAGAAACCAAGAATAGAATCACCAAGCTATGATACACAACAAAATCGAAGCCACAATCTTAGACAGAGTCCCCCAACAACTTAAGCCCCATGCAAATGAGACGCAGATGCAAACTCTGCTGAACGCGCGTTTTAAAAAGCAGAAACCTGCGTTTAAAAACGCGCGTTCTGCTATGTTTTCATGCCGCGTTTAGACGCATTTGCGTCTATAAGCATTTGTAAAGATAACATCATATAGACCTTCCCCAAGCTCAGAAAACATGTGTTATTAACTATTTCTGCCATTTTGATCAGAGTGAGCAGCAGAGAGAGCAGTTGTACACTTGCATTTGCCTCTCTTTCTGTGTTTTTTTTTTTTTTTAAATGGATCCCATATTGAATATATGTCAGGAAATGCTCCTGGTGTCGCTCTTGATGCGGCAGCAACGTCGTTGCAAATTTGCATGAGAGGTCCAGAATCAGAGCTTGTCAATATTGGAGCCATCCGTTGATGGCACAGCGAATGTCCGTTGGATATTTCACAAACATGTATGCATTTCACAAACATGTATGCATTTCACAAACATGTATGCATCAGTCAGTATATATGCTCTATGAACTCTAAACTAATTACGACATTTTAAACCAATTTTTTTTGTATTTTTTTATGGTTTACCATCATATTTCTGAGTTTTCTGCTCCAAAAAATTGGGTTCCTTTAACCACTTGACCACTGGGCACTTTAACACCCTTAATAACCAGACCAATTTTCAGCTTTTGGTGCTCTCACACTTTGAATGACAATTACTCATTCATACAACACTGTACCCATATGAAATTTTTGTCCTTTTTTTCACACAAATAGAGCTTTCTTTTGGTGGTATTTAATCACCTCTGGGTTTTTATTTTTTGCGCTATAAAAGAAAAATGACTGAAAATTCAGTAAAAAAATGAATTTTTCTTCGTTTTTGTTATAAAATTTAGCAAATTTGTAATTTTTCTTGATAAATTTTGGCCAAAATTTATACTGCTACATATCCTTGGTAAAAATAAGTACAAATTGGGGTATATTATTTGGTCTTTGTGAAAGTTATAGAGTCCACAAGCTATGGTGCCAATATCTGAAAATTGATCACACCTGAAGTACTGACGGCCTATCTCATTTCTTGAGACCCTAACATGCCATAAAAGTACAAATACCCCCCAAATGACCCCTTTTTGGAAAGAAGACATTCCAAGGTATTTGGAAAGAGGCATCGTGAGTTTTTTGAAGTTGTCATTTTTTCCCACAATTCTTTGCAATATCAAGATTTTTTTAAAATTTTTTTTTTTTTCACAAAATTGTCATATTAGCAGGTTATTTCTCACACACAGCATATGCATACCACAAATTACACCCCAAAACACATTCTGCTATTACTCCTGAGTACGGCGATACCACATGTGTGAGACTTTTACACAGCGTGGCCACATACAGAGGCCCAACATGCAGGGAGCACCATCAGGTGTTCTGGAGCACCCAGGCCAATTCTGACATTTCTCTCCTACATGTAAAAATCATCATTTATTTGCTAGAAAATTACATAGAACCCCAAAACATTATATATGTTTTTTTTAGCAAAGACCCTAGAGAATACAATGGCGGTCGTTGCAACTTTTTATCTAGCACGGTACTTGCGCAGCAATTTTTCGAACGTGTTTTTATTTGGAAAAAAAATGTTTTGTGCTTTACAAAAAACAAAACTGTAAATTTAGCCCAATGTTTTTGCATAATGTGAAAGATGAAGTTACGCCGAGTAAATAGATACCCAACATGTCACGTTTCAAAATTGCACACACTCGTGAAATGGCGCCAAACTTCGCTACTTAAAAATCCCCATAGGCTTTAATTTTGTTTACTGGTTACATGTTTTGAGTTACAGAGGAGGTCTAGGACCAAAATTATTGTTCTCGCTCTAACGTTCGCAGCGATACCTCACATGTGTGGTTTGAACACCGTTTTCATATGTGGGCGGGACTTACGTATGCGTTCGCTTCTGTGTGCGAGCACACGGGGACAGGGACGCTTTAAAAAAATATATATATATTTTATTGTTCATTTTACTTTATTTATTTTAGTTTGACCCTTTTTTTCCCCCCAAAAAATGTTTTGATCACTTTTATTCCTATTACAAGGAATGTAAACATCCCTTGTAATAGGAATATGGCATTACAGGTCCTCTTTACAGTGAGATATGGGGTCAATAAGACCCCACATCTCACCTCTAGGCTGGAAAGCCTGAAATAAAAAAAAAAAAAAAACGATCCTGGCTTTGATCGTAGCGAGTATCGCAGGGTATTGCAGGGTATGGCAGAGTATCGCAGGGTATTGCAGAGTATCGCCGGGTATTGCAGAGTATCGCCGGGTATGGTAGAGTATCGCAGAGTATCGCCGGGTATTGCAGAGTATCGCAGGGTATGGTAGAGTATCGCCGGGTATCGCAGAGTATCGCAGGGTATGGCAGGGTATGGCAGGGTATCGCAGAGCATCGCAGGGTATGGCAGAGTATCGCAGGGTATGGCAGAGTATCGCAGGGTATGGCAGAGTATCGCAGGGTATGGCAGAGTATCGCAGGGTATGGCAGAGCATCGCAGGGTATGGCAGGGCATCGCAGGGTATGGCAGAGTATCGCATGGTATGGCAGAGTATCGCAGGGTATGGCAGAGTATCGCAGGGTATGGCGGGGTATGGCAGAGTATTGCGGGGTATGGCAGAGTATTGCGGGGGTATGGCAGAGTATTGCGGGGGTATGGCAGAGTATTGCGGGGGGTATGGCACAGTATTGCGGGGGTATGGCAGAGTATTGCGGGGGTATGGCACAGTATTGCGGGGGGTATGGCACAGTATAGGGGGGTATGGCACAGTATTGGGGGGGATGGCAGAGAATCCATCCATCCATGCTCAGCCATCCCTCCATACCCTGCAATACCCAGCAATACACTGCAGGCTCTGGCTGGGTATTGCAGGGTATGGGGGGATGGCTGAGCATGGATGGATGGATCGGTGGTGGCAGAGCAGGCTGTGGGCACTACAGATCCCGCCCACAGCACTGCTGCCACCGATCCCTCCCCCTCTCCTCTCATACTGTACCGATCGGTACAGAGAGAGGAGGAGAGAGGAACCGGCGTCATCAAATGACGCCGGTTTGCTTACATGTGATCACTCCGTCATTTGACGGAGCGATCACGTGGTAAACGGCCGCGATGAGCGGCCGTTTACCGTGATCCATGATCCGCCGGGTCCTCTGGACCCGGCGATCATGGATGCTCTCGAGTGCGCGCACCAGGGGGCGCGCAAGAGCAGAATTCTGTGAGGCCGTTAATTAACGGCCTCCCAGAGTTAAGCAACCGCCCTGTAGCCGTTTTTGGGCTATGGGCCGGTTGCTAACTGGTTAAAAAGGCTTATAAACGCAAACGCGGCTAAACGTAGGTGCCTGCTTTTAGCCGCGTTTAGCTGCGTTTTGCGTCTGAAACGCAGAAAAGCAAAGTGTCTGAACGCATTTTTTTGCTTCTGGAAAAACGAGGTTAAATGCAACTGCATAAAAACGGGAAAAAACAAGACTGTGTGCATGGACACATAGGATAACATTGCATGCGTTCAGGTGCAGTTGAAAAAAGTGTCCAACTGCCTCTGAACGCACGTTTAACAGCGTCTCGTGTGCATGAGGCCTTAAAATATGGCAGCCATGGATCGAACACTTTTTGCCCCCGGATTTTGATAAGCCCCTCTTAGAACCTTAACTCTTGCTCTACCCAGAACCAAGTAAAACACAGTTGTTTGCATTACCCTATTCAACTTTGTATCTCCGTAACAAACGCACTGTTCTTTGTATCACGCTAACAATACTCCCTTGTAAACTGTAATTATCTTTCAATATCCACAACTGATTATTTGTTACTGTTTATTGATTGTTACCAATAAAATTATTTGAAAAGATATGCACATAATTGTGAAGTGGAAAGAAAATGATAAATGGTTTTAAATTTTTTTTTTTTTTTTTTTACAAATAAATATGTGAAAAGTGTGGCGTGCATTTGTATTCATCCCCCCTGAGTCAATACTTTGTAGAACCACCATTTTTTGCCCATTCTTCTTTTCAAAATAGCTCAAGCTCTGAAAGATTGGATGGAAAGCGTCTGTGAACAGCAATTTTAAAGTCTTGCCACAGATTCTCAATTGGATTTACATCTGGACTTTGACTGGGCCATTCTAACACATGAATATGCTTTGATCTAAACCATTTCATTGTAGCTCTGGCTGTCTGTTTAGGGTCGTTGTTCTGCTGGAAGGTGAACCTCCTCCTCAGTCTCAAGTCTTTTGCAGACTCTAATGCCATGTACACACGAGAGGACTTTTCGACAGCAAAGATCCGACGGAACGAATCCGTCGGACAATTCGATCGTGTGTGGGCTCCATCGGACTTTTGCTGTCGAAAAATCCGACAGACTTTAGAAATAGAACATGTCTTAAATTTTCCCACTGGAACTCTGCTGAACCTAGTTCCCATCGAAAAATCCGCTCGTCTGTATGCTAGTCCAACAGACAAACAACAACGCTAGGGCAGCTATTGGCTACTGGCTACGAACTTCCTTATTCTAGTCTGGTCATACGTCATCACATTCGAATCCGTCAGAATTTAGTGTGATTGTGTGTGGCCAAGTCCGTTCATTCGAAAAGTTAATCGGAACTTCGTCGAAAGTCTGTCGGAAAGACTGTTGGACCTAGTCTGCCGAAAAGTCCGCTCGTGTGTATGCAGCATAACAGGTTTTCTTCCAAGATTGCCCCGTATTTGGCTCCATCCATCTTCCCATCAACTCTGATCAGCTTCCCTGTCCCTGCTGAAGAAAAGCATCCCCACAATATAATGCTTCCACCACCATGTTTCACGGTGGGGATGGTGTGTACAGGGTGATGTGCAGTGTTCGTTTTCTGCCATAGTGTTTTGCTCTTAGACCAAAAAGTTCAATTTTGGTCTCATCTGACCAAAAGTACCTCTTCCATATGTTTCCTGGGTCCCCCACATGGCTTCTCGCAAATTGCAAATGGGACTTCTTATGGCTTTCTTTCAACAATGGCTTTCTTCTTGCTACTCTTTCACAAAGATCAGATTTGTGGAGTGCATGGCTAATAGTTTTCCTGTGGATAGATTCTCCCACCTGAGCTGTGGATCTCTGATGCTCCTCCAGAGTTACCACGGGCCTCTTGGCTGCTTCTCAGATTAATGCTTTCCTTGCCCGGCCTGTCAGTTTAGGTGGACAGCCATGTCTTGGTAGGTTTACAGTTGTGCCATACTCTTTCCATTTTCGGATGATGGCTTGAACCGTGCTCTGTGAGATGTTCAAAGCTTGGGATATTTGTTTATAACCTAACCCTGCTTTAAACTTCTCCACAACTTTATCCCTGACCTGTCTGGTGTGTTCCTTGGCCTTCGTGATGCTGCTTGTTCACTAAAGTTTTCTAACAAACCTTTGAGTGCTTCACAGAACAGTTGAATTCATACTGAGATTAAATTACAAACAGTTGGACTCTATTTACTAATTAGGTGACTTCTGAAGGCAATTGGTTCCACTAGGCTTTAGCTAGGAGTATCAGAGAAAAGGGGGCTGAATACAAATGCATGCCGCACTTTTCACATATTTGTTTGTAAAACATTTGGAAAACTATTTATCATTTTCCTTCCACTTCACAATTATGTGTCACCTTGTGTTGGTCTATCACATAAAATCCCAATAAAATACATTTACGTTTTTGGTTGTAACATGACAAAATGTGGAGAACTTCAAGGGGTATGAATACTTTTTCAAAGCACTGTATGATCATGGACTGTATTAGATCTTTGTAATTCTACTTAATCTCTAAACCACTACTCTCAGATACACATACAAGTCATCCAATACTCATGTAATGCTCTGTGTAAACAGGGACATTTTATACCATAGTGTAAACTCTTTGTATTCTACAGTGAGGAACACAGCAATGGCTAAGCTGGCCATGCACCAGTAAAATCTTGTTTGAAAATGTTTGTTTTTTCAAGTTTTTTTAATTTTCTAATGGTTAGTGGGGTCAAACCAATGTTTGTTTTAAACTGTAGTGAAGAGAAATTTAAAGGAGCAGGTTGGAAACCTTTTCTCCAAAAATAACAAAATTCGAACTGTAAATGTGTTTTTCACTCAGGAAAAATCATACAAAGCACACTGCAAACCTGTTTAATATGTCTAGGATTCCTTTGAAGTATTAGGTCTAAACTAAAATTTCAAGGGCTTTAGAACACAATTAGACTCAGTAATGGCAGGATATAATGCTCTGATTAAAGATTTTCCAGAATTTTCTTATGAATGTTTAAACAAAATTTTACTAGTGTTTGGCCAGCTTTACTTTTTATAGGGAGGAAATGAAAGAAAATGGTCATGGCTGTGGGGAGGTCATCTGGTAAATAATACTAGGATCACAACTGAACTTGTCAAGACACAATGGCCTTGTATCTCAGGGAGGTTGATTGATAAATGACTCTCTGATACAAGCCAAAGCAAAGCCAAGGAAATGGATTAGACCCTGAAGTAATCATGATATTGAAATCTTGGCAGGGGGCAGCCTTTAGATATATGCACTTTGGATGTGACCTTTGATGGGATTAGGATGGAACAATTTGGAATGGCTTTTGTGGCTTTTCTGGCCACCATGCTGGTTGTTCTATAAACTCTTACAACAGGTTTATCAATGTATGGTGGTCCAAATTCTGTTAATTACCTTACCTTAGCTGCCTGGAGGAGCTTGCAGAGTATATCAGAGATGTCACTGACCCAAACATGTAGGACAAAATTATTGGAAGAGGGGTGGAAATCTTTGGACATATAGTGAATCCACCATGAACAATATATACTATATATATATATATATATATATATACAAATGCATGAAATCTATTCCCATTAATGTGACTGACAGTCCTTTTGGGGGGGTCCAACCACACTAGAAGTGCTGCACACCGATGTAGTCCTGTGATATAAAACAAAGCGCTGCTAAAAAGAAATTTCAATGTTGTGCTAATTATAAAGTCTACATAGTGTGATCCCTTAATGGTAGTGAATTCTACTGCTGGTATTATCCTTTACCCCTAGCAGACAAAGACAAAACAAAATTCTTGTTGGTGGTTGAACACCCAAACCGGGTGCTGCAAAACCGATTTCCTCTCCAGTGCACCACCATGCAGTGAATATAAGATGGACCCGTACCTGTTCCCTAGCTCCCTGATGAAGTTATGCGATCAGTGACGATACGCTTGGGGAGGAGCCAGGTGAGGTCACCGTTTAGGACGAGGAGTAGTGGCAACTACTGTTTTATACACGCTGGATGTTTTATTTCATTGGAATGCACTGTAACAAGCGATTGCTTTGTGAGTGTTATTTTAATTTTTAATAAAGCGTATTTTACTTACTACACTATGGCAGTCTGTCTGGGGTTTGGAGCTCTGACCAAAGAACCCTCAGAACATTAAAGTCTACATTAAAATGGAGCAGAGGGAGAGGATACAATTGAGTTTTATACTAAGGGCGAAGATTGTTGATCATCCTTTTGACAGCTCTTACATCTGACTACCTCGAAGTTGGGGATCAAGTGCTCCTAGACCTGTTATATGGGTCTATGAAACAGGTACGGGTCCATTTAGATTCATTGCATGGTGGTGGCTTTATTATTTACATTAAGTATTTTGTTACAATACAGCAGTGCAACACATTGATATATAGTATATTATACATCTGTCTATGTAAGGAACACACATTTTGCGATTGCAGCAGCTGACATATTTGCTTTCATCACATCACAGATTGTTGGCAGTGCACTGTTTTTTTTTTCCTTTTAAATAATCTTTATACATATACTGTATAATCATACTTGTACTCACATAACCAATTATGCAAAGTGCAGTAAAAAAGGAATGTTATGACATAAATGCTCACTTACATAAGCTGAAAAAAGAGCAATGGATATTTGAGTTGGAGTAATCTTACACAGCCATTTCCAGTTTACAATCAGCAGCTGTTGTATTCAGTAATGGGTTTCTAGTTACAGGAAATGACGTGTGTTCTACACAATTGTTCAGGTATTAAGATGTTCCACAGTGATTTTTTTTCTTCAGGTTATATCATTTGGTTGCATGGATCACTTTATAAAAAAGTCAGTTTTTCTTAGACAGGCAAACAATTAATTCAAAATCACATTTATTTAGACCACTCCCTTATATCTGTAGATTCACCAAGAACAGTGGAATTTTAACATTGTTCTTACCATTAAAGGATAACTGTTCTTTTCAAACATATTAACCCTTATTCAGGGCCACCAACACATATGCATATCTAACCTTTTGCATCCCTGTTCTGTGAAAGCCATGGTGGATGCTCAGGCCTGTTCACATTGCTGTGGCTGAGATGCTTCACAGCATGGGCGTCCGCAGACCTTTTTTGAGGGGGGGGGGGGCATTATTTTAGGGTCACCCATGCGCTGCCCCTTTTCGACAAAGTCATTATCACATCAGCATGGTCAGAGATGTAGTATAGTACCTAGGATAAGTAATGGATAATGACCAACAGGCCCTCTTACCAAACCCAGTAAAACTACAGCAGTGATCCCGCTAGCAGGATGATCGCTCACTCTGGGTTCCCCGGGGGCAACTCTGGTCAGTAGTTTAGCATGTCTGTACCCTGGCAGTGGCTCTGGGCAGAGTGGCTCTCTCTCTGGTGGCGCTGGACAGTGTGGCTCTCTCTCTCTGGTGGCGCTGGGCAGTGTGGCTCTCTCTTTCTGGTGGCGCTGGGCAGTGTGGCTCTCTCTTTCTGGTGGCGCTGGGCAGTGTGGCTCTCTCTCTGGCTGCCGCCCAGCACAATCCTCATTCTTTGTCCTGTAGCACTCTCTCACTCAGCTTTTTTCCAGGCTGCAGTCTCTCAATCTCTCTCTTGATCGAGCTGTAGCCTTCTCCCTGTGGAAGATCTTTGGGACTACATGTCCTATGATGCTCTCCTCTCCTAGTCTCCTTTGATTGGCCCTCAGTAATGGCCAATGGGGAAGGAACGGAGTGGGCAGGAAGCGGGAACCTGTTGAGAGCCGCCGTCTCTTCTCCCTGACAGGAGAAAGGGGAGTGAGCGGGGGACACCTCTGACAACCCGCAGCTCTCCTGTCACAGCGCCGCAGAGTTCTCTGCTGGACTGAGCAGGGAAAAGAACCTGCAATCACACTACGCTGATGGGGGGCTTGACAGCACCTTGATGGTGTCATCCCACTGGTGGGTGGCACCCAGGTGTGGGCTGCCTGCACCCCCATAGCGACGCCACTGTGCTGAATTTAACAGTGCAAACGAGATGAAATGTTGGCGAAATGTTGGTTGTTCACCGCAAACCATGCTGTGAGATTTTACATGTAACACCTTTGTACGGTTATTTGTTTTTTTTCTCTTCCTCTTTGTTTTTGTATTGGAAAATTGAAACTCAATAAAATGTCAGTTTTCAAAAAAAATAAATTATGGCTGCATTCCAAAAGGTGTCATTGTGTCTTTTTTTATTTTTATTTATTTAATATGCTTTATAACAGAACGTAAGGGGCACATTTTTTATGTTTTGGTCTTTTATTCCTTTACATAGTAAAATATAAAAAATAAAAAGCCCAGTGGTTGCTAAATATCACCAAAAGAATAAAAATTATATACAATTTATCAACTATCGCAGCACTGAAAACTGAAATATGGTCTGGTAAAGAAAGGGTTTTGTTGCTTGCTGTGCCCAAGGCCCATCTGCCAGTCTCATACTCATATGTCCCTGATTCAGCGAGATATCATCAATGAAGCCGCAGAGCCAAAATCTTCTAAGCTAGAACGCACGTGCGCTCTGCACTTTCCCTTCAATCCTATGGAGAATATGTACTCTGCGGAAGCAAGGAGTTTGAATTCTCCATGACACTGAATGAAGATCACACAGCTCATTTAAAGTCTCAGCTCAGAAGATTCTAACAAGCAGCTCTGTGGCATCTTGGGAGATTGCTCTCTGGATCAGGGACAGGTGAATATAAACCCAGCATGGTGGCTGGGGGCACAAAAAGCAACAAAATAGGTTTAGCTGCACCAAAAGTGTAGCACCAGTGGGTGCCTAATACAGGGTCAGAGAGTACAATTTAGGTATAAATGTCTTTCACTTTAATATTTCTGAAATTAAAATTATTTTCTTTTTTTTCCTAAAAACAATTTATTGATAAAATTCTTTTCTCAATCTTTTGCCACACTTGCAAGCTTAATTATGCTTTTAACTGATTAGTCCAAGAACAAAAAGACTGTTGTAAAATAAATTATAGTGCAAACAAAAAAAATGCATGAATTAAATTATAGTGCAAACAAAAATAGTGCATTCGTAAAAAATTCCAATTGTCATTTTAGTAACTAACATAGCAAAATGTCATTTTCCCAGCAGGCGATGTCATCCTGTCAGACCGTTCTGGTTTATTGCTGAAGTGTAGGATGCTACTCCCCCCCCAGGAGTCAGGTTACTTGTAGCTCTCAGGATGTAGAAGCCTGTGTACATAAAAAAAGAAACGTAAGTACAAACATGTAAAATGTTAAAACACATTCACACTTAAGAGCCGGTTCACACAGAGGCAGCACGACTTGCAGCGCGACTCACAGAGGCAACCTGCACACGACTGGAAGCGGCGGCTTCCAAAATGACTTCTGTATAGTCAATGCAAGTCGCCTGAAGTCGCCCCAAAAGTAGTACAGGAACCTTTTTCTAAGTCGGAGTGACTTACAGAACGGAACGCGACTTGTCAGGCAGCTAAGTCGCCTGACAAGTCGCCCCTGTGTCAACCCGGGTCTAAGCCTTTTGTAGCTCAAAGCTCCAAAAACACTTAACGTCCAAAATTTCAATTGATTTTCAGTTGTGCCTGTTCACACCTGTGCATAGTTTGGCTTGAAGCTTGTGGTTCAAAAAACTACATATAATGTATGCATCAGGTTTAAATTCTCAATAGTTTTATCCTGTGTCTTTAAAATTCTGTGTGCATCAAGTCCTCATAATTAGCCTAGAATGATTCCAGAGATCCCCATCTGCACTCATTCCTTTATGCCTGTGTCTACAATTCATTCTGCTCTGTCAATATCTCCTTTTGTAGTCACACATTAAGCTGCACTGGGAGCAGAGAGTTTAAGTAATTATCACTGAGTCTGAGTGAAAGAACATATCCATTGCATCCCTTTAGATGACAACGTTCCTTGGATGTTGCAGACTTTAGCTGTGCTGTGCTAATCTGCTGTGTTAATCATTTGCTTGGTTACTGTTCCAGAAACAGGTCTGAGAATGTAATCAATCATCTGATGGGCAGACTGCATAGCTAAAGTCTACACCATGCAATGTCCAGTTTCCTACTGGGAAACATACACATCTATAGGGTGACCAGGGATATGTTTCACCTTTGCAGTCAGCAGATAGTTTATGTATGATGTCCCCTGCTGGCTGTTATGAAGAGCTAAAAAACAGCACACACAGCTACAGAGATAGACTGGTGGCTGCTCGCTTTGTTTTAATCTTCAGTCTTTTTCCTCCCCCACAGCAGTAATCTTCCAATGCTGCGGGGGTAAATACAAACTGCCGGATCTGTCATAGGTACTCATTAGGAGGGTCCACAATTCCTGCCCTTTTTGCCCACCCCCCATGCATAAGGCTGTACTATAGCTTCCCGCAATTAAAAGCACTCCATAAATGGAGGGAGCGGACCTTTAATTTTGTCCAACTGTCCTCTATTCATAGAGCTCTTTTATTGCTGGAAGCTATAGAACAGCGTCTATGAATGGAAGAGGGAGGGCTGAAAGGACAGGCATAGTTGCCACTCTTCATGAGTGCTTATGACAGGTCTAGCGACTTGTATTAATGCCCGCAGCATCAGAAGATTACTAAGATTACTGCAGTGGAAGTATAGGGAGGGACAAAGGACTGAAGATTTAGAGGAAGAGGGCAGCCACCAGCACAAGGGACATTTCTTATTCAATGTAAGTACTGTCCCTTGTGCTGGTGGTTGCCCTAAAGGTAAAGTGCAACAAAGGTTCAGAATATTTACCTCTCCTTTAAGAGTCCAAGGTCCCTTGCCGGCACTGGCATCTTCTACTTGGCTTCTACCAGGTGTCGGGACGTGACTGTCTTCACTGGCCCGCGTGAGATGTCACTTCTGCGTATGCACAGGTGTTCATTCATTCCAGCACACAGGATCAGTGCTGGAATGTAAACTGCTAAGTGTACATGCTACAGAAGACTGTGAGTAGGCAGGTAGGTTTACTTTATTGCAGAAGAGAGATTGCATGTCAGAGAGTGTGGGAACTCTAATACAGGAGGTGTGTTACTGGCTAAATCACCAGGTGAAAACAAGAGGAAAAAAGCCTAAAAAAGAAATTGAATGTAGCCACCACATCTAAAGACTGGTAAGCTCCAATATAATACATTATTGGTTTAATACCGCTTTAAAGTGGTTGTAAACCCTTACAGACCACTTTGACCTACAGGTAAGCCTAGATTAAGGCTTACCTGCAGGTCCAAGAAATATCTCCTTAACCTACACGGTTAAGGAGATATTTTCCAAAAGCCGGCGCAGGCGCACTGAGCGCGCCTCAATTTAAGGCGAAGATGTCGTCAATGACGGCTCCCACGCGCAGACCAATTTGATGCAGTGTGTGGCATATGGTCTGAGCACTGACAGTCTGGCCCCCCACCCCTTCAACCTCTGCAGCAATGCTGGCAGCACTCATACGTCTATTCCCCAAAGACAACCCTGGTGGCGACGGAAGAAGTGGCCGAGGACCGATGCGGGGGCTTCGATCTCAGGTAAGTAATTCATAATGAGCTAGTATGCTATGCATACTAGCTCATTATGCCTTTGCCTTGCAGGGTGTAATTTTTTTTTTTTTTACTTTACTTCCTCTTTAAGACCTTAATTCCCCTTTAAGATTTTAAAGTGAAAATGTCCAAATTGGGCCCAAAGTGTCAATATTTTGTGTGGCCACTATTATTTTCCAGCACTGCCTTAACCCTCTTGGGCATGGAGTTCCCCAGAGCTTCACAGGTTGCCACTGGAGTCCAAGTGAGTACACCTCTAAGTGAAAATGTCCAAATTGGGCCCAATTAGCCATTTTCCCTCCCTGGTGTCATGTTACTCGTTAGTGTTACAAGATCTCAGGTGTGAATGGGGAGCAGGTGTGTTAAATTTGGTGTTATCGCTCTCACTCTCTCACTGGAAGTTCAACATGGCACCTCGTGGCAAAGAATTCTCTGAGGATCTAAAAAAAAGAATTGTTGCTCAACATAAAGATGGCCTAGGCTATGAGAAGATTGCCAAGACCCTGAAACTGAGCTGCAGCACAGTGGCCAAGACCATACAGCGGTTTAACAGGACAGGTTCCACTCAGAACAGGCCCCGCCATGGTTGACCAAAGAAGTTGAGTGCACGTGCTCAGCGTCATATCCAGGGGTTGTCTTTGGGGAATAGACGTATGAGTGCTGCCAGCATTGCTGCAGAGGTTGAAGGGGTGGGGGGCCAGACTGTCAGTGCTCAGACCATATGCCACACACTGCATCAAATTGGTCTGCATGGCTGTCATCCCAGAAGGAAGCCTCTTCTAAAGATGATGAAAAAGAAAGCCTGCAAACCGTTTGCTGAAGACAAGCAGACTAAGGACATGGATTACTGGAACCATGTCCTGTGGTCTGATGAGACCAAGATAAACTTATTTGGTTCAGATGGTGTCAAGCGTGAGGAGTACAAAGACAAGTGTGTCTCGCCTACAGTCAAGCATGGTGGTGGGAGTGTCATGGTCTGGGGCTGCATGAGTGCTGCTGACACTGGAGGAGCTACAGTCTATTGAGGGAACTATGAATGCCAATATGTACTGTGAAATACTGAAGCAGAGCATGATCCCTCCCTTCGGAGACTGGCCCGCAGGGCAGTATTCCAACATGATAACAACCCCAAACACACCTTCATGATGACCACTGCCTTGCTAAAGAAGCTGAGGGTAAAGGTGATGGACTGGCCAAGCATGTCTCCAGACCTAAACCCTATTGAGTATCTGTGGGGCATCCTCAAACGGAAGGTGGAGGAACGCAAGGTCTCTAACATCCACCTCCTCCGCGATGTCGTCATGGAGGAGTGGAAGAGGACTCCAGTGGCATCCTGTGAAGCTCTGGTGAACTCCATGCCCAAGAGGGTTAAGGAAGTGCTGGAAAATAATGGTGGCCACACAAAATATTGACACTTTGGGCCCAATTTGGACAAACTCACATTTGTTGCCAGCGGTTTAGACATTAATGGCTGTGTGTTGAGTTATTTTGAGGGGATAGTAAATTTACACTGTTATACAAGCTGTACACTCACTACTTTATATTGTAGCAAAGTGTCATTTCTTTAGTGTTGTCACTTGAAAAGGTATAATAAAATATTTACAAGAATGTGAGGGGTGTACTCAATTTTGTGAGATACTGTATATTTTTTTCACAATAAACATTTATTGAAAATCAAAGGTTGAATACATACATGGTATAGTATGGAATAATCTAAAGAAAATAAAGTAAAATATTTTAACAATACTAAATTATGCTTTGTTAATACTTAAAGCGGTCTGACACTGTCTGTAATGTTTTTTTTTTTTTGTATAATGAAAACGATTATCATATGTAAATTAATCACTCGCTTGTTCCGTTTTGTAAGTGAACTGCTGCTGGTTTTCGTCACCTAGAAACATTTATAAAATATCTTGCTGCTGGGTGCCATCTTGCCTGTGGGCATGTGAAACCACACAGGCACTTCAGGTGGCCCAGCATGCACCGCCGTTACTGCGCCGATCTCACGCGTGCGCAGTAACGGCAAAGTGTAGCTCACGTTCGCCGAAATCTCGCGAGATTTCGGCACATCTTGCGAGATTTCGGAAGATGTGGCCGGAATCTCGCAAGATTTCGGAAGATGTGCGCACTGACTCCTGGGATCAATGACACCAGATCCCAGGAGACAGTGCGGCGTGACGAGGATCGACGCGGAGACCCCGCCCACCGCCGAAGAGACAGAGGAAAGAACGTCAGCAATTACAAGGTAAGTGAAAAAAAACAAAAAAAAAAACACTTCATTTAGTACTCTTTGCCTGATTTGGAAGGCAAAGAGATTTACTAAATGAAATGTGTGCAGGACCGCTTTAATGTGATGAATGTGTCCTTTAAGCCCACGTTCACATCGGGCCAAATAAAACCAAGCCATGTTAAATTGCATGTCAAATCGCCGGTGCCTCAAAGTTGGCGTCACCCCGATTCCCAAAAGTAGTTCCTGTACTACTTTTGGTGACTTTGGGGGCAATTTGAATAGACATCTGTGCATGAACCCGCACAGATGTCTGTCAAATTGCCGGTTTGAAATCGTGCGAATTCAGCTGAAATTGCACAATTTCAAACCCACCCTCAATGTGAACCTGGGCTAATGTATAGTTAAAGGGTACATTCGCCTTTGGGAATATGTTACACATTCCATCCATTTTTAGGGTGGATATGTAACATGTCCCCATTCCTGCAGCATCTCCTCAATCCCCTGCATCTAAGGACAGCAAGTGAGGGATCTTCTCCCCCTGCTTGCTGTCACTATTTTAAAAAATGTACAGCCGTGCGAGGCTGTGTCATCAAGCTGTGTCATTCATTTACAGGGTTCTGTGAATGGGAAACTACAAGTACAGACAGCCTTTGTGGCTGTTGGCTTATCGTTCTCAATGAATGCTGTAGGAGCAGTCTCTTAGGGAATCCTGTTGCTAGTGGTTTGCTGCCAGCATCAAGATAGGTATTGTGATATGGTTCTTACAGTTGCTGGCCTGTCAACTACCAGACCTCAAACACTGACAGCCTAACAAGTGTCAGACTTCAGGTGACCTCTGACCCTCTCACTGTCTTAACAATGGCACCTCCCATATTACTGTCTTTGCAGGTTATTTTTGTTTTGTGTTATAAAGTAGCCCATGAAGCTAGTGCTCAACAGTGCTGTAACCAAGAACCACAGAGGCAGCATTTTCACAGACTCATATTCAGAGTAGATTCCTGGAAATACAATATGGGCATCCATACAAACTATGGGCAGTCAGCTGCAGAAGATGAATGCTAGGATAAAAAGAAGAGCCATTTGGCATGTAGATCTTCTCTGAGTATGTTTTGGAGCAAAATGTTCCCATTTGACTAGGGTGCCTTTTAATAGTTCTCATTCTATGGTCTACTTTGTAGTTTTTTGCTGGTGACCAGCATCTCTCATTTAGTGAAACTTTCTCAAAAAAGTCCCAGCATGCAAGCTTTGTTGCCTAGACCCTGCATTGATAAGTGACAGCTGTCTTTCTAATGGTTTTCCATCAACCAAATCACTGTCAGGAGACAGATTTTCACCACGTACAGACTGAAAAGGTCATTCCACATTCTCTGTGAAATAACAAACTTAAGGCTGGGTTCACACCTATGCAAATTGGATGCAGATTTCCCTGCATCCAATTCACATAGCAGGAGATTGTGTCCAGCTCTCTATGGAGCCGGTTCACACATCTCCGCAGCAGCTCCGGTGCGAATTGCACAGCAGCCCTATGCGTCTTTTGGTCCGTATCGGGTCATTTTTCAACCAAAAATTCTGTGAGCCGGAGCGTGCTGCAGTGTGAACCCAGCCTTAATCACCAAATGCTTGGTGGCAAAGATTTCCAACACTTTGCAGCTGCAGCAAATAAACACTCTAAACTGTTATATTTTCCTTCTTACCTTATACAGTAAGTATTTATTGTTATCTCATACACCTCCATGTTTGAATTCTGGTGTGATAGAATGCAAGTGTAGACAGTAGACCAAAATGATAACAACAATAAAAATCAGGGACTAATACGTTTAAAAAATATATATATATATATATATATATATATATATATATATATATATATATATATATATATATATATATATTACAGAAAGGCTTGCAGACTTTCTGCCAGAATATTGGAGATATGATATGTGACCAGAGAAAAAATAAAAAATGGTGTCAGTGCTTAATGCTATATAGCTGCTAGCAATTAGTGTAGATATAGAAAACACTGTGATTATATGTGACCAGTTTACATACCAAAGATGGCGCTTAGCCAAGTAGCAGTAACAATAGCAATTGTCATAACGTATACAATCCTGTAAATACAAATTTTATGTACATTACCTAGGACACATTAACAACATTTATGCTGCCCAATATTCTCCATCAGTTGCAGGGCCGGACTGGGACTGAAAACCAGCCCTGGAAAAAATTTCATACCAGCCCCATAGCATTATTATACCAGCCCAACAGCATAACGTCATTATTTTCTTGTTCATAAAAGGGAAAACCAGACATTTTAAAGCACATTTGAAGAGTGCATTATATATAGATAATACACATATAAAAGCACATATGGCTTTATATATTTTTTTTAACAAGAAAAGGGCTTTATATATTTATATATATATACCGGAAGTTATGTGA
>CM053033.1:81419967-81589967 GCA_028564925.1 Lithobates sylvaticus
GCCAAAATTATTACTGCTACATATCTTTGGTAGAAATAACCCAATTCAGTGTATATTATTTGGTCTTTGTTAAAGTTATAGAGTCTACAAACTATGGTGCCAATCACTGAAAATCATACCTGATGTACTGACAGCCCATCTCAATTTTTAAACACTTAAGTCCCGGTTCACACAGGGGCGACCTGTCAGGCGATTTAGCCGCCTGATAAGTCACGCTCCATGCAGTGCAATGGAACTGCTCTAATAGGAGCGACTCAGATTCCTTCACCACTTTGGCACGACTTTGAAGTGGCTTGCATTGACTTCTACTAAAGAAGTAGTTTGCAAGCCGCGATGAGGTTGCGCTGTGCGGGGCGGCTTCAGAGTCGGACGACTTTGAAGCCGCCCATGTGAACCAGCACTAACAAGCCTGGACAATACAAATACCCGTCAAATGACTCCCTTTTGGAAAGTAGACATTCCAAAGCATTTAGTAAGGGGCATGGTGAGTTTTTTGAAGTTTTTTTTCCCCAGAATTCTTTGCAAAATTAAGATTTTTGTTTTCACAAAATTGTCATATTAACAGGTTATTTCTCTCACATGGTATATGCATACTTGCAACTACACCCCAAAACACATTCTGCTACTCCTCCTGAGTATGGTGATACCACATGTGTAAGACTTTTTGACAGCCTAGCCACATACAGAGGCCCAACATGCAGAGAGCACCATCAGGCATTCTAGGAGCATAAATTATCGAATTTCTTGACTACCTCTTACACGTTTGAAGGCCCTGGAGCACCAGGACAATGGAAACACCCAAAAATGTACCCCATTCTGGAAATAAAACACCCCAATGTATATTCTGAGGCATAATGAGTCTTTACCATGTGATTTTTTTTCCCACAAGTTTGTGAAAAATGTGGAAAGAATTTATTTTATTTATTTATTTATTTTACACAAAGTTTTGTCATTTATAAAGATATTTCTAACACATAGCATGTACATAGCAAAAATGACACCCCAAAATACATTCTGCTACTCCTCCTGAGTATGGCGACACTACATGTGTGAGACTTTTACACAGCCTGACCACATACAGAGGCCCAATATGCAGGGAGCACCATCAGGTGTTCTAGGGGCAAAAAAATCAAATCAAATTGGACTACCTATTACACTTTTGTGAGGCACTGTAGTGGCACTGATGGGTATTGTAGTGGCACGGATGAGTACTGATGTGGCACGTATGAGTATGAATGAGCCATGGAAGAGCATGAATGAGCCACGGATGGGGGATGGATGAGCCACGGATGGGAATGGATGAGCCATGGATGAGCATGAATGAGCCATGAATGGGAATGGATGAGCCATGGATGAGCATGAATGAGCCGTCATATGATGTCCACCCAGAACGACAGCTCTCGCACGCCCATGGGGGCGCGCATCGCGGCGATCGTTGGTGTGGTGTGTCAGCCAGACACACCACTACACTGATCTCGGTAAAGAGCCTCTGACGGAGGCTCTTTACCACGTGATCAGCCGTATCCAATCACGGCTGATCACGATGTAAACAGGAAGAGCCATTGAGGCGAGGTGATCGGCTGCTCTCCTGACAGGGGGGTCTGTGCCGATTGTTTATCAGCGCAGCCCCCCCTCGGAAGCCCACCCAGGACCACCAGGATGCCGCCAGGACCACCAGGGATTGGCACCACCCTGGACCACCAGGGAAATGCCAATCATTGCCCAGGCAGATGCCAATCAGTGCCCATCCCCAAAGCCTGCCAGTGCCATCAGTGATGTGCCGCCTATCAGTGCCACGTATCAGTGCCCAGCAGTGCCGCCTATCAGTGCCACCCATAAGTACCCATCAGTGCAGCCTTTCAGTGCCCATTGTCGCTCATCAGTGCCACCCATGAGTGCCGCCTATCAATGCCCATCAGTGCTGCATATCAGTGCCCATCGTCAGTGCCACCTCATCGATGCTGCCTTATCAGTGCCCATCAGTGAAGGAGAAAACGTACTTATTTACAAAATGTTATAACAGAAACAAAAGAAAAACTTATTTTTTTCAAAATTTTAGGTCCTTTCTTATTTGTTTAGCAAAAAAACGCAGAGGTGATCAAATACCACCAAAATAAAGCTCTATTTGTGGGAACAAAATGATGTTTGGGTACAGTGTAGCATGACCACGCAATTGTCATTTGAACTGCGACAGCGCCGAAAGCTGAAAATTGGCTTGGGCAGGAAGGGGGGTGTAAGTGGCTGGTATTGAGGTGGTTAAGATGCGTAACCCGCGGAGCTGCCTGATGTGGCCCACAAACCTATGGCAACCTGCAGTTTCCTTCAGGTGCACGCCACTCTACTGAATGATTGCCAGTCCTCTATAATCTCGGAGGCTGTCATACATATGCTGCTATTGCAGCCGGCTCCCCGCTCTTCTCTTTCTTTCCTAACACACAGATACAGGAAGAGGAGCCCTAAGTCGAGTGGCTTACATCTAGTGGCATCAATAAAGGGGTTCTAAAGGTGGATTCTCACAGTTGTGTGATGAGCTTGTCATTCCGGGAACAAGTGAGAGCATTATGTCATTTTATCTTTGCTTAATAAAGAAGTTTATTGCACTACTAGGGCATGCAATTCCCCGTTTTTTTTTAGATTGTCCACAGTTCTTGTTTTGGAAATTCAGGGGGTGGCTGCAAAGACCCTGATATTGTGAAGGCTGAAACCCTGGTTCAGAGCTTTTTTAGCTGGTCACACCAGAGCGCGAGAGTGGAATTAATGGTGATCTGGCTAATAAAAAAGTAGATTTTTGTGATTGTCATTAACCACTTGACTACCAGAATGTTTTACCGCCTTCATGACCAGACCATTTTTGGTGATTTAGAACTTTAATTGGCAATTGCACAGCCATACAACGCAAATCCAATTAGTATACTTTTTTAACACAAATAGAGCTTTCTTTTGGTGGTATTTGATCACTACTGTTTTTTTTTTTTGTTTTTATTTAATTTCATAAAATTAAAAAAGACCAAAACATTAAAAAAAAAAAAAACAACAGCATCTACGGTGGTATACAGTATAAAGTCATGAGTATAGTCTTTAGTAAAAGCAATAGTTTTAATTAAGGAGTACCATCATCCATTGAAGTTGAAGGAACAAGGGGCTATGTGGGTCTACAAAACGCAGGTGCTGAGTCTGCGTCCAATGAGCCAAACGCCCACAGGAGTTTGGGGGGAAAAAATAGATTTTTTTGGACTATCTCGGTACTGATAATAGATAAGCAGAAAAGAGAGGTAGAGGAGGTATTGAGAAAAAACAAATTTTAATAGAAAAGACAATTTCATACATAAAAAAAAAATTTATGGTATACAATACAATTCAATAAAATCAACAAAATAACTCCTCCTAGACAAGTATCAAACACGGCAGATGGATGCAGGAGTTCGCCTGCAAACGTGGCGTTTGTTTGAATGTGAGGAGAAGGTGTCTCGACCGGTTTCGCAGCCTAGGCCGCTTCTTCAGGAGAAAGATCTAAAATAGATATTATTTTTTGAATATATTCTACATACAGCAATTATATTCATAAAAAAACAAGTTAATACAAGGTAAGTACAATAGGGTGGATCTGCTCACCAATGCATGTGGAGACAATCGAGTCCAAAAATGTCTTCCCCGGCGGATATGGGGGTCTTTTATGGACTAGGCTATGACAATAGAGGAGGTTCCATTATTATGATTAAGTTCGTTAGGATAACTCACCACCACCATGTGTAGTAAGTATTGGCATTGATATGGATAATGATATCCCGAAGGGTGAAAAAACTAAGGTAATGAGGGTAGAGGTAGAATTTAGGAAGGCCCAGGAAGGTTAGGTAGGGGCAGGCTGTGAGGGGGAGAGGGGGAAGTGGGAGAGCGGGGGGAAGAGGGGGGGGTTGGAAGGGGGGGAAGGAAAGAGGGGGGGGGGGGGGAAAAAAGGAAAAAAAGGAGGAGAGGGAAGGAAGGGGGGAGGAAAGGGGGGGAAGAGAGAGAGGGGGGAGGGGGGTGGGAAGGGGGAGGGAAAAAGGAGGAGGGGGGAAAAAGGGAGGAAAAGGAGTAAAGGACCGAAACGGGCAACAGGGGGAAGAGAAGGTGAGATAAAAAAGGGGGGAGTGATCCTATCAATTCAAAGCCGTGAGTAGACAGGGTTGCGGTTATAAAACTTACATAGGATATTGTCAAACCAGACCAGGGTGCGTGAGCTTTTGGGGATCAGCTGTCTAATGTAGAAATGGGCTTGCTCAAATAGTGCGGTTGTAATTACCTTGAGCCGACACCAGCCTAGAAAGGTATGGTATTTAGTGCCCAATTTGGTTGAGGGGATCTGGGGAAAATGGAGATCATACAAGGATTAGTAGTGAGTCCTTAATTGTTAGAGGGTAATGATCCACGTCAAAGGTTAGGGCGCCTACCTTCCAGCTGAGGATCCCAATCTTAGCTCCGCATCCGGGTCGTTTCATATGCTCAATGACGGTGTGTGAGACACCGTCATATAAGCACCCCAACCGATGACGCCAGTATACGCCACAGGTGTGGCCCACACCGGCGTCATTGGTCAGCCCAAATTGGCCTAAGTGTAAACTCAGGCGATATAAGGTAAGAGGGATATGGTAGTCCCTCCAAGATGGGCACATATCCGCCGGGAGAAGCCCTAAATTAAGGGAAGAAATGGACTTCTATGGTCGGTCTCCAGAAAATTGCAGCGGTGAGATGATCCACCCTGTACAGCAAAAACATACGAAAAACATAATGAATAAAATATACATACAGAATATACAAAGTACATTTAATAAAGAGATAAGGGGATTTTTGTAAAAATCCATATGTATCTTTTACACACCATAGTCAGCAGTTGGGGTCATTCAGTCACTAGTGTAACGGGAGTGGCCAAAGGGTGGTGAGGTGCAGATGGCATAATGATCCTGTAGGGGATTTTGGGGGGGAAGGCTCAGTCTGAACCCATTTTTACAGGAATGGCTTGTAAGATATCGTCTCGTTCAGCCCTGGGGGTTGGGTAGCATTTAGTTTTTCAATCCAAAGGGTCTCTCTTTGTAAAATTAAGCGATCCCAGTCACCCCCTCTAGGGTTTGGGGGTATAACCTCCAATATCCGGAAGTCTACCACTGACGTGTCATAACGGTGGTATAGTCCGATGTGACGTCCAATTGTGGTCAGCTTACCGCTTCCGGAATAATAGAGGTGGTCCCCAATCCTTTGTCTAAATTCTCTAATAGTTTTACCCACATAGAAAGAGTTACATTTACACATCAAGAGATAAATCACTCCTCTAGTGCCACAATCTGCATGGCAATGAGGAACAAAAATCTCTCCATTTGGCAAAGTAAAACGCTTAACTTCCCTAACCCAGGGGCAACGGGGACATTGGCCGCATTTGAACGTCCCATATGGTCTATTGTTAGGGGGTTTTGCAGCCACGTAGTGACTGCTGGTTAAGCGATCGCGGAGGGAACAAGCTCTCCGGAATACCAAATCTGTGTTGGAACGTACGTGTTTGTTTAGGGTCTGGTGGTCTGTCAGAAGGTGCCAGTTTTTGGTTAGAATATCTCTCAGTATATGGTGATGAGCAGAATAAGTGGTGATAAATCTCACTGGTTCCATAGTAGAGGAGGATTTAGGGCGTTTAACTAGGAGAGAACTTCTAGATCTCTGATAGGCTTTGTTAAACGCCTTTCTGAGATTCGATGAAGAATATCCTCTGGCTAGTAAACGTTCGCGTAACGCATTTGCCTGTATCCTGAAGTCCTCTTCAAGAGTACAATTTCTGCGCAGTCGCAGATACTGCGCAAACGGGATGCTTCGCACCAGTGGTTTGGGGTGAGCACTGGTAGCGAAGAGTAGTGTGTTCCCCGCAGTGGGTTTCCGATAAAGGTTAGTCCCTAGGCTATCATCTGGTTGTTTCATGATGGACAGATCCAAAAATGGGATCTGACCATCATCAACATTATAGGTAAAACTTAAATTAAACGTATTTTGGCCTAGTTTGTCTATGAATTCCGTAAGTTTCTCTTTGGTGCCTGTCCACACTAAGAACAGGGGATAAATTTCAAGAGAGTCAATATAAATTCATTAAGGGGCCAGGTTTTAGTGTCTTGTTCAAAGAGAAAGGATCCAGCCGTCAGGACCCCCTGCTCGTGGGGAATGCTCGAATATAAAGCTTCAATGTCAATCGCCACGAGCAGGGAGCCCGGAGGGATCTGGATCCCCTCAATCTGTTGTAATAAATCAGCGGTATCTTGAATGTAAGACGGAAGGCTGCGGACATGAGGCATCAGAAATGCATCCACAAATTTGCTGGCATTATCTGTCAGGGAACCTATTCCTGACACGATTGGTCTCCCAGGGGGAATACGTAAGTTTTTATGCGTTTTGGGAAGTGAATAAAATGTGGGGATACGAGGGAATTTAGGGATCAGGAACTCGAAGGTGTCCTTGTCGATGAGGCCCAAGTGGAAGGCCTCACCGCAAAGGGCAGCCAGTTCCTGAGTAAACGAGGAGGCTAGGGATGCAGTGATAGGACGGTACCAGCTGCGATTGCCCAAGATTTTTAGGCACATCGCCTGGTATTGTGGATGCGTCATTATCACAATATTGCCCCCCTTGTCTGACTGTTTGATAACGATATCTGAGCGACCCTGTAAGTTCTTAAGGGCCTGCAACTGTCTAGGATCTAGATTGGGGGATATTTTGTGCCACTGCTGTTGTTTGAGGTCTCTTATGGTGGCTTGTACAAAGGACCAGATTGTGGGACAGGTCATCAAGTCTGGGAAACGACGTGAACGTAACAGGAAGGATTTACGTTTAGGTTCATAATGGCCTAAGGCAGTGTTCGATGTCTCCGTGTGTACAGAGGTTTGTGTGGATTGGGGATCATCTATGGCTCCTTCATCATAAAGGAGCATTAGGTCCCGAAGTGCCCGAAATTCTTGTATAGTAAAGTGCTTAGTGCGTTCTGCTAATTCCCGTTCCAAATTGATGTTGGCTCGGTCCTTATCGAACATAAATTTGAAAGTGAGGTTTCGTGCAAAGAGGTATAAATAAGTCTTTGATGGTCTCATTGACTTTGAGGTTATCATAAGTGCAAAAGCCTAATCCCAGCTGTAAGACTGAGATTTCTTCGTCAGTGAGGTGAAAAGGTGTCAAGTTGATAATATTTAAGTCTGAGTGGTGGGTAGGGTGTTGGGTAGTGGTAGTGTACTGGGTACTATTTGTGTGGACTTGACCACAAATGTATCGAGGTTCCCTTGTTGTTGTTTCTTTAGGTCTAAAAAAATGAGATCTTCATTTACTTTAGTGTATTTATTAGTCATAATGCTTGAATTCAAGATTTTAGGGATAGTATTGTGAAGGGTCGTATTACCTACTGCCCCCTCAACTGGAGGTTCAGTAATGGTAGATACTGTGGATTTATTGGCAGATTTAGTACTCTTAGGTACTTTTTTGTTCTTTTTGTGGTTCGTTGGAGGGGTGCCTCCTCCAAATCTCAAACGTTTTTGTGTGGAATTTCTTCCCGGTGTAGGTTGTACACTGTTTTGGAGGGAGAGTGTAGAGGAAAGGGAAGAATCCGATTCACCCTCCGTATTGGGAGGTCTCGGAAAGTTGGTTCTTATTGGTCCCTTTCTCCCTACAGTTCTCTCAGACCAACGGTAGGCATAGCCCTCAGAGAAGGCGGTTTGGTCTTTGCCAAATTTATTCTGTTTTTTAACTATGATATCCTTATTCATAATTTCCAGACGGTCTCTCAGTTCCTTCCACTTGATGTTAAACAGTGGGCTATCCACCAAGTGTAAGTAAGTGGAGTTGAGACGGTCGATTTCTGAATCAAGTGTATTCATATCGTCTGAGTACTGGGTAATAAGCAATCTCATTAGGTCTATGCTACAGTTGGTGAGAATATTCTCCCAGGTTTTTTTGAAGTCCACCGAATGGTCTTTGATAGTGGGGAAGATCTGTCCCCGTAATCCTAGGGGGCAGATTCTCTCCATAACATACATTTTAAAATACTCGATATGTAAATGTGACTTACGCTTAAGGAATCCGAACATCTTGGTAAAGAAAAATTTAAGATCATCTTCGATTTTATGATCACTAAGACAGGAGGTCTTTAGATTAGACATAAAGCCTACCCAATTGGCGCCTAAAACATCCATGGTCAGAATCCGAGCCCTATAGTAACGATGACCTGTGATGCGTATTATGGTGGGAAAGATAACAAAACCACATTAATTCTTATAATACAAAATAATCAAAAGGAAATTTTTAAGGACACTCACTAGAGAAGGAGACATTTTTGGACTCGATTGGAACTTGTCTCCACATGCATTGGTGAGCAGATCTACCCTATTGTACTTACCTTGTATTAACTTGTTTTTTTATGAATATAATTGCTGTATGTAGAATATATTCAAAAAATAATATCTATTTTAGATCTTTCTCCTGAAGAAGCGGCCTAGGCTGCGAAACCGGTCGAGACACCTTCTCCTCACATTCAAACAAACGCCACGTTTGCAGGCGAACTCCTGCATCCATCTGCCGTGTTTGATACTTGTCTAGGAGGAGTTATTTTGTTGATTTTATTGAATTGTATTGTATACCATACATTTTTTTATGTATGAAATTGTCTTTTCTATTAAAATTTGTTTTTTCTCAATACCTCCTCTACCTCTCTTTTCTGCTTATCTATTATCAGTACCGAGATAGTCCAAAAAAATCAATTCTTTCCCCCCAAACTCCTGTGGGCGTTTGGCTCATTGGACGCAGACTCAGCACCTGCGTTTTGTAGACCCACATAGCCCCTTGTTCCTTCAACTTCAATGGATGATGGTACTCTTTAATTAAAACTATTGCTTTTACTAAAGACTTTACTCATGACTTTATACTATCTATAGGGTGGATAATACACCCGTTTCTCTCTTGTGGCATCTCCTCTGGACAGCAACAGTTCAGATGCCCTCCTTCTCTACTGAGTGTCTTTAAAAATTTCCTTTTGATTATTTTGTATTATAAGAATTAATGTGGTTTTGTTATCTTTCCCACCATAATACGCATCACAGGTCATCGTTACTATAGGGCTCGGATTCTGACCATGGATGTTTTAGGCGCCAATTGGGTAGGCTTTATGTCTAATCTAAAGACCTCCTGTCTTAGTGATCATAAAATCGAAGATGATCTTAAATTTTTCTTTACCAAGATGTTCGGATTCCTTAAGCGTAAGTCACATTTACATTGGCATATCGAGTATTTTAAAATGTATGTTATGGAGAGAATCTGCCCCCTAGGATTACGGGGACAGATCTTCCCCACTATCAAAGACCCTTCGGTGGACTTCAAAAAAACCTGGGAGAATATTCTCACCAACTGTAGCATAGACCTAATGAGATTGCTTATTACCCAGTACTCAGACGATATGAATACACTTGATTCAGAAATCGACCGTCTCAACTCCACTTATGCCGCGTACACACGTGCGGACTTTTGCCGGCGGACCTAGTCCAGCGGACAATCCCGCGGGACTTTCCAGCTGGGTCCGCTGGACTTTCCGAGCGCGTGGACTTGCCCACACACGCACGGACTTCTCCAGCGGATAATCCGCCGGCCAAAAGTCCGCGGGACTTTTGAAAATGAACGGACTTGCCCACACACGGAGCAGTCCGTTCATTTCGAACGTAACTTCAGGTTACGTAGCTAGCGTAGGCAGTAAATGCCGCCGCGCTAGCTCCGCAAGCTGGCATGGATTTAAAGGGAATCCCCACGCCGAAAAAACGGCGTGGGGGTTCCCCCCAAATCCATGTCAGACCCTCATCCGAGCACGCAGCCTGGCAGGCCAGGAAAGGGGTGGGGACGAACGAGCGCCCCCCCCCCTCCTGAGCCGTACCAGGCCGCGTGCCCTCAACATGGGGGGTGCCCTGGGGAAAGGGGGGCCGTGCGGCCCCCCCCACCCCAAAGCACCTTGTCCCCATGTTGATGAGGACAAGGGCCTCTTCCCGACAACCCTGGCCGTTGGTTGTCGGGGTCTGCGGGCGGGGGCTTATCGGAATCTGGGAGCCCCCTTTAATAAGGGGCCCCCCAGATACCGGCCCCCCACCCTATGTGAATGAGCATGGGGTACGATGTACCCCTACCCATTCACCTAAGGTGTAAAATGTAAAGTAAAAAAAAAAACACCCACACTTTTGAAAAAATTGTTTATTGCACTGCTCCGGGGGTCTTCTTCCGTCTTGGGGGTCTTCTCGCCGGACTCCCCCGCCATTTACCAAGCTCTTTTACCGAGCGGGGGGAGTCCGGCTACCTTCTTCGTCGTCGCCGCCGTCGTCTGGGGGTCTCGATCCGCCTTCGGGGGTCTTCCGGGGGTCTCTTCTGTTCTTGCGGCGGTCGTCGTCTTCCGCGCCGCCGGCGCCTTCTCCTTCTTCTTGTCCTTCTTCTTGTTCTTCTTCTTCCGATGTTGACCCGACGCTCTCTCTGCCCGGAATGCCTGTGCCGCTCTGCGCTGAGACTTATATAGGGACATGGGGGACAGGGTCACATGCACATGTCACATGGTGACCCCGCCCCCTTGTGTTGTCACAGTCCCGGAGGATGCTGGGACTGTGACATCGCAAGGGGGCGGGGTCACCATGTGACATGAACATGTGACCCTGTCCCCCATGTCCCTATATAAGTCTCAGCGCAGAGCGGCACAGGCATTCCGGGCAGAGACAGCGACGGGTCAACATCGGAAGAAGAAGAACAAGAAGAAGGACAAGAAGAAGGAGAAGGCGCCGGCGGCGCGGAAGACGACGACCGCCGCAAGAACAGAAGAGACCCCCGGAAGACCCCCGAAGGCGGATCGAGACCCCCAGACGACGGCGGCGACGACGAAGAAGGTAGCCGGACTCCCCCCGCTCGTGAAAGAGCTAGGTAAAAGAGCAGAAGAGAGCGGAGGAGTCCGGCGAGAAGACCCCCAAGACGGAAGAAGACCCCCGAAAGCGGATCGAGACCCCCAGACGGCGGCGACGACGAAGAAGGTAGCCGGACTTCCCCCCGCTCGGTAAAAGAGCTTGGTAAATGGCGGGGGAGTCCGGCGAGAAGACCCCCAAGACGGAAGAAGACCCCCGGAGCAGTGCAATAAACTATTTTTTCAAAAGTGTGGGTGTTTTTTTTTACTTTACATTTTACACCTTAGGTGAATGGGTAGGGGTACATCGTACCCCATACTCATTCACATAGGGTGGGGGGCCGGTATCTGGGGGGCCCCTTATTAAAGGGGGCTCCCAGATTCCGATAAGCCCCCGCCAGCAGACCCCGACAACCAACGGCCAGGGTTGTCGGGAAGAGGCCCTTGTCCTCATCAACATGGGGACAAGGTGCTTTGGGGTGGAGGGGGCCGCATGGCCCCCCTTTCCCCAGGGCACCCCCCATGTTGAGGGCACGCGGCCTGGTACGGCTCAGGAGGGGGGGGGGCGCTCGTTCGTCCCCACCCCTTTCCTGGCCTGCCAGGCTGCGTGCTCGGATGAGGGTCTGACATGGATTTGGGGGGAACCCCCACGCCGTTTTTTCGGCGTGGGGAGTCCCTTTAAATCCATGCCAGGTCACGGAGCTAGCGCGGCGGCAGTAACTGCCTACGCTAGCTACGTAACCTGAAGTCACGTGCTAAATGAACGGACTTGCCGATGAGCGGCAAGTCCGTTCATTTCAAAAGTCCCGCGGACTTGCCCACTAACGGCGGGATTGTCCGCTGGACTGCCAAGTCCAGCGGATAATTTTAAAACCAAACTTAAAACTTTGGTCCGCCGGACTTTGGCGCCAAAAAGTCCGCCGGCGCCCACACACGAGGGGATTATCCGCTGGACTTCAGTCCAGAGGATAATCCCGCGGGATTGTCCCTTCGTGTGTACGCGGCATTACTTACACTTGGTGGATAGCCCACTGTTTAACATCAAGTGGAAGGAACTGAGAGACCGTCTGGAAATTATGAATAAGGATATCATAGTTAAAAAACAGAATAAATTTGGCAAAGACCAAACCGCCTTCTCTGAGGGCTATGCCTACGGTTGGTCTGAGAGAACTGTAGGGAGAAAGGGACCAATAAGAACCAGCTTTCCGAGACCTCCCAATACGGAGGGTGAATCGGATTCTTCCCTTTCCTCTACACTCTCCCTCCAAAACAGTGTACAACCTACACCGGGAAGAAATTCCACACGAAAACGTTTGAGATTTGGAGGAGGCACCCCTCCAACGAACCACAAAAAGAACAAAAAAGTACCTAAGAGTACTAAATCTGCCAATAAATCCACAGTATCTACCATTACTGAACCTCCAGTTGAGGGGGCAGTAGGTAATACGACCCTTCACAATACTATCCCTAAAATCTTGAATTCAAGCATTATGACTAATAAATACACTAAAGTAAATGAAGATCTCACTTTTTTAGACCTAAAGAAACAACAAGGGAACCTCGATACATTTGTGGTCAAGTCCACACAAATAGTACCCAGTACACTACCACTACCCAACACCCTACCCACTACCCAACACCCTCAGCACCTGCGTTTTGTAGACCCACATAGCCCCTTGTTCCTTCAACTTCAATGGATGATGGTACTCTTTAATTAAAACTATTGCTTTTACTAAAGACTATACTCATGACTTTATACTATCTATAGGGTGGATAATACACCCGTTTCTCTCTTGTGGCATCTCCTCTGGACAGCAACAGTTCAGATGCCCTCCTTCTCTACTGAGTGTCTTTAAAAATTTCCTTTTGATTATTTTGTATTATAAGAATTAATGTGGTTTTGTTATCTTTCCCACCATAATACGCATCACAGGTCATCGTTACTATAGGGCTCGGATTCTGACCATGGATGTTTTAGGCGCCAATTGGGTAGGCTTTATGTCTAATCTAAAGACCTCCTGTCTTAGTGATCATAAAATCGAAGATGATCTTAAATTTTTCTTTACCAAGATGTTCGGATTCCTTAAGCGTAAGTCACATTTACATTGGCATATCGAGTATTTTAAAATGTATGTTATGGAGAGAATCTGCCCCCTAGGATTACGGGGACAGATCTTCCCCACTATCAAAGACCCTTCGGTGGACTTCAAAAAAACCTGGGAGAATATTCTCACCAACTGTAGCATAGACCTAATTAGATTGCTTATTACCCAGTACTCAGACGATATGAATACACTTGATTCAGAAATCGACCGTCTCAACTCCACTTACTTACACTTGGTGGATAGCCCACTGTTTAACATCAAGTGGAAGGAACTGAGAGACCGTCTGGAAATTATGAATAAGGATATCATAGTTAAAAAACAGAATAAATTTGGCAAAGACCAAACCGCCTTCTCTGAGGGCTATGCCTACCGTTGGTCTGAGAGAACTGTAGGGAGAAAGGGACCAATAAGAACCAACTTTCCGAGACCTCCCAATACGGAGGGTGAATCGGATTCTTCCCTTTCCTCTACACTCTCCCTCCAAAACAGTGTACAACCTACACCGGGAAGAAATTCCACACGAAAACGTTTGAGATTTGGAGGAGGCACCCCTCCAACGAACCACAAAAAGAACAAAAAAGTACCTAAGAGTACTAAATCTGCCAATAAATCCACAGTATCTACCATTACTGAACCTCCAGTTGAGGGGGCAGTAGGTAATACGACCCTTCACAATACTATCCCTAAAATCTTGAATTCAAGCATTATGACTAATAAATACACTAAAGTAAATGAAGATCTAATTTTTTTAGACCTAAAGAAACAACAAGGGAACCTCGATACATTTGTGGTCAAGTCCACACAAATAGTACCCAGTACACTACCACTACCCAACACCCTACCCACCACTCAGACTTAAATATTATCAACTTGACACCTTTTCACCTCACTGACGAAGAAATCTCAGTCTTACAGCTGGGATTAGGCTTTTGCACTTATGATAACCTCAAAGTCAATGAGACTATCAAAGACTTATACCTCTTTGCACGAAACCTCACTTTCAAATTTATGTTCGATAAGGACCGAGCCAACATCAATTTGGAACGGGAAGCACTTTACTATACAAGAATTTCGGGCACTTCGGGACCTAATGCTCCTTTATGATGAAGGAGCCATAGATGATCCCCAATCCACACAAACCTCTGTACACACGGAGACATCGAACACTGCCTTAGGCCATTATGAACCTAAACGTAAATCCTTCCGTTTACGTTCACGTCGTTTCCCAGACTTGATGACCTGTCCCACAATCTGGTCCTTTGCACAAGCCACCATAAGAGACCTCAAACAACAGCAGTTGCACAAAATATCCCCCAATCTAGATCCTAGACAGTTGCAGGCCCTTAAGAACTTACAGGGTCGCTCAGATATCGTTATCAAACAGTCAGACAAGGGGGGCAATATTGTGATAATGACGCATCCACAATACCAGGCGATGTGCCTAAAAATCTTGGGCAATCGCAGCTGGTACCGTCCTATCACTGCATCCCTAGCCTCCTCGTTTACTCAGGAACTGGCTGCCCTTTGCGGTGAGGCCTTCCACTTGGGCCTCATCGACAAGGACACCTTCGAGTTCCTGATCCCTAAATTCCCTCGTATCCCCACATTTTATTCACTTCCCAAAACGCATAAAAACTTACGTATTCCCCCCGGGAGACCAATCGTGTCAGGAATAGGTTCCCTGACAGATAATGCCAGCAAATTTGTGGATGCATTTCTGATGCCTCATGTCCGCAGCCTTCCGTCTTACATCCAAGATACCGCTGATTTATTACAACAGATTGAGGGGATCCAGATCCCTCCGGGCTCCCTGCTCGTGGCGATTGACATTGAAGCTTTATATTCGAGCATTCCCCACGAGCAGGGGGTCCTGACGGCTGGTTTATTTCTCTTTGAACAAGACACTAAAACCTGGCCCCTTAATGAATTTATATTGACTCTCTTGAAATTTATCCCCTGTTCTTAGTGTGGACAGGCACCAAAGAGAAACTTACGGAATTCATAGACAAACTAGGCCAAAATACGTTTAATTTAAGTTTTACCTATAATGTTGATGATGGTCAGATCCCATTTTTGGATCTGTCCATCATCAAACAACCAGATGGTAGCCTAGGGACTAACCTTTATCGGAAACCCACTGCGGGGAACACACTACTCTTCGCTACTAGTGCTCACCCCAAACCACTGGTGCGAAGCATCCCGTTTGCGCAGTATCTGCGACTGCGCAGAAATTGTACTCTTGAAGAGGACTTCAGGATACAGGCAAATGCGTTACGCAAACGTTTACTAGCCAGAGGATATTCTTCATCGAATCTCAGAAAGGCGTTTAACAAAGCCTATCAGAGATCTAGAAGTTCTCTCCTAGTTAAACGCCCTAAATCCTCCTCTACTATGGAACCAGTGAGATTTATCACCACTTATTCTGCTCATCACAATATACTGAGAGATATTCTAACCAAAAACTGGCACCTTCTGACAGACCACCAGACCCTAAACAAACACGTACGTTCCAACCCAGATTTGGTATTCCGGAGAGCTTGTTCCCTCCGCGATCGCTTAACCAGCAGTCACTAGGTGGCTGCAAAACCCCCTAACAATAGACCATATGGGACGTTCAAATGCGGCCAATGTCCCCGTTGCCCCTGGGTTAGGGAAGTTAAGCGTTTTACTTTGCCAAATGGAGAGATTTTTGTTCCTCATTGCCATGCAGATTGTGGCACTAGAGGAGTGATTTATCTCATGATGTGTAAATGTAACTCTTTCTATGTGGGTAAAACCATTAGAGAATTTAGACAAAGGATTGGGGACCACCTCTATTATTCCGGAAGCGGTAAGCTGACCACAATTGGACGTCACATCGGACTATACCACCGCTATGACACGTCAGTGGTAGACTTCCGGATATTGGAGGTAATACCCCCAAACCCTAGAGGGGGTGACTGGGATCGCTTAATTTTACAAAGAGAGACCCTTTGGATTGAAAAACTAAATGCTACCCAACCCCCAGGGCTGAACGAGACGATATCTTACAAGCCATTCCTGTAAAAATGGGTTCATACTGAGCCTTCCCCCCCAAAATCCCCTACAGGATCATTATGCCATCTGCACCTCACCACCCTTTGGCCACTCCCGTTACCCTAGTGACTGAATGACCCCAACTGCTGACTATGGTGTGTAAAAGATACATATGGATTTTTACAAAAATCCCCTTATCTCTTTATTAAATGTACTTTGTATATTCTGTATGTATATTTTATTCATTATGTTTTTCGTATGTTTTTGCTGTACAGGGTGGATCATCTCACCGCTGCAATTTTCTGGAGACCGACCATAGGAGTCCATTTCTTCCCTTAATTTAGGGCTTCTCCCGGCGGATATGTGCCCATCTTGGAGGGACTACCATATCCCTCTTACCTTATATCGCCTGAGTTTACACTTAGGCCAATTTTGGAGCGTGGCGGGTTGGGGGTCCAGTTGATCCGTGGTAGGGCACCATTACCTGGCCAGCCCCACTGCACACGCGTGCTGACCACTCTGATGTATGCGTGTGCCTGTGCTCAGTGTTCTGCAGCGGCACCATTCATGGTGTCCGCTGCGTTGGACACTGCTTATGGAGTTGTTTGATGGTTACCTGGTTACCATCTATGCACACCGTCCTCGACGCATGCGCACCTGAAGCCTCCTCTGCGCATGCGCGGGTACGGGTCGCGCTCGTTACGTCACTCTCGCGAGCCATGCCGGTCCATCCATTTTGGCCGTCTGCGGTGCACTCCGCGGTTTCACCTGGCTTCCCCCCCCCTCTTACCGCCACGTAGATGGGCTGACTGATGACGCCGGTGTGGGCCACACCTGTGGCGTATACTGGTGTCATCGGTTGGGGTGCTTATATGACGGTGTCTCACACACCATCATTGAGCATATGGAACGACCCGGATGCGGAGCTAAGATTGGGATCCTCAGCTGGAAGGTAGGCACCCTAACCTTTGGCGTGGATCATTACCCTCTAACAATTAAGGACTCACTACTTATCCTTGTATGATCTCCATTTTCCCCAGATCCCCTCAATCAAATTGGGCACTAAATACCATACCTTTCTAGGCTGGTGTCGGCTCAAGGTAATTACAACCGCACTATTTGAGCAAGCCCATTTCTACATTAGACAGCTGATCCCCAAAAGCTCACACACCCTGGTCTGGTTTGACAATATCCTATGTAAGTTTTATAACCGCAACCCTGTCTACTCACAGCTTTGAATTGATAGGATCACTCCCCCCTTTTTTATCTCACCTTCTCTTCCCCCTGTTGCCCGTTTCGGTCCTTTCCTCCTTTTCCTCCCTTTTTCCCCCCTCCTCCTCCCCCCCCCCCCCCCCTCTCTCTCTTTCCACCTCAATATGTCTGACTCTACTTGGTCCACTTTTAGGCAATCTCTTAAAACTGTTCTCTTCAGGAGTAGCCTATCCTGTCTCCACCTAATAACTGTAGGGGATGGGCTGGTTGAGAACATAAAAGTACAGTTAATATCTTTTGTATCACTTGACCCTTCCTTTTAGATTATAAGCTCTAAACAAGCAGGGCCCTCTGATTCCTCCTGTATTGAATTGTATTGTAACTGTACTGACTGCCCTCAAGTAGTAAAGCGCTGCGCGAAATGTTGGTGCTATACAAATCCCGTATAATAGTAATAAATATGATAATTTATCAGTAAAGAAAAGTCAAAAATGCCAAGAGATTGTCATGCGGTTGATTCTAAAGAGATAGATGGATCTTCAACATTCAATCAAACCACAACGTCAGCTGTGCTGCCACTCACAACAGGTCAGGGGGGACCCAGAGAAAATTCTAATAGGGGAAAAAGGAACAAAGAGCGCACCAGCCTTGCACATTACCTTTTTATTCATTAAAGTGTTGCAAAGGTAAGGCGCAAGGCTGGTGCGCTCTATGTTCCTTTTTCCCTTTTTGATAATAATTTATACCTAAGTATATGTAAGGTGCACATGGGCAGTGCAGTTTATAGGACAATACAATACAAAAAGGTACCCCAGCCCACTTACCAGCTAGTCAGCAAAAAAAAGTCTAAACTGCTCTAACAATTTGCATTAAAAAAAGAATGTTTTATACACATTTGCCACAGCACCTCTGTAAACTGTGGTCGCTAACCACAATCTAACAGAGCACCCACTATAAGCAGGAACACATTGGAGGCAGAACATTCCTCTTTAAAGGTGCAGGGATTCAAGAATCCTAGACATGCTCAATGGCAGCTGAAGACCTCTATTATCTATACAGTGGTGTGAAAAAGTGTTTGCCCCCTTCCTCATTTCCTGTTCCTTTGCATGTTTGTCACACTTAAGTGTTTCGGAACATCAAACCAATTTAAACAATAGTCAAGGACAACACAAGTAAACACAAAATGCAATTTGTAAATGAAGGTGTTTATTATTAAAGGTGAAAAAAAATCCAAACCATCATGGCCCTGTGTGAAAAAGTGATTGCCCCCCTTGTTAAAACATACTATAACTGTGGTTGTCCACACCTGAGTTCAATTTCTCTAGCCACACCCAGGCCTGATTATTGCCACACCTGTTCACAATCAAGGCATCACTTAAATAGGAGCTGCTTGACACAGTAAGGTCCACCAGAGGATCCTTAAAAGCTACACATCATGCCGAGACCCAAAGAAATTCAGGAATAATTGAGAAAGAAAGTAATTGAGATCTATCAGTCTGGAAAGGGTTATAAAGCCATTTCCAAAGCTTTGGGAATCCAGTGAACCACAGTGAGAGCCATTATCCACAAATGGCGAAGACATGGAACAGTGGTGAACCTTCCCAGGAGTGGCCGGCCGCCCAAAATTACCCCAAGAGCGCAGCGACGACTCATCCAAGAGGTCACAAAAGACCCCACAACAATGTCCAAGGAACTGCAGGCCTCACTTGCCTCAGTTAAGGTCAGCGTTCATGCCTCCACCATCAGGAAAAGACTGGGCAAAAATGGCCTGCATGGCAGAGTTCCAAGGAGAAAACCACTGCTGAGCAAAAAGAACATCAAAGCTCGTCTCAATTTCTCCACAACACATCTTGATGATCCCCAAGACTTTTGGGACAACATTCTGTGGACCGATGAGACAAAAGTGTAACTCTTTGGAAGGTGTGTGTCCAAGTATATCTGGCGTAGAAGGAACACTGCATTTCAGAAAAAGAACATTATACCAACAGTAAAATATGGTGGTGGTAGTGTGATGGTCTGGGGCTGTTTTGCTGCTTCAGGACCTGGAAGACTTGCCGTGATAAAAGGAACTATGAATTCTGCTGTCTACCAAGAGATCCTGAAGGAGAATGTCCGACCATCTGTTCGTGTACTCAAGCTGAAACGAACTTGGGTTCTGCAGCAGGACAATGATCCTAAACACACCAGCAAGTCCACCACCGAATGGCTGAAGAAAAACAAAATGAAGACTTTGGAGTGGCCTAGCCAAAGTCCTGACCTGAATCCTATTGAGATGTTGTGGTATGACCTTAAAAAGGCCGTTCATGCTCGAAAACCCTCTAATGCAGGGGTCTCCAAAGTACGGCCCGCGGGCCACATCCGGCCCGCTGGGACGTTTTTCCCGGCCCGCAGGTTGAGTCGCCGATCCGTGATCCGAACGGGCCACCCCGTTCGGATCGGCACACCCCGCGATCCGCGGAGCGCTCCGCGGCCTCGGCCTTAGGAAAGGCCGCGGCTTCGGCCTAGCTCCGGAGCGGCGGCGGCCATCTTTGTACACCCGGCGGCCTTAGGAAAGGCCACGGCTTCGGCCTAGCTCCGGAGCGGCGGCCATCTTGGTACACCCGGCCACTGTTTACAATGTGATCGCTCCGTCAAATTTGACGGAGCGATCACTTGTAAACATACCCTGCATTACCCAGCCAATATACTGCATTAACCCTGCATATACTCTGCATTAACCCTGCATATACTCTGCATTACCCAGCATTACCCAGCCAATACTCTGCGATACTCTGCATTACCCAGCCAATACTCTGCGATACTCTGCATTAACCCTGCATATACTCTGCATTACCCAGCCAATACTCTGCGATACTCTGCATTACCCAGCCAATACTCTGCGATACTCTGCATTACCCAGCCAATACTCTGCGATACTCTGCATTAACCCTGCATATACTCTGCATTACACAGCCAATACTCTGCGATACTCTGCATTAACCCTGCATATACTCTGCATTACCCAGCCAATACTCTGCGATACTCTGCATTAACCCTGCATATACTCTGCGATACCCAGCCAATACTCTGCGATACTCTGCATTAACCCTGCATATACTCTGCGATACCCAGCCAATACTCTGCGATACTCTGCATTAACCCTGCATATACTCTGCGATACCCAGCCAATACTCTGCGATACTCTGCATTAACCCTGCGATACCCAGCCAATACTCTGCGATACCCAGCCAATACTCTGCGATACCCAGCCAATACTCTGCGATACCCAGCCAATACTCTGCGATACCCAGCCAATACTACAGTGGGGAGAGGATGTGGATATTACAGTGGGGGAGATGACGTGGATATTACAGTGGGGAGATGACGTGGATATTACAGTGGGGGAGATGACGTGGATATTACAGTGGGGACTATATGGTGGCGGAATTTTCACAGGTTTTTGCAAATTCAATTATTTGCTGATCCGAAAAATGATCCGATCCGTGACTCCTGATCCGAGGATCGATCCGATCCGTGAGTTTTTTGATCCGTTGCACCCCTAGCCCTGATAGTATGCAGCACAGGTCCCGCAGCCCGACGGAGCATGTCCAACCCGGCGCCTCACTAGTTGATAGGACCTACTGCGCCTCCCGGGTCCCGCCCCTCTGTTAGCATCAGTGTCCTTTACGGCTGTGCTTTTGGCTACAACGTGCCTGTGTAACAGCCGGGCGGGAGTCGGGAGGTGCAGCAGAACAGCGCTGAAGCCGGACACAGATGTAAGAGGGACACAGATGTGACTGTTGGAGGTGATGGGGACACAAATGTGCGGCGGGGGCTAGTTTGAGAGACACAAAAGTGAAAGGGGAGCTCTAAGGGGGACACAGTTTTGCAGGGGGCTCTAAGGGGGACACAATTGTGCTGGGGTCTCTGATTGGGGCATAAATGTGGAAGGGGGCTCTAAGGGGGACACAATTGTGCTGGGGTCTCTGATTGGGGCATAAATGTGGAAGGGGGCTCTAAGGGGGACACAATTGTGCTGGGGTCTCTGATTGGGGCATAAATGTGGAAGGGGGCTCTAAGGGGGACACAATTGTGCAGGGGGCTGTGATGGGGGGCATAAATGTGGAAGGGGGGCACTAAGGGGGACATAATTGTGCAGGGGTCTCTGATGGGGACACAAATATGGAAGGGGGGCTCTGATGGGAATACAAATATGAAAGGGGGCTCTGATGGGGACACAAATATGTAAGGGGGCTCTGATGGGGACACAAATATGGAAGGGGGCTCTGATGGGGACACAAATATGGAAGGGGGCTCTGATGGGGACACAAATATGTAAGGGGGCTCTGATGGGGACACAAATATGGAAGGGGGCTCTGATGGGGACACAAATATGGAAGGGGGCTCTGATGGGGACACAAATATGTAAGGGGGCTCTGATGGGGACACAAATATGGAAGGGGGCTCTGATGGGGACACAAATATGGAAGGGGGCTCTGATGGGGACACAAACGTGTCAGGGGGCTCTGATGGGAATACAAATATGCAGGGGTTCTTATTCAGGCACAAATATTCGGGGGGGCTCTAAGGGGGACACAAATATGCAGAGGGGGCTCTGATGAGGATACAAATGTATGGAGGCGTGTGTGTGTTGACAGTAACACAGATGCAAGACCCTGTGAACACTGGAATTTTAGCCCCAGTGCATGAGGTTACATCGTTTAGGTGCGCCATCAAGCTCTACTGCCGGCAGCCTGTCAAATTCTATTTTATTCTACTGCCGATTCATTAAAAAAAAAAATTTATTTTTTCGGCCCGCGAATATGTGAAAAATGCACAATGTGGCCCCCGAAGTGAAAAGTTTGGAGACCCCTGCTCTAATGTAACTGAATTAGGACAATTCTGCAAAGATGAGTGGACCAAAATTCCTCCAGGACGCTGTAAAAGCCTCATTGCACGTTATCGCAAACGCTTGGTTGAAGTTGTTGCTGCTAAGGGTGGCCCAACCAGTTATTAGGTTTAGGGGGCAATCACTTTTTCACACAGGGCCATGATGGTTTGGATTTTTTTTCACCTTTAATAATAAACACCTTCATTTACAAATTGCATTTTGTATTTACTTGTGTTGTCCTTGACTATTGTTTAAATTGGTTTGATGTTCCGAAACACTTAAGTGTGACAAACATGCAAAGGAACAGGAAATGAGGAAGGGGGCAAACACTTTTTCACACCACTGTATGTCTGAGAACAAGTAAAATAAAAATTGACTGCATTAAGTTGGTCATCCAATCCCTAGTTTGTTAGTTTACCTCATATTGGCAATGTACGAGGGATTCCCCTAACACTGACTGTGTCGATGGGGGAAGCGAACGTCTATCTTGCCTGCATCCCGTGGTTACAGGAAAGAAAATCGCACTATAGCCAGCTTTATGCTGCTTTAGTCTGTCCTGAAGGTTCCCTGTATTTGGTGTAGTGAGCTGGCCTTCTACACTACTGTTAACAGCAGTTATTGGAGGAGCTGAAGACTTTGTCTGTTTTGACAGGTCTAGCCTTTCTCCCCCAACTTCTCTTAACAATTTGTTTTGGTTTCTGTTTTTCTTTCCATTATTTTGTAGTTTTTTTTATAGAATCCCAGTACCGTAGGTTGGCAGATTTTTAGATGCAACCACGTTTGTCACCAACAATAAGTCTATAGTTATAATGGTTCACCACTTCAGTATTAGCCTCTAATACAATTTCATTATCAAGCAATTTTTAAGATTTCAGTGCTGTGAAAGTCTGACAATTACTAACGCAACACTGGTCACAAATTAATTTCCTGTCTTTCACTGGTATAGATAAAGCTTTTTTCTGGTGGTATTCTTTATTTCTTTACTAAATAAAGGGACCAAACATTAAAAAAACAGCTTCTTTCACTTTGTTATAGAACAGATCAAATAAAAATGACAGACAAGAACACCCCTAAAATGACCCCTTCTTGGAAAGAAGACCCCCAAGGTCTGATTTTTTTTGCCACAACATTTTGAAAATTAAGAAATATGCTTGTATTTGATTTTGAACACTAGATACAATACATGTACAGGTCATACACAGAAGGAAGAAAAGGCGAAGGAGTTATTGTACAGGTCACATAAGATGTGGGGATAGGGAGAAGGGGGTTAATATACAGATGTGCAGGCCAAGGGTGGTGAAGGAGTGAATATACAAGGTCACTGCAGAAAAGGGTTGAAATTAGATATTAGAAATTATGAGTTTCCTACCTTTATACATTCCTTATATACCACCCCCACTGCACAAATCACAATGAAATGCTATAAATTCTTTCACATTAATATTGCCATGGGCACTAGACAGGGTGGCCTTTATCCACTCTTATTTTCATTATAGCAATTGAAACCAACCCAAACATACTTAGCATTGAAATGGGGCAAACGTTGTTTTATTAATTTTTTATTACTTCCCCATAAATTACCCTCCCCAATCTGTTCAAACTTCTTGTAAAATGAGAAAATATTGGGACTTAGGGTGCTTTCAGATAAATCAAAAGCATTGAACATTACATTTAGAGAAACACATCTTGAGAATCTCAAGGGCCAGTTCTCTTTGTCTTGGCAATCCTGCTCTATACCATATTTGGGAATCAAACTTATCTTAAATGTAGCAAAATTATACAAAACAATGTATAATAATTTGTTTTCCAAGGTATTAGAAGTGGTAGAGATGTGGTCAAGTAATTCCATCTTCTGGATGGGCAGAATCACCTTAAAGTTAAACAAATTGCATAAACGTTTGTATTATATTAGAACATTACCCATGGATATTCCATTTTCTGATCTCAATAATTTTCATTCCCAGATATTAAAATTTATTTAGGGTTCTAGGGGGTGTAGATGCGCACGTTGCACATTATATGCTCTCAACTAATATAAATCTATTTCAATTCTTATAGGCTGGATTGGATACAATTAGAAGCAAAATATGTGGTTCTCACTCCATAGACCTCATATTATGGTTGCCCTTTAAAAACTGCAGTTTTATATCCCACATTGTCTCATTCATTGTGCTTATGGGAATCTTCTTGTAAAATAAAGGCACGTTGAGCTCTGCACAACCTTGTGGCTCCAATATTCAATAATCCAGCATTCCCATCTGGCATGCAATCTCACCAGTTTCAGTCGTGGATAAACAAAGGACTGTATCGATAGGACACTTTCTAGACCACAAGAGTATTCATAGCACAACATGTTTTTTTCAGCAACTTAAGATGATACACACCGAATATTTCCATTTGCATTAAATCACACTTTTAAGCACTCTTTAAAAACAGATAACATAACTCAAAGAACCATATTTGAAAATGGATCTTTTCAGGGAGTAGTTCAGAGGTGGCATCTCACTATTTTTGTGAATGTTAGTTGCTATCTCTCCGCTATTACCAGAGGACAAATATCCTGTCTAGGTGATACCTAGTCCCTGCTCGATTGGCTAAAATGTATCCCGAGTTGTCTTCCTTACTTTTGGTACGGTCAGGTGGGAAAAATGTTTCATACTTGTGAACTTGCCCAAAAGTCAGGTGTTTCTGAACAAGTAGCCTTCCTAAGTGAGCCAGTTAATAACATCCTCAAACACTAATCTTTTATACGTTTCTGGCTGTAAAAAATATCAATAGCAAAAGCATGGAAGACCTGGCTGATATAGCCGCCAAGAAACGTAACTTATGTAATAGACTCCCAACTTGACAGACTTCACAAGGACCCCGTACCGCCAACCTTACCCACCCTGACTAGATTTGGCAGGTTCCTATCGGAATTTGCTATGACCGACACATGGAGGCTGAGAAACCCACACAAGACGGCATACTCCTGCTTTACCCCTTCCCAAGATGCCATGTCACGAATAGATATGATCCTTATATCCCCCACTCTCACGCCACAGTTGTTAGAGGCTGGGTTTGGCTCCAGGGTCCTCTCGGACCACTCGCCCTATTGGGTCAAAATCCGTTTGCCCTCCACCCCTCCGATTCGAGTATGGAAACTGAACCCCTTCTGGTTCACGGTCCTCACTGATTTGGAGGCTGTGGAACAGGACTGGGTTCACTTCTTTCATTCTAACATGGGATCAGCCCCGGTTGGGATAATTTGGGAGTCCTTTAAGGTACATGCCCGCACAATCCTTACTAGCCGCATAAACAGACACAAAGCCACCTCGAAAACTGTCCTGCAACAGGCGGAGGAGGCATTGGACATGCTGGAAAAAGTTTTCCTGGCTAACCCGACACCCTCAAACTCGGCCACCCTGCGCCTGCACTCCAGGCTCACAGATAACCTACACATTGAAAAGGCCCAGAAGGGAATTTTCTTTAGCAAACAGCGGACATATGAGCATGGCGAGAGGGCAGGAAAGCTATTAGCCTATATGGCCCACCTCGACCACAGCCCTCCAGTGGTGGTTCAATTGGCAGCAAACGATGGTTCCGTTTTAACTGACCCGATTCAGGTCGCTCAAGAATTCCGTCGCTTTTATGCCAACCTCTACACCTCAAAAAACGACCGCCCTGTATGTGAGCTGCAGAATTTATTGCAAAAAGTCGATTTCCCTACCCTAACGGATACTCAGATAGAGCTCCTCGATGCTCCCATCATGGAGGAATGTATAGTTGAAGCCATTGCAAGCTTATCACCATCTAAAGCTCCAGGCTCTGATGGCCTCCCCCTAGAGTTCTATACCCAATTCCAGGAAACCCTTGTCCCCAAGCTATCTGCATTATACTCCCACATATTTGAAACCAGTACCCTCCCACATACAATGAAGGAAGCCCTAATTGTTCTAATACCCAAGCCCGGTAAAGACCCCCTATACCCTGAGTCCTATCATCCCATATCGCTACTACAATTGGATGTTAAAATTTTAGCCAAAATACTCGCCCTCCGTTTAAACAAAGTTATTTCCAGCCTTATCGACCCTGACCAAACGGGTTTTATGCCTAATAAGAATACAGCCTTTAACCTTAGGAGATTATTCATGAACCTCCAAGCTACCCATGATAACATCGGCACACGTGTAGTAGTCAGCCTCGACGCCGCTAAGGCGTTTGATTCGGTGGAATGGGGATAGCTGTGGGAATGCCTGACTAGATTCAAATTTGGCCCTCGGTTCATAAAATGGCTTTAACTCCTATATCAAGCGCCAACTGCACGTATTCGTGTGAATGATCAAATCTCCTGTCCCTTCCCCTTATCCCGAGGAACCCGTCAGGGATGCCCAATCTCACCCATGTTATACGCTTTGGCGGTAGAACCCCTTGCTATTGCCATTAGGGCGCACCCGGACATTCGTGGATTACGTAAAGGCCCAGTAACTGAGGTTCTTAGCCTTTACGCTGACGACATGTTACTGTACCTGGAGGATGCTGGTCCTTCACTGGAAGCAGCCCTCAACCTAATCCACGAATTCGGAGCCTTCTCTGGCCTACATATCAATTGGACCAAGTCCCAAATCCTGCCTATAGATGTCACAGTCCCCACGAAAGAACAAGTGTCCCTACCTCTAATACGTGCGAACCGGATTAAGTATCTGGGTGTTTATTGCTCCAGATCCCTTACAGACTACACCAGACTAAATATAGAACCCCTACTTTGCCTACTAAAATGCAAAACCCAAATTTGGTCCAGGCTCCCACTTGGAGTTATGGGCCGAATCAGCTTAGTGAAGATGATTCTACTTCCGAAACTTCTTTACCTCTTTTGGCACGCCCCGCTCCCCATCCCTATCCGTCTACTTAAAAATATGGAGTCAATTCTGAACACCTTCATTTGGGGGTCCTCCAGGCATAAATTGGCCTGGCGGACTCTGAAATGCCCTGTTAACCTGGGCGGCACTGCTTTACCAGACCTAATACTCTACTATCTTGCTTCCCAATTATCCCATTTTTACTACCTAGACAAGCATGATAAGCTACGGTACTCGGCCTTGGTGTGCTTAACAGTTACAGACATTGTGGCCCATCCTTTTCAACTGATCTTCTGCAGACACCAAAGCCTCTCATGTTTGGGGGGCAAGCGAGGTATGTTGGCACATCATAGTAGAATATGGCACAAGGCACTTACTGTGCTGGGATCCCCACCCCTACACGCCCACACACCCCTCTGGGAAAACCCTACACTGCCAGAGCTGTTGAGCATCCCTGACCATAAAATATGGATCGCCAAAAGAGTTTTATATTTGTCTCAACTCTTTACCAACCGCATCTTGAAGACATTTCAAGACCTCAAGGAGGAATTTGACCTCCCCAATCACGCCTTCTTCCGCTATCTTCAGGTTCGTCATGCCTTGCAGACACAGTTGGGTAACTCTCCACCTGTTCTAGAATCCCTAACCATAACAGGACTGCTAATGGGGGACGATCCCAAAAAGTTGATTTCCTTCCTATACACACATCTCCTTACCCCTGGAGCCACAGCCCATGCTTATCAACTGAAAACCAAATGGGAGGGGGACGTAGGGGACATTGACGATGAACAATGGGGAGAGATACTGGAGACGCCAAAGAAAGTGTCCCCAAAGCTTTCGGACAGACTTACTCACCTCTATATACTCCATAGATCGTATATTATGCCTGCTCGACAAGCTAAGTACAAACCTGACACGGACCCCGCGTGCCCCAGATGCGGTGACATGGACTGCACATTTTACCACCTCATATGGGTATGCCCACCTATCCAGCAATACTGGGCGCAGATCATCAAATTCTTACACGACCACATGGGTTCCCCCCTAACACTCTGCCCTCGCCAATGTCTTCTGGGTCTTCTCCCTCTGCCCGAGGAGGAGAAGTACCTTACAACGTTCTTACAAGAAACACTATTTACAGCCAGGATGCAAATAGCCCAGCTTTGGCTCAGACCAGTAGTACCCACTATCCAGCAATGGAAAAGGGCTGTGAACATTATGCTACCCTATAAAAAAAATCCTATACTTACACCGTGGTTGCCCGAGTAAATACCAGAAGATATGGGACAGGTGGACCGAAAGCTCTCATACGTGTACGGACTAATATTCATAGTTTCTCACAATGTTTCTCTGTGGTCCAGACTATGAGGATTTAGGTACTCCTATTGAGAGAGCTACAAGAGAGATTATAAACACTGTATAAAGTGCCATGTGTTCATGCTATGATAAATGCACTAGGACTCATGTACCAGACAAGCATTGTATGTTTACCTTGCATTATATTATGGTGCCTGTTGCACCTGATGCCTACCATGTTTTGTTTCATTCGGATTTATATGCTCAATAAACTTCATTTTGATTTAAAAAAAAAAAAAAAGAAACGTAACTTATTTGGACTATGCTAATTGAAAAAATTGTTAGTACACTACGAGATAGGCAAACAGGCTCGATTCAGATCGGTGCAGGAGCATTTGTGCGAGCACGTCACAGATAGGGTTACCTCTGAGAAATGCAAAGAGAGAAGTTCTCAGCCTTTTTTTTGCAATCGAGCCACAGAGACTGTGCGCGAAACTGTGGTGCAGGTATTGATAAGTGGAGGTCCCATTAAGAAATAATGGCACCCCCACACATCTGCTAAGGTGCAGCATATGTCTCTGTGGGTCAGAAACGCACGCAATCCCCACCCGCAGAGATGTGAACCTAGGCTTAGACCCACTGGTCTGTGGAGAGGTGGTGAATATCCAGTGAGGATGACTGCTCTTTCTTCTTCTTGTTATTCTTCACTGGTAGAGCTGGTAGATCTGGTAGAATGGGCTTTAATATAAAATAAAGGATCTCAGACTGAGCCTCAGACTTAAATGATGATCTACCTAATCCACCTAGCAATGGTGAAGCAAGAGGTGGGGTGTTCCTTACGGGAGCCCTTAAAAATAACAATCTGATTGTCTACAGGAAGCTATAATTGAGAGGTAAACCTGCACAGCGCATACTACATCCAGGCAGTGTACAGCAATCTTGGAGGACAGAAGACTGGTTAAGGTGGAAGGAGAAAACTACCTTAGGAAGAAAAGAGGCTTTAGGCTTCAAGACAACCTTAGCCCTATGTAACACCAGGATGGGTTCCTTACAGGATAAGGCCTCTAACTCTGGAACATGTCCCACAGAGGTAACCGTCACATAAAAGGCAACCTTGTGAGTTAAGGAACATAGAAGGATAACCCTGCTAGATGCGATTAGATTTCTGAAGAACAGGTTAAACCAAGTCGAGCTCCCACAGGGATCATACAGAGGAAGCAGTATAAGCAAAACCCTGCACAAAGGGTTTAATCAAGGAGTGAGATGCAAGCAGTCTCTGAAAAAGAATGGTTAGAGTCAAAGGCTGATCCAGACCAGTATAAAGTACTTCTTGTGGTGGAATTTCCTGGCTTCAAACCAGGCAAAGTAGGCCTTCTAACTGCGACGGTAAACTTTACAAGAAACCTCCTAGCTATTGGGAATGTAGGCATGACTAAGCTCCCTTAGGACTTGGGCTTATACAGCCAAGCTGTTATGACAAGCGACTAAAAAGCAGCATTTGTACAATCTGGTAAGGCTTTCGGAGAGATGAAGAATCTGTCAGTTTCATAAGGTTCAAGTACCATGTCCTTTTAGGCCAGTTAGGGGCAATGAGGCTTTACCTTAATGCCCTCCCTCTCTATCCTTTTAAGCAGGCAAGGTAGAGGTTTTAGCGTAACTAAAATTGACCTAAAGGATTGATGCTGATGTAAATAATCTGGTACCCAGGCAGACAGGTTCTACACCTCAGAAGATCTCCACAGTCTCCTTGGCATGTAGTGCAATGTAACAAAAATGGAAAATGTAGCTTCATACCACTGCTATGAGGTCCAAATACAAAATCAAATAAAGGTCAGAGAGACAATCCAAAGAAAAGCCAACTCGTTCTGTAAATGCAAAAACACCCCCTTCATCAGGGCTAGAAAAAGGCATATTAATACAATATCCCATCAGGATTATAGTTAAAACAAAAAAAAAACAACAGCCAAGAGTATTGGATGTATAACAAGTAATGTTAGGTAGCACTGCATAGATAATCAAAATACAGGAACCTCTTACAAATGTGAAAAATCTGCGTAATTAAAAAATATATAATTTCAGTTCATCAACTGGGTAAAACAGCGATAACATAATAATATTTATACATTCTGATTAAATTATGGACCCAATGAGAATAAATATATGAGTAAAATATATCTAAAAACTAATATGTCCATAACTCAAGCCATTGTACAATCAGATTGCATAGTGTATGGCTTGAGTTATACACATATACATTTTTGGATATATTTTACACATATTCATTCTCATTAGATATTCTCCATATCTTACTCAGTATGTTAAATAAATATTTATTAAAATATTAAACAGTAACATAAGAAAGGAAGATGTTCATATGTATACATACAATAGTAACTTTAATTACATGTAATGGGGTAGAGTCTACGATACATAAATTTGTATATTTTTATATAAATAGTTAAGTGAAATTATAATATCGTATATAATAGAAGACTCGACTTTTCGTTTATCATGTTATCATTCCCATGTTAATATACATGTTAATATACATCACAGAAGAAAATAGAATTTTAAAAGTGAACGTAGGTATATACTGAACATGTTTCAATACTACCATATCATTGTATAGACATATAAATATGAATGTGAGAATGTTAAAATAAAATTAAAGAATTGGAGAAGAATAAAGAGAAATAAAAAAAAAAAAAGGGAGAGAAAACAGAGAAAGGCCTGGGAAGAAAAAAAACTGATACGAGGACCAAACATGTGGACATTAGTATGACTAATCTTTTGTTCCATAAGTCCATATTTTATTCAGAATGTGTTTTATTATTATTACGCTTTTTCTTTCCTCAATTATTGAACTGAAATTATATGTTTTATTACTCCGATTTTGATGTTTGTCTGAGGTTCTTGTATGTTGATAATTTAACATTACTTGACAAAAAATGTTATACATCTAATACAAAATGTTATACATCTAATACCATTGGCTATTGGCTCTACTTATGTCCCTAAAAAGAGGGGATATTTTATTGATCTGTAGATGTCTTTATAATATTTCTTGCCCTGATGAAAAGGGACATTTTTGGAGCCCTGAAACGCACTGGCTACTATTAGGATTGTCCTCTTGACTGGAATACAGTTGTATCTAGACATCTTAGCAGTGGTGTGGTACTTACTTCCAAAGTACAGTACATGAAGCATTCTGCCAAGTAAAAATTACTACTGCCTCTTTTTGAGCTGCAAGAGTTCTTGTGCCCCCTTGATGGCTGATGTAAGCCACTGCCATGAGGTTGTAAGACTGATTCCTGGTTGGGTGGCCTTAAAGATGGGAGAGCCAGCATTGGGGTGACAACTGAATCGCCCTGAGCTCCAGGATGCTGATCCAAAGCTGGGCTTCTGATGGTACTGCAACCAAGTTCCTTGAACCAAAAGGTTGCCAATAACTTTGTCCCAGCCCAACAGGCTTGTGTCCGTCATGAGCACCCTCCAACATACTGGGAAAAAATAATTCCCCAATTTTACCACTGGACTGAAAATCCACCATGCAAGGAAAGCCTTGTTCAGCTAATCAGGCAAATTAGAAAATCCAGAGACTTTTTGTCCCACACAACCAAAATTCTGAGTTGCAGTGTTCTAGAGTAAATTCGGGTGTATGGTACTGCCTCGAAGGACACCACCATCAGTCCTAAGACCCTCATACAAAAGTGAATAGTTGGGCTTCCTGAACATGGGCGTGAAGGGTCAGGAGCTTGTCCATGTGAGGGGAAAAACTAGGCCATGTTCAGAATCTAGCCCAGGTACACCAAGTGCTGGATTGGTTCCAGCACCTCTTCAGAGTTTGCCCCATCCAATGGACATTTGCTGACAAGGCCTTGACTAACTGTTCCTTCAGAAGGAAGTCATGCCTCACTGCAAAAGGAGTTTATGGGGAGCAACGTGAAGATCCACCCTGTTCTGTGAAAGGGTAGCAGGCATGAAGCAGGGTGAAAATAAGGACCAGAATACTATCTTGTAGCCCCGAGAGTCAAAGTTCTAGATCCGTATATCCAACATATCCAGAGCCCAGATGGCTGAGAAGGCCGACAAGCTTCCCCTCACCCTGACAAGTGGAGTGGAGGAAGTCTTCTTTCCAGACTTGGTGGACTTGAACATCCAGGTCTTATAGCAGAACTGTAAGCTGGGCTTGCACTTAGACCAGAATGCCCAATAGAAGCAAAATTAGTTATTCTTCGCCTCAGGAGCTGAAGGCTTTCTAGGATGGCCTTTAACTTCTCTCTTCTGGGGAACTTTTGACCTCCATAACTTCCTTGATGAAACTGTTCAAGAAGCCAACAAAAAGGTGTTATGAATCAAAAGGCATAAGGGTATATTGACTGTACTCACTAACTAGAAGGGAGACATTAGGGTTGATTTACCAAGAATTTGCACCATGAGTTGCGGCGCACGCCGCCGCGCAACGGCCGTTTTCGCATTCACAAAGCATTTGCGCCTGTAACACAGCCCAATTCCCCATTTACTATCATGTTGCCGGCGCACGGGCGAGCGCGATCTGTGCGCCGCTATAAACCTGGCGCAAGCATTCTTCAACTCAGAAAATAAAAGAAGCTGGAAGTTGCAATATTATGGGGGTGATGTGGGTGATGTAAGGAAGTATAAATATGACTGTCCAACTAACAAACATGCCCAAAATAGAACCGAAAATTAACTTTCTCTGAGCAGGCTTGCTGCGCCTGCAAATACACTTGTAACTGCGCTAGGTCAATTTATGTACTGCGCATGCGCACACGGCATTTGCGCCCGTTCATGTGCTCTGGTTCACTGCGCCGGCAAAATCTTAGTAAATGTCAAGCCACGTAGGTTCATTTGCATAAGTTGAACGGGCACATCTCAACTTGACTTTTTTTTTTTTTGCGCTGATTCACTTCTATGGGTTTTTTAAAGGCTATTTGAACACAGGTCATGTTAGCATTAAGAAATTTAAAAAAAATGAAGAAAAAAATGCGTGGGGGTCCCCCGAAATTCTATACCAGGCCCTTCAGGTCTGGTATGGATATTAAGGGGAACCCGGCGCCAAAAACAAAAAGGGGGGGGTTCCCCTCAAAATCCATACCAGGCCTTTCAGGTCTGGCATGGATTTTAACCGATTAAGGACCGCCTCCTGTAGATTTACGTCAACAGAATGGCACGGCTGGGCAAAACCACGTACCTGTACGTGGTCCTTTAAGAGCCCAGCTGTGGGTCCCGCTCGCGACCCGGTCCTGAGCTCAGTGACCGCGGCCGCGGGACCAGCGGACCTGATCGCCGCTGGTGTCCCGCCATCGTCTCACAGAGCTGAAGAATGGGGAGAGGTCTGTGTAAACAAACCTCTCCCCGTGCTTCCTACACTGCCTGTCACTGATTGGCTGTTCCCTGTCATCGGGAAAGCCGATCAGTGATGTCAGATGTAAAGCCACGCCCCCTACTGTAAAAAAAACACACACACACACTGACGTAACCCCTCCCCGCCCCCTAGTGGTTAACTCCTTCACTGCCAGTGTCATTTACATAGGAATCAGTGCATTTAACCGCTTCCCGACCACCTCCTGCACATTTACGTCAGCAGAATGGCACAGCTGGGCAAAAGCACGTACAGGTACGGCCCCTTTAATTGCCCAGCCGTGGGTCCGGGAGCTCCGTGACCACGGCCGCGGGACCAGAGGACCCGATCGCCGCTGGTGTCCCACGATCGGGTCACAGAGCTGAAGAACGGGGAGAGGTCTGTGTAAACAAACCTCTCCCCGCGCTATCTACACTGCCTGTCACTGATCTGCTGTTCCCTGTCATCGGGAAAGCCGATCAGTGACGTCAGATGTAAGGCCACACCCCCTACTGTAAAAAAAAACACACACGTCACAGACCTAACCCCTCCCCGCCCCCTAGTGGTTAACTCCTTCACTGCCAGTATCATTTATACAGGAATCAATGCATTTAAATAGCATTGATTGCTGTATAAATGACAATGGTCCCAAAAATGTGTCAAAAATGTCCGATGAGTCCGCCATAATGTCGCAGTCACTATAAAAATCGCTGATCGCCGCCATTACTAGTAAAAAAATGTTTTTTAATAAAAATGCTATAAAACTATTTTGTAAACGCTATAACTTTTGCGCAAACCAATCAATAATCGCGATTTTTTTTTACCAAAAATATGTAGAAGAATACGTATCGGCCTAAACTGAGGAAAAAAAAAAATTTTTATATATTTTTTGGGGATATTTATTATAGCCAAAAGTAAAAAATATTGGTCCGGGGCTGAAGTGGTTAAATAGCACTGATTTCTGTATAAATGACAATGGTCCCAAAAATGTGTCAAAAATGTCCGATGAGTCCGCCATAATGTCGCAGTCACAATAAAAATCGCTGATCGCCGCCATTACTAGTAAAAAAAAATTTTTTTTTAAAAATGCTATAAAACTATCCCCTATTTTGTAATTGCTAATTGCGATTTTTTTACCAAAAATATGTAGAAGAATACATATCGGCCTAAACTGAGGAAAAAAAATGTTTTTTTTATATATTTTTTGGGGATATTTATTATAGCAAAAAGTAAAAATATTGAATTTTTTTCAAAATTGTTGCTCTATTTTTGTTTATAGCGCAAAAAATAAAAACCGCATAGGCGATCAAATACCACCAAAAGAAAGCTCTATTTGTGGGAAAAAAAAGGACGCCAATTTTGTTTGGGAGCCACGTCGCACAACCGCGCCATTGTCAGTTAAAGCGACACAGTGCCGAATCGCAAAAAGGGGCCTGGTTCTTTGGCTGCAAATTGGTCCGGGGCTTAAGTGGTTAATGGGAACCCTGCTCCAAGAAAAAAATGGCGTGGGGGTCCCCCTCAAAATCCATACCAGTCCCTTCAGGTCTGGCATGGATTTTAAGGGGATCCCCGCGCCAAAAAAACAAAAAAAAATGGCGTGGGGGTCCCCCTCAAAATCCACACCAGACCCTTATCCAAGCACGCAACCTGGCAGGCCACAGGAAAAGAGGGGGGGACGAGAGAGCGCCCCCCCTCCTGAACCGTACCAGGCCACATGCTCTCAACATTGGGAGGATGCTTTGGGGTCCCCCCCAAAGCACCTTGTCCCCATGTTGATGAGGACAAGGGCCTCATCCCCACAACCCTGGCCAGTGGTTGTGGGGGTCTGCGGGCGGGGGGCTTATCGGAATCTGGAAGCCCCCTTTAACAAGGGGACCCCCAGATCCCGGCCTCCCCCCGTGTGAAATGGTAAGGGAGTACCCCTACCATTTCACCAAAAAAGTGACAAAAAAAGTGAGTTAAAAATGACAGGAGACGGTCTTTGACAATTCTTTTATTAAAGTCTTCTTTCTTCTGGTCTTCTTCCTTCTTCATCCTTCGGTTTCTTCATCTTCTTCCTCCATCTTCTTCTTCCTCCGATCCGCTTCTTCTTGCTCCGGTGTTCTCGTCCGGCATCTTCCTCCACGGCGTCTCTTCTTCGTTATCGGACTGCTCCACGCAATGTGAGGCTCCCGCTGTGTGACATTCCTCTTCTTCTTCATCCTCCGATCCGCTTCTTGCTCCTGTGTTCTCGTCCGGCATCTTCCTCCGCGGCGTCTCTTCTTCGTTATTGGGCCGCTCCCGCTGTGTGATTCTTCTCTTCTCCTGACAGGTCTATAACGGAGGCGGCAGCCTCCCATTGTGCGGAGCAGCCCAATAACGAAGAAGAGACGCCGTGGAGGAAGATGCCGGACGAGAACACCGGAGCAAGAAGCGGATTGGAGGAAGAAGATGAAGAAGAGAGGCGTCACACAGCGGGAGCCTCCCATTGCGCGGAGCAGCCCGATAACGAAGAAGAGATGCCGTGGAGGAAGATGCCGGATGAGAACACCGGAGCAAGAAGAAGCGAATCGGAGGAAGAAGAAGATGGAGGAAGATGAAGAAACCGAAGGATGAAGAAAGGAAGAAGAAAGAAGACCAGAAGAAAGAAGACTTTAATAAAGGAATTGTCAAAGACTATGGCTCTGTGTCCTGTGATGTACGATAAAGAAAATAGGATTTTTATAATAGCTTACCTGTAAAATCCTTTTCATGGAGTACATCACAGGACACAGAGCCATAGTAATAACGATGTGGGTTATATAGGCCACCTTTAGGTGATGGACACTGGCACACCCCAAGTTCACTCCCTATATAACCCCTCCCATTACCGGGAGTACCTCAGTTTTTGTAGCAAAGCAATATACGTGTATCCAAAGAGGGAAGGGAACGCTGTGTCCCGTGATGTACTCCAAGAAAAGGATTTTTACAGGTAAGCTGTTATAAAAATCCTATTTTCTTTATCGTACATCACAGGACACAGAGTCATAGTAATAAGTATGTGGAATGACTCAGAGCAATGCTATCTGAGGGGAGGGAGACACAAACAAAAGTAGGGCGCCATCAGACCTGAGGACCTATACTGCTGCCTGCAGCCCACTGCGCCCAAAGGTGATAGAATCTGGTGAATGTATGGACTGAAGACCAAGTTGCGGCCTTGCAGACTTGAGCCATGGAGGCTTGGTGATGCACTGCCCATGAAGCACTAACAGCCCTGGTGGAGTGCGCTTTGATTTGAAAAGGTGGATTCTTCCTCCTCAAACCATAAGCTTGAACAATTACTTGCTGAATCCCCTTAGAAATAGTAGACTATGCTACCTGTCCTTTTCTAGGACCTACAGGCAACATAAACAAAACATCAGTTTTTCGAATATGAGCAGTCGCCTTGAGGTACACTTTGACTGCTCTCACTACATCAAGAGATTGTAGCGACTTTTCTTCCGTAGAACAGGGTTCTTGAAAAAATGAAGGTAGAACAATATCCTGGTTTAGATGAAAACCTGACACTACCTTTGGCAAAAAGCTAGAATGAGGACGCAATACCACCTTATCTTTGTGAATAATTAAATACGGTTCTTTACAAGAAAGAGCAGCTAACTCTGATACTCTTCTTGCAGAAGAAATAGCAACCAGAAAAACAAACTTCCTTGTCAAAGGGATCAAGAGTATGTTTTTGTAATACAGACAGAACTAAATTCAAGTCCCAAGGTTTCAAGGGTGACCTAACTGGCGGATTAAGCCGTGCTACCCCTTGTATAAAACTACGGACCAAGGAATGCGAAGCAAGTGGTCATTGGAACAATATCGATAAGGCCGAGACCTGGCCTTTCATGGTACTCAAGACCAGCTTCATCACTAACCCTACTTGCAGAAAGGCAAGAATTCTACCCATGACATACTTTCTAGGATGCCAACCCCTGGATTCACATCAGGAAACATATGCCTTCCAGACTGTATAATAAATGACTCTGGAAGCTGGCTTCCTTGCATTAACCATGGTAGATATCACTGACCCTGAAAGCCCATGATTCTTCAGAATGTGGGTTTCAATACCCAAACCGTTTGTGAGGTAGGATGGATTACTGGTCCCTGTGAGAGCAGGTCTGGACATGGTAGTAGGGTCCATGGGTCCCCTACCGCCATCCTTACAATCTCTGCATACCAAGATCTTCTGGACCACGCTGGGGCCACCAGAATTACAGACTTCCTTCCCTGCTTGATCCTGCGAAAAGGTCATGGTAGCAGCAGAATAGGAGGGAATGCATAAATTAGTAAAAACCAATCCCACGGGATCACCAAGGCATCTGTTCCGCATGCGATCCCTTGTTTTTGACACAGAGTTGTCTACTTTGCTGTTGAACCTGGACGCAAACAGATCTACATCCGGGACCCCCCATCTTTGGCATACAGCCAGGAAGATGTCGGGGTGAAGGGACCATTCCCCCGGGAACAACTGCTGGCGACTCAAGTAGTCCGCCTGCCAATTCTCTATTCCTATAATGAAGATTGCCGATATGCACGGCACATGCTTTTCTGCCCAGGCTAGGATATGGTTCACCTCTCCCTGGGCTGCATTACTTCTGGTGCCCCCTTGGTGATTGATATAGGCCACTGCTGTGGCATTGTCGGATTGGATCCTGACAGGCCAATTCCGCAACCTGAAGTCTAGTCCCTCAGGGCCAAGCGCGCTGCCCAAATCTCTAGAATGTTCATGGGCAAGGTCCTTTCGGTTCTGGACCATTTCCCTTGGACAGTCACCTCCTCCAGGACTGCTCCCCAACCCGAAAGGCTGGCATCTGTTGTTACCACCTTCCAGGTAACTGATAAGAAGGATTTCTCCTTCTGCAGATTTTTGGTTAGCAACCACCAACTGAGGCTCTGGTGCACCTTTGGAGACAGACGCATTGAGAAATCTAGAGCTTGGACCTTCTTGTTCCAAGCCGATAGGATACTGTTTTGCAGCAGTCTCGAATAAAACTGAGCATAAGGAATGGCTTCGAATGAAGCCACCATCTTTCCCAACAACCTCATGAAAAGACGAATTGAAGAATTCTTCTTTGCTCTGACCACCAGAATCAGCTCCTTTATGGCGCTGATCTTTGCCTGGGGCAAAAATACCCTTTTCCGAGCTGTATCTATGATCAGACCCAAGTACTCTAGTCTCCTTAAAGGATTTAAAGAAGATTTCTCTAGGTTGGGAATCCAACCTAGGTATTCCAGGTAGTTGACTGTGGTGATCATGCTTTGGTCTAAGCGGGCTACCGACTGGTCTATCAAGAGCAGGTCGTCTAGGTAAGCTATAATTGTTATACCTTTAGCCCTTAATCTGGCCAGAGGAGGGGCCAGGACCTTTGTAAACACTCAAGGTCCAGTAGCTAGACCCAAAAGGCAGAGCTACAAACTGAAAATTTTGTTTTTCTACCTCGAAACTTAGATATTTCTGGTGAGCAGGGAAAATAGGCACATGGAGGTATGCATCCTTGATGTCGATTGACACCTGAAGTTCTCCTACTTGTAGGATGGAGACAACTGATCGGATTGATTCCATGCGAAAAGAGCGGATATTCAGGAACCGGTTTAGATCTTTGAGATCTAGAATGGGTCTGACATCTCCATTTGGTTTTGGCCCCATTAAAAGGTTTGAATAAAACCCCCAACCCCTGCTCTTCCATGGGGACCACCATTATCACTTTTTGAGACAAAAGACGGTCCAATGCTTGAAAGAGACTTCTTTTTCTCTGGACCTTTGGGGACGTTTGATCTGAGAAAACAAGGAGACGGGAACTCTCGGAACTCTAGCTTGTAACCTAGAGCTATGGTGGAGACCACCCATCTGTCTCGAAACTCCTCCTGCCAGACCCTTGAGAACTGCACAAGTCCACTCGAGCGAGTGGGGACGCTCCTTCATAAAGAGGCTTTAGTATTTTGTCTTGAAGGTTTCCTTCCCCGGGACTTCTTTTGTCCCTGGGGTTGACCCTGAGGTTCACCTCTTGAACCTGACAGTGGAGGCCGTTGTGACTGCCTGGAGGCTGATGCCCCTGGCACTGGAGAATGAGCCCGTTTAAATGAAGGACGTTTACTCCTTTTCTTAACCGACAAAAGGGTACTTTTTCCACTTGAAATTTTTTGGATGTATTTGTCCAAATAATCCCCAAACAGACGTTCACTGCGGAAAGGAAAACTAGCCAGGAGTTTTTTGCATGGCGCGTCGGCTGACCAATTTTTCAACCATAAGATTCTACGCATATCCACCAGCCCAAGCATAAGGCCTGAAGAATAGAATCTCTCATAGCGTCAATTGCAAAACAAAGCCCCTGGCAGCTCGGCTAAATCCTGGGCCTGCTGATCAGGGATAACCTTGAGCATCTGTCTCAGTGGTAAACTGGCGCTATTTTTAGCACCGCTTTACAGTCGTTTTAGCTGCGTTATTCGGCCGCTAGCGGGGCAGTTTTAACCCCCCCGCTAGTGGCTGAAAAGGGGTTAAATACGGCCGCAAAATGCTGCCGCAGCAGCGTTTTGCCAGCGGTATCACAGAGCTGCCCCAATGATTTCAAAGGGGAGCAGTGGTAAGTTCACCGTTCCTTCACCGCCCAAAGAAGCTGCTGGCAGGACTTTTTCTGACGCCCTGCCAGCGCACCGCTCCAGTGTGAAAGCCCTCTGGCTTTCACACTGGAGTGCATAGAGCAGCTGTTTTAGGGCGGTTTGCAGGCGCTATTTTTAATGCTATATCGCCTGCAAAACGCTCCAGTGTAAAAGGGGTCTAACAGGAATTCCAATTTCTTATCAGTTGGAATCCTAAGCATTTGAGCGTTGTCAACCGGACAAGTCAAACTTTTATTCACAGAGGATATAGCAGCTACAATTGTTGGAATATCCCACTTTTTAGTGAATTTTTCCTCCATGGGATAAAGTGCTGAGAATTTTTTAGGAGGAAAAAATGCTTATCTAGGTGATCCCACTCAAAATACATAAGCTGTTCCAGCTATGAATGGACAGTAAAAGCATGCAAAGCTTCAGGAGGCTTTAGCGAACCCAAACAAAAAGTGGGCTTTCCAACTGACTCAGTTAAGGGTAGCTTAAATGTGGAGCGGACCATTTCAGTAAGAGATTGCACCAACAATTTTTCAGATTGTGAAGCTGAAGGAGGTCCTTCCGCAATTGACCCCTCAGAAGGAGTCATCTGCCTCTTCATGGTCCCCTGAGGGAAATTCATCCTCTCCCGCCCACTGTTCCTCTGTTTGAGGGTTCTGGGTGGTAGAAGGGGACTTGTCGTGTTTTTCTCCCACTCTGGAAAGATGCGATTAAAGCATCTAACCCTTCTTCCAATCCCAAAGCTGAGGACAAAACCTCCAGGTCTTTCAGGGGAGGATGGCATTGTAGAGGTGAGACTAGGGTCCTCAGAGCCTGAGGGAGACACCTTTGGGCGCTTTTTGTGGTGTTTCCACCTCCCCTTCTGCCAGCCATAGTCCTATGCACAAACGCAGAGGTACTGCCAGAAAAAAATGCACCCACTGCTGAGCAAATATTCCAGCAACTGACGCTGCTATTAATGCTCAGCCTGGTGCCAAGTAAACGTGCCTTGGGAATGTCTGTGTTACCACACACGCTCTTTATTATGCAGTCCCGCGCTGTGGACGTTGAGGTACGCCAACGTTGTGCTAAGCCACACCCCCTCCATCTTCCCACTGCGCCCCCCACTGTTCAAAAAAGACTGTTTCCCACATGCGTGCCTCCGATCTGACGGGATCGGCAGGCGGGGGGGGGGGGGTGGTGGAGAGGAGGAGAGCAGACAGAGAGCCACCGTGTTAAGGCGGTGGAAGAGGGAGCGGGGCAGCGTACTGCCGATTGTTTTGGACTCCCTCTGCCTATTCCTGGAGAGGGGAGAGAAACTCCTGCCCAGGTGGGGGGGTGTTTTTGTAAGAAAACCCCCTCCAACATCTTACCAGAGGCTTAGGACTGCTTAGATGGAGGAAGCCTGCAGCTTTTGCAGACACAGGGCGAGATATTGGAAGCATGAACAAGGTATGTGCTCTTTATAGCCTCCTGGTGGCCACTTTAGGCATGACAACATTTACTACACAGAGAAAATTCGTAAAAAAATGTTTAATTCCTTAGGAATCTCCATTTAACTTATCCCGCCACATGATTCTGTGGTAAAACCAAACAGACCCAATCTTCACCCATCACGGCGGGCCCCATTAAACATTCAAGGACCGGGGTCCCTTTTTATCGGGTTTCCACTCGCTTGAACCCATATAGCACCTTGCCAGGAATCTTTATGGCTGAAAAAAACAAAGCACTGGATCCCAGGATCCAGCTCTCAAAGAGAAGCATTACGGGCTAAACCTCGTTTCTTCCACCACGAGGCCTGGGTACCATCCAATTTTGCCTTAATGGCACTTTGAATGGATCCGGCTGCATAGCTTGCCCCAGCAAGGATTACCCCAGCGGAGCTTTAGCATAGCACATCTATACTCTTGACCAACACCTAAGACACTGGCAAAAAAACTGGAGGTACTCCCGGTAATGGGGGAGGGGGGTTATATAGGGAGTGAACTTCCTGTCTTAGGGTGTGCTAGTGTCCATCACCTAAAGGTGGCCTATATAACCCAGTTATTACTATGGCTCTGTGTCCCGTGATGTAGGATAAAGAAAAAAAACGCATTATTTTTTACTGTTTGCTATAATAAATATCCCCCAAAAATATATAAAAAAACATTATTTTTCCTCAGTTTATGCGGATATGTATTCTTCTACATTTTTTGGTAAAAAAAAAAAAAAAATCGCAATAAGCATATATGGATTGGTTTGTGCAAAAGTTATAGCGTCAACAAGATAGGGGATAGTTTTATGGCATTTTTATGTTTCATTTTTTTTTCTTATTAGTAATGGCGGCGATCTGTGATTTTTATCAGAACTGCGACATTATGGCGGACACATCGGACAATTTTGACACTATTTTGGGACCACTGTCATTTATAAAGCAATCAGTACTATAAAAATGCACTGATTACTGTGTAAATGACATTGGCAGTGAAGGGGTTAACCACTAGGGGCAGATGAAGGGGTTAAGTGTGTCCTAGGGAGTGATTCTAACTGGGGGGGCTTCAAGTCACATAACAGCGATCACCACTCGCGATGACAGGGAGCGGTGAGCGATGATACAAGCCAGAACGGGGAAATTACTTGTTTACATAGGCACTTCCCTGTTCTGAGGCTCCGTGACATGATCTCTGGAGACTGACAGACAAAGTCTGCCTGTCCCGCGGGCATGGTCATGCTGTACACCTGCTATCCCGGTTCTTAAAGGGGACGTACAGGTACGCCCATTTGCCCACGGCTGCCATTGTGCCAACGTATATCTGCGTGCAGTGGTCGGCAAGTGGTTAAGGTAGGAAATGGCTAGGTAAATGACCAGGATCATTCCTTTTTATTCTTTGTTTACTCAGTAAGTCCTAGCAGGATCAAGCCTCCACAGATGCAAAAGACACCCACAAAACCACACAGAAGACACATGAGGAGTGTAGCCAATAAGGTGCAGCCCTGGCTCACCAAATTAAGGGAGCAGCACCCTTGGATGAATCACTCCAGGTGGTGATGTCCCGACCCTGGAACGATATACTGTAAACACTGCGGCTAACTCCCCCATGGCACAACCAAGGAGACAACTGATCTGAAAAGCTGTTAAATGGAAACAGCAGTTGCTCTGAGCAGCTGCAGACTTGATAAAAGAATCATGATGTAACAGGTTAGTAAGGAAAAAATAAAATAAAAAAATGTTTGCTTCTATCAGTGCAAAGAGAAGACTTTGGTACACCTAAGGACACTAGCAACAAAGTGAAGCTTGCTGGAAATGGGAGGGGTTATATTAGGGCTATCCTTACAGTTTTGTTTGCCAGTGCCCAAACACCTGAAGGCAGTATATAACCCAGTTGTCTAAGACTGAGACCTGTGTCCTGTAACTTATGATTAGGAAATTAGATGTAAAGGAAAGATGTACTGAAAGAAATATGTGAGTGCCATTGTTGGCCTCTTTAGTAAAACTGCCAGATCTTTCTTGTATTCAATACTAACTTGACTACGGGTCCAACCAATGAACCAACCTATGAATTCCAGCAGCAAGAATATGCAAATTTCTGCATTCTGAATGATAGGTGTGTGTACTCTTTGTGCGGTAATAAAGTTCCATTAAAAACTAATAGAGCCACTACATGTTTAGCTCAGGTTCACGTCATGATTTTCCTACTTCCATTTCAACACATTTTCACTAATTAAATATCTCCAGTGGAGACTTTCATACATTGTTCTAGTCTGTAGAAAAAAAAAGTAGCCTGAATATTTTCATCCGATAATGTATACACACACATACGGACAGTTGTCTGTAGGACTTGTAATTATCCACAACCAATGGGCATCTTTGCATTTGCAGTTCAATGGTTAAAAAAACGACACGCTCCCATCTTATTTCTGGAGAATAGTGATGTGCTGGCTTTCCGTTGGATTAAAGATTTGCGAAGATGAAAGGCGATTTCCTTGGATAAAGATCATAACTCCAAAAGCTTCTAAGGACCAGCTACAAGCAAGGATCTTCTCTTACTTCTTGAGAAGATAATGGTCTGTGTGCTGCCTTTGATAAGCACTCAGGACCCTCTCATTGATCCATCCGAGGCTGACAAGATTTGTAAATGAAATAATGGTTTTAATGGCTTTGCTGGGCTGGAGTTCACATACATTAAAAATAGAGTTATATGGCTTTGCTCTGCCTTATCGTTCAAACTCTGCCATTCACATGGATTTATGTATTTTACGAGAAGCAGGTGGAATGGATAAAGTGCATTATAACGCTGCTGTGACACAAGATGCTGTGGATTAATGGGACAGTCCTGTACCACTTTCCGGTACCAACTGTCTTGTCTATTAATTTAAACGCACTGCTTTTATTATATTGACCAGTTTTGATGTCTAATTTGAATTCCCCAGCCTAAAAAAGAGGGCTTGTGAGGTAAAAAAAATATATATATATATTTATATTGTGGGGGGTTAGCTCAATGGGGATCACCTTCCCTGGGGAAAAAGGGTAGTCCAAATGGCAGGTCTCACAAGTGGACTGCAAACTCTGGTCCGGAATCAACCTCGACAAGGTGGTTGGTAAAACCTGGATCGGATTCCACCTTAGTTTCCTGCAAATGAACGCATGCAAGGTGAAAGAGTCAAGAGATAATTTCTTGTTCATTTACCTCAAGCTGGGGTCTGGATTCCAGCTCCTCCTGCTCCCTAGCCATTACAGAAAAGGGAAAAGGATCTACCCCTCTGTTGGAAACACCAACAGTTTCCCTTTCAATTTTGACATCAAAAGGGTAAGGAGTGAGTTCCAGTGTTTCCTCAGCAGGGGAGCTCTGTCCTCCCGACTCCTTTTTTTTTCCCATAAACTCCAAAAATGTAGAAAATATCTCCCCCTAAGATCCCAGGACCCCTCAAGTTGATTAAAAAGGATATACTGCGCCACTTCCGGGCTGCAGCTAGGACGGTGATTCCCTGTCATTGGAGAACAGCGGATGTACCTTCCCTGGGGAATTGGGCTGTCGAAGTAGATCATATAAGAGATCTGGAGCGTCTGTTGGCGCAGGAATCCGGGAGGGAGGAACAGTTCTCCATCACCTGGACCTCATGGTCAATGTTTCGTTACTCGGAAGACTTCACTTTATGGGTTACAGGTGACCCAGCTCATCAACTGGTTAGCCATGCTGGAGTGTTCTTTACCCCCTTTAACCCCCCCCCCCCCTATTCCTTTCTTTGATGTACCCTTCCTTTCTCCCCCTACCTGCTCCCTGTCTCAAAATGAACCGATCACCCAAGCCTACGAACTGAGGTCTAATGCCCTGCTTGGATCAGTGAACTAGATATATATCCTAAGATAATGAGGGATCCTTACAACATACCAGACCGTTAAAGATGGACTACATAACATCATAGATCTCTGTTCAATTAGAAATAAATTATATGTTGGAACCCGCCCACATGTTATTACTCACTTTTCTTTGAGGCATGCAATTATACTACGATGCACCATTCTTTTATCAGGAATACTAATGATAAGATACGTCAGAGTGTGCATATTCTGTTAACCACTTGACCACTGGGCAGTTAAACCCCCTTCCTAACCAGACCAATTTTCAGCTTTCGGTGCTCTCACACTTTGAATGACAATTACTCCGTCATGCAACACTGTACCCAAATGAATTTTGTGTCCTTTTTTTCACACAAACAGAGCTTTCTTTTGGTGGTATTTAATCACCGCTGGGTTTTTTATTTTTTGCGCTATAAATCAAAAAATACTGAAAATTCGGTAAGAAAAAAAAAAATAAATTCTTTGTTTCTATTAAAAATTATTGGCGAGTATTGGCGAGTATTGGCAGAGTATTGGCAAGTATTGGCAGAGTATTGGCGAGTTTGGCAGAGTATTGGCAGAGTTGGCAGAGTATTGGCAGAGTATTGGCGAGTATTGGCAGAGTATTGGCGAGTATTGGCGAGTATTGGCAGAGTATTACAGTGTTGCACAGTGGTTGCAGAGCATTGCACTGGTGGCAGAGCATTGCACAGTGGTGGCAGAGCATTGCACAGTGGTGGCAGAGCATTGCACAGTGGTTGGTTTGCAGAGCATTGCACAGTGGTTGGTTGCAGAGCATTGCACAGTGGTTGGTTGCAGAGCATTGCACAGTGGTGGCAGAGCATTGCAGTGGTTGGTTGCAGAGCATTGCACAGTGGTTGGTGGCAGAGCATTGCACAGTGGTTGGTTGCAGAGCATTGCACAGTGGTTGGTTGCAGAGCATTGCACAGTGGTTGGTTGCAGAGCATTGCACAGTGGTTGGTGGCAGAGCATTGCACACTGGTGGCAGAGCATTGCACAGCGGTGGCAGAGCATTGCACAGTGGTGGCAGAGCATTGCACATTGGTTGGTTGCAGAGCATTGCACAGTGGTTGGTTGCAGAGCATTGCACAGCGGTGGCAGTGTATTGACCAGCGCTGTGGGCACTACACATCCAGCCCACAGCGCTGGTCTCGTCTCTCCCCCTCTCCGCTTCTCTCCTCTCTGTACCGATCGGTACAGAGAGGAGAGGGAGGAACCGGCGTCATGACGTGACGCCGGTTTGTGTACATGTGTTCGCTCCGTCATTTGACGGAGCGATCACGTGGTAAACGGCCGCTATCAGCGGCTGTTTACCGTGATCCGTGATGCGCCGGGTCCTCGGGACCCGGCGGTCACGGATGTTCCCGAGTGCGCCCTCCAGGGGGCGCGCGGGAGCAAGTTTCTGGGAGGACGTCCGTAGGACGTCCACTCAGGGAAACCCGACCGCGCTGTAGACGTCTTTCGACTATAGCGCGGTCGGCAGGTGGTTAAGGTATACCTCACTGCTTTTTGTAAGCTACAAGTATATATTATACTGTAACGTGATCACTTCATTTGTTATTCTCTAAGCTTTCAATAAAATAAAATTGAAAAGAAAATATCTCCCCACTAGGGCTTCATGAAATAGTGGGGGTACCACCCCCACTGAATGTGTCACAGTGTCCCAAGGGGTATCAAACTCAACCACAGCAGTCTGGTAGTCACGTGTGTCACTATATATACAAATCACCCCAATAGTGCTAGCGTGAAACTTTGCAGGATTTACAAAATTACCTTTGACTAATGTCACAACACTACCAGAATCTAGCAGTGACTGGCTTTCCATCAACTGAAATCATATACATTTGTTTTTCCATGCGTCCCTGACATGAGTTTTTTCAAATAATCATTATCACATTGCATTGGTTCATTATTTAGGGAACAGTTAGCAACAATCAGACCTAATGCATGGCATCGTTTCTCAATGTACAGTGCCTTGCGAAAGTATTCGGCCCCCTTGAACTTTTCACCCTTTTACCACATTTCAGGCTATAAACATAAAGATATAACATTTTTATATTTTGTGAAGAATCACCAACAAGTGGGACACAATTGTGAAGTGGAACAAAATCTTTTGGATTTTTGAAACTTTTTTAACTAATAAAAAAATGAAAAGTGGGGCGTGCAAAATTATTCGGCCCCCTTGCGTTAATACTTTGTAGAGCCACCTTTTGCTGCGATTACAGCTGCAAGTCGTTTGGGGTATGTCTCTATCAAACTCAACCACAGCAGTCTGGTAGTCACGTGTGTCACTATATATACAAATCACCCCAATAGTGCTAGCGTGAAACTTTGCAGGATTTACAAAATTACCTTTGACTAATGTCACAACACTACCAGAATCTAGCAGTGACTGGCTTTCCATCAACTGAAATCATATACATTTGTTTTTCCATGCGTCCCTGACATGAGTTTTTTCAAATAATCATTATCACATTGCATTGGTTCATTATTTAGGGAACAGTTAGCAACAATCAGACCTAATGCATGGCATCGTTTCTCAATGTACAGTGCCTTGCGAAAGTATTCGGCCCCCTTGAACTTTTCACCCTTTTACCACATTTCAGGCTATAAACATAAAGATATAACATTTTTATATTTTGTGAAGAATCACCAACAAGTGGGACACAATTGTGAAGTGGAACAAAATCTTTTGGATTTTTGAAACTTTTTTAACTAATAAAAAAATGAAAAGTGGGGCGTGCAAAATTATTCGGCCCCCTTGCGTTAATACTTTGTAGAGCCACCTTTTGCTGCGATTACAGCTGCAAGTCGTTTGGGGTATGTCTCTATCAGTTTTGCACATCGAGAGACTGAAATTCCTGCCCATTCTTCCTTGCAAAACAGCTCGAGCTCAGTGAGGTTGGATGAAGAGCATTTATGAACAGCAGTTTTCAGCTCTTTCCACAGATTCTCGATGGGATTCAGGTCTGGACATTGACTTGGCCATTCTAACACCTGGATACGTTTATTTGTGAACCATTCCTTTGTAGATTTTGCTGTATGTTTGGGATCATTGTCTTGTTGGAAGATAAATCTCCATCCCAGTTTCAGGTCTTTTGCAGACTCCAACAGGTTTTCATCCAGAATGGTCCTGTATTTGCCTGCATCCATCTTCCCCTCAATTTTAACCATCTTCCCTGTCCCTGCTGAAGAAAAGCAGGCCCAAACCATGATGCTGCCACCACCATGTTTGACAGTGGGGATGGTGTGTTGCTTTTACGCCAATCATATCGTTTTGCATTGTGGCCAAAAAGTTAGATTTTGGTTTCATCGGACCAGAGCACCTTCTTCCACATGTTTGGTGTGTCTCCCAGGTGGCTTGTGGCAAACTTTAGACAAGACTTTTTATGGATATCTTTGAGAAATGGCTTTCTTCTTGCCACTCTTCCATAAAGGCCAGATTTGTACAGTGTACGACTGATTGTTGTCCTATGGACAGACTCTCCCACCTCAGCTGTAGTTCTCTGCAGTTCATCCAGAGTGATCATGGGCCTCTTGGCTGCATCTCTGATCAGTCTTCTCCTTGTCTGAGCTGAAAGTTTAGAGGGACAGCCAGGTCTTGGTAGATTTGCAGTGGTCTGATACTCCTTCCATTTCAAAATGATCGCTTGCACAGTGCTCCTTGGGATGTTTAAAGCTTGGGAATCTTTTTGTATCCAAATCCATCAGTCATTTAGGACAACATTGGATCATTCAGAGATCCTCGCTGAACTTCTGGAGTGAGTTTGCTGCACTGAAAGTAAAGGGGCCGAATAATTTTGCACGCACCACTTTTCAGTTTTTTATTTGCTAAAAAAGTTTAAAATATCCAATAGATTTCATTCCACTTCAAAATTGTGTCCCACTTGTTGGTGATTCTTTACAAAAAATTTAAATTTTATATCTTTATGTTTGAAGCCTGAAATGTGGCAAAAGGTTGAAAAGTTCAAGGGGGCCGAATACTTTCGCAAGCCACTGTATCTGCACAGTCACCACCATAGCTGTACCATTAATTGACATCTGTAATTTAGGTCTAGTTCATTTACTGGCTACCTCCAGGGCTATGAGAACTCTGATAGGCCTTTTATTGTTTTATGCACGCAAGTCCATACTCCTCAAATGGAAATCTTCCCTGGTCCCTACCTTAGATTATTGGAAGTCAGTTGTCAACAAAATGGTCCCATTGTATAAATTTACCTACGAATCTAGGGGATGCCCAAATTTTTTATTTTTTTTAAGATGTGGAACATTTGGACAGAGTCCAGGGATACTGTCGGGTCATCGGCAACGCCTCCATAGTATTCACTGTTTTGATTCTGAGTACCTTTCTTACTTGGTTATGTGCACTGGGAGAAAGTGTTAAGATGTCTACTTTGCACTTTCCAGCTACCTTGAATGAGGTCACCTTAAGCTTTTGTTACCAACCACCATGTTTTTCTATGTTTTTGTTTACTTGTCACCTTGTTGTGCTTTTTTAAGGAAAGTTTCCCGCACATTTTTATTAAGTAATTTTTAACGAAGATATTTTTAAGATACAAGATCAATCTATACGACACAGTCTATATATGTGAAACTTGTTCACGGAGACGAGTGATCATACTTAATAGTCACATTTATTGGTTGACAGAAAACAAATATTTACATGAAATTAAAATACAGATTGCATTATTAGAACATTTTGACAATTAATGGAAATATCCTCAAAATGGGCGTAGTACCTTGGACACAATATCACCATGATAACTTCTTCAGTAGAATCAATAACCTTATACTTGACAATTTAACAGAATGTCTGTATTTCACACACCCAGCCATTACTATACTGCAGGTAAGTAACGTTGAACAATGCGAAAATAATTTAGACAATTGTTTGTCAATAAAATTTGGTAACTATGCAAAAAGTAATATAAAATGAAAAAATTGAATATTAGAGAAAAATCTATGAAAAGGCGATTATTGATTCTGGAGAATGATTATCAATACTAGAATATTCAATACATCAATAATTAAGAGAACATACCAGATAAAATCAACATGGCATATTTACCCATTCCAAAATGGCTATTAGTCTGGACTTAAGATGGCTACCGGGTTCAGGAATCTCCTTGGAGGTTTAAAGTATATTTCCAGGCATGGCTGTCAGTCTATCTGGGAAGATGTTTCTCTCCCAGTGTCCCTTCCCCAGGGTGGATCCCTGAGCTCTCAGGTTGCATCCCCTGAGCTGTCCCTTTCTCTATCTCGCTAGCTTCTTAAATACCCTCTCACACAATAAGATTATAAAACTTGTAATATGTTCAGCCCAAAAGGTATGTGTCTCTTTCCTATTGGCCTAAATGTTTTTAATGTAATTGCACCTTCAACCACCAGGTGTCCCACATGTGTTTTGGGGCTGCTCTGTAACATTAATATATTTTATTTTATACTGCATATTGTACCTTAGTGAAAATATCTATATCTTGAGTATTTGGGAATTCTACTAACTACATACTATCAAATCGCTTAGCATAATTATTGATCAATCACTTGCATAAAATGGTGATATATATGCATATCATTTTATATCTGTAAACATTTAGTCCCTTTGAAAAGGACACAAGTTATATATATATATATATATATATATATATATATATATATATATATATATATATTAATCAACACCACATACAATTTTTATCTATCTGGATACCTGTATAATTTGGGTATCCAATCAATATTTCTTTATCTAAGCATAGTTCGATTCTAATACATTCATATCATAATCATATATTTGTCTTAATACTAATTTGTTCCTACAACAATTCTATTAATAATCACCATTTATTTATTATGTTTTCTTTATAACCGATTTCATCAATTCATCGGATACTAAAATGATAGTTTTCTTTTGTGACCGACACATATCACATAGACTTTGAATGATTTATATTCACTGTCTTCTGAATATATATATATATTTTGAACATATGTCGGTTTGCCTCTACTTTTAAAATCATGTTTTAAAATGGACTTTGAACAGTCAAATAAATGTTTTAGATAGCTTAGCTGTATACACAATTTCCTGGGACTTCACATAATAGGCTTTGTCGGGCAAAGTGTTGGCTTATTGACTTTTGCCTTGATGGTTGTAAATTGTCCAAACAGTCTTTACTTCAGCACAAAGGATTCTTCCCAGTCACGGACCACCTCCAAGTGATGACACACTAATAAATTTGGCCTTCTCAAACTAATCAACAAAAATAAGTACACACCTTTTGTTTGGTGAAAAAGGCTACCATTGTTCCTGTTTTCTTTCTGGCTTCAATACAGGCTTGTAAAAACCCCTTGAATAGAATGGTTGTAGTAATTTAGAATACATAAGTTTACTGTGTCTTAGAGGTCTTCTATAGGTCAATTATGGTGACCTCACAGTCCACGTGTCTTTTTGAAATTATACATTTCTGTCATTGAATAGTAAATATATTTCTTCATAAATTCACAACAACCTTGTTTTCTAATTCCAAGCCTGGGTATGTCCAATAGGCTTTGTTGTGTAACTTTTACCTTCTAAATTAAAAAAGAAAAAAAAGAAGTGCAGGTAAGAATTATGAAAAAAGGGAGTGTCCATTGCAGAGAGGAGTATGGGATCATACCACCCTCGTGGATAGATTTCTATTAACATAAGAATCAGAGATCTTAGGAAGCAGAGTGCTCAAACAATCCTGAAAAAAACACCAGGTCAGTAATGCTTAAAGCAGATAAAGATTTGTCAAGAAAAGTTAAAGAGTGGAGCTACAAGGAGAAACCTGAGACTCCAAAATGATAGGAGATAAAAGAGCCACCTCGGTCTGGTAGTCACTGGGAGAAGGGCTCCATTACATATGCAAACCTCCAAACTTTTTGAGATGGGATCGGGGGACACCCATTATTAAAAATATGTATGCATATGACACACACACACCCCGTCACGCACCCTTAAAGAGAATTATACAAAAAATTTGTTAAACCCACAAGTGTTTTTTTTTTACCACTACTATTCCTTTATACTGGTTTTATAAAATGTACAAATGCAGCAATTTAGAACTTTTGGCACTTTTTAGTACTGGGAAAAACTTTTATGAAAGATAAAAAGTGCATTTTATATACAACTATATAGATCATACCAAAATGAGGGACAAATGAGGAGGAAAGAGGGACTTTGTTCCAAATCAGGGATAGTCCCTCAAAAACAGGGACAGTTGGGAGCTATGCTTATGTGGTCATTGTAAAATGATGATACTTAAATAGGGGGTGTGTGGAAAAAATGTGCCTTACAGTATGGGTCAGTGGGGAAAATTCCTTTCTTACAGATAGCTATAAAGATAGCGGTGTCAGTGGTTACTTATATGAGAAGCAGAAATTTAGCTTATTGCTCAAGGAACCCCTAGCAAACCTTGGAAGAAACCCTGGGGTTTCCTCTGAACTCTGGTTGAAAAAAGCCGAATTAGACACTTCAGCACCAACAACTGTTACTATTACCAAGTTGAGACTAACAGCACTATTGCGTGGCAATCCTAGGCTACTGTAAAACATACTTAAAGCGGGACTGTACCTGAATTTTTTTTTTTTAAAAGCCAGCAGCTACAAATACTGCAGCTGCTGACTTTTAATAAATGGACACTTAAGGGTCACAGGTTCCAGCGATGTCGGCAGCAGAGGCCGACCAATCGCTCGGCTCTCTGCTGCTGCCGGCGCCATTCTCAGTGAGGGAAACAGGAAGTGTCGCCTTTGCGGCTTCACTTTCCGGTTCCCTACTGCGCATGCACGAGTTGCGCAGCTCAATGAGAATCGTTAGTGCTGTCTGCCGGGACACCTGTGTGTCCCGGCAGACAACGCGCCGGGACAGGAAGTGGCGTAAACTCCCGTGGGAGTTTATGCCCGGAAGTGGGTGTAAATATAAAAAACTGCACCCCCCTCCCCCCTGAAAGGTGCCAAATGTGACACCGGAGGGGGGAGGGTTCCGTAAAGCGGAAGTTCCACTTTAGGGTGGAATCCCGCTTTAAGATTAATAAAAAATATATACGTATGTTGCAGCTGTAATATATTATAATCCTAAAATGTGGTGGCTGCATAATTTTATTTTATTTCCAAGTAGTTTTCCTTTGGCAATCCTTCCAGTAACACATTGCCTGTCTAAGGGTGATAAGGGTTACTCGTGCTGTATCTATAAAGCAGCATCAGTCCCTCAGGCGGTTCTGATTTGGACTACAAACACCTTCCTTTCTGCAGAACTGAATAGAGGAGTTCTGTAGTTGTCAGAGACAGCTAGGCATAATGAAACTGCTAACAGCACATGAAACTCTCAGTCAACAAGACTTCCAGTTGAACCAACGTATCAATTTTGCACTTATCAAACTTGTATAACTGATCACTTTCAATGTTTTTAACAGATCAAAAGGGAGCAAGTATGAGAAGTTCATAGTTAGGATTTACATGCACTTTAGGTCAGATATGGGACAGTTAATTTCTACTTTTTAAATACTTTGTCTTGCAGAGTTAGCCCCGTTACATATGTGACTCATAACTAGAGTGCTGCCAAATAGATTAACAGCTTTTGAAAGGAGGTTGGGGAACCATATTAGCAGCAGCAGTGCAAGGCTATTCCAGGACAGAGGTGACAGATGAACTAGCAATGGATCCAGATGATATTTACCCAGGGGGAGCATATTGTTTTCTATGCAGTGCTGCCCCAGATTTTGCATGCTCCTCCCCCAGCTCTGTCAGACCATTAAAATGGAGACCAGGCAAAACCTAAAAAAATTCTAATCTTAAAGGCTAAGTTCACCTTTTTTTGTTTTTCCCTAAATTCCAACTTCCCTATGTACAAGTATGCCATTAACCATTTCCATCTGGAGCCAATTCTGATATTTCTTTCATACATGTAAAAATCAGCATTTTTTTTTGCTAGAAAATGACCCCAAACATTATAAATACTTTTTTTTTTTTTTTTTTTTAAAGCAGAGACCCTAGGGAACAAAATGGTTGTTGTTGCATTTTTTTATGTCGAACAATGCTTGCACAGCGGTTTATCAAGCGCACATTTTCAGGAAAAAATACACTTTTTTTCGTGCAAACACAATGTACAGTGTATCTGGAAAGTATTCACGATGCTTCGCTTTTTTCCACATTTTTCATACAGCCTTATTTTAAAATGGATTGAATTCATTATTTTCTTCAAAATTCTACAAACAATACCCCCATAATGACAGCGTGAAATAAGTTTGTTTAAAATCTTAAAAAAAAAAAATCACATGTACATAAGTATTCACAGCCTTTGCTCAATAATTTGTTGAAGCACCTTTGGCACAAATTACAGCCTCAAGTCTTTTTGAGTATGATTCTACAAGCTTGGAATGCCTATTTTTGGGCAGTTTCTCACATTCTTCTTTGGAGGACCGCTCAAGCTCCATCAGGTTGGATGGGGAGCGTCGGTGCACAGCCATTTTCAGATCTCTCTAGAGATGTTCAATTGGGTTCAAGTCTGGGCCACTTAATGACATTCACAGAGTTGTCCAGTAGCCACTCCTGTGTGCTTAGGGTCGTTGTCTTGTTGGAAGATGAACCTTCGCCCCAGTGTGAGGTCCCGAGCGTTCTGGAGCAGGTTTTCATCAAGGATGCCTCTGTACATTGCTGCATTCATCTTTCCCATGATCTTGACTAGTCTCCCAGTTCCTGCTGCTGAAAAACATCCCCACAGCAGGATGCTGCCACCACCATGCACCATGCTTCACTGTAGGGATGGTTTTGGCCAGGTGATGAGCAGCGCCTGGTTTCCCCCACACATGACCCTTGCCATTCAGGCCAAAGAGTTGAATCTTTGTATCATCAGACCAGAGAATTTTGGTTCGCATGGTCCGAGAGTCCTTCAGGTGCCTTTTGACAAACTCCAGACGGGCTGTCTTTTAATGTGCCTTTTACTGAGGAGTGGCTTCCGTCTGGCCACTTTACCATAGAAGCCTAAGTGGTGAAGTGCTGCAGAGATGGTTGTTCTTCTGGAAGGTTCTCCTCTCTCTATAGAGAAATGCTGGAGCCCTGTCAGAGTGACCATCAGGTTTTTGGTCACCTCTCTGACAAAGGCCCTTCTCCCCGATTGCTCATTTTGGCTGGGTGACCCGCTCTAGGACAAGTCCTGGTGGTCCCAAACTTCTTCCATTTATGGATGATGGAAGCTAGACATGTGCAATTCATTTAGTTACAAATTCGTTTTCAGATGAAATTCTGCATATTTGTTCATTTGGAAGCATCCAAATGAACAAAAGGCTCTTTTTACGAATGCATACGAAAACTAATTGTCAGAAAGAACGAAAACAAATTATCCAAAGTAACAAATGCTGCATCTAAACGAATGGAATGGAATAAATACAAATGCATTTGAAATTACGAATTATCCAAAGTAACGAATACCGATCACAACGAATGATCCGATAAAGGAAAATAAAAAATAAAAACGAATGAAACAAAAACTAAACTAAACCAATTTTTCCGGTAGTGCACATGGAGTCTAATGGAGGCCAGCCACTGTGCACATTGGGACCTTCAATGCTGCAGACATTTTTCTACTGATCTGTGCCTTGATACAATCCTGTCTCGAAGGTCTACAGATAATTCCTTGGACTTCATGGCTTGGCTGACATGCCCTGTTAACTGTGGGACCTTATATAGACAGAAATAGACAGGTATGTGCCTTTCCAAATCATGTCCAGTCAACTGAATTTACCACAGGTGGACTTCAATCAAGTTGTAGAAACATCAAGGATGATCAGTGGAACCAGGATGCACCTGAGCTCAATTTTGAGTGTCATGGCAAAGGCTGTGAATACTTATGTAAATGGGATTCTTTTAGTTTTTTTAATTTGCAAAGATTTAAACATACGTCTTTCACATTGTCAGTATGGGGTATTGCTTGTAGAATTTTGAGGAAAATAATGAACTTAATCCAGTTTGGAATAAGGCTGTAACATAATTAAATGTGGAAAAAGTGAAGCACTAAAAATCTCACTAGGTGACACTTTAAAAGCCTTTACAGGTTACCAATTTAGAGTTATGCATTGTACACACGGTCGGACATTCCGATCACAAAATCCGCCGGATTTTGTCCGAAACTTGTGTTGTACACACACGGTCGGACAAAGTTGTCGGAAAATCCCATCGTTCCGAACGAGACGACGTACAAAATGTACGACGGGACTACATAGAGGCCAACAGCTTTCGTCTCCAAATTTCTTCTGAGCATGCGTGGCACTTTGTGTGTCGGAATTTTCTACACACGATTGGAAAAAGTCCGATCGGATTTTGTTGTCGGAAAATTTTAGATCCTGTTCTCAAAATTCTGACGGAAAAAGATCGCTAGAGCCCACACACAATCGGATTTTCCGACAACATAATCCGATCAGACTTTTTCCATCGGAATATCCGGCCGTGTGTACAGGGCATAACACAAGAGGTCTGGCACTAGAATTATTGCTCTTGCTCTAAAATTTGTTGCGATACCACACATGTGTGGTGCGATCACCGTTTACATATGTGTGCGGGACTTACACATTTGCGTGTAAGCACAGGGGGACCGGGTGCTTTAAATCTTTTTTATTTTCCTACACTTTACCTTTAGTTTTTTTTTTTTTATCAACTTTTTTGCCATCTCAAGGGATAAACAACTCCCCTTGAGATGGCATGGGCTTTGACAAATTCTCTTTATGGCGAAATCTGGGGGTCCATTAGACCCCCAAATCTGGCCTCTATAGCATCTGATCAAACCAAGATCTGTTTGATCAGATGCTTTCACAAGCCGGTAATGGCTTGGCAAAAAACAGAAGTGACAAAATCCTAATTATTTTTTTTTCTGACGTCAGACAGCGGGAGGAAAATCGGTTCCTCTTCCTGTGTCCAGGGAAGCCGGTGCCACCGGTCGAATTCTTACCGGGCTCCTTAATGGGTCGGGAGAACCCAGTAAAGGCTTTGGCTGATCCCCTTCTGCTGCCTGTAAAAGTGACCCAGTAGCTGTATTGTAGCACTGATCACTTTTACCTAAAAGAGAATCGCAGGCCGAAAAGAACAATACCAAGATCATGACTGTATGTGCAGTCATGATCCCAGAATAGGACGCCAGAATATGGACGCCCTCGTGAGGAAGTCTGATAGGACGAAACGCGCGTCAGGGACGGAGACCAGAGAACCTAGGAAGTGACGTTTGCGCACCAGCCTGCGTGCCACCGACCAGGAAGCCCTCAGGACGCTGAATACACCGCTCCATACAGCGGAAGCCAGCAGAGCGCGGCCGGAAGGCATCTTACAGGCATAGTGCATATATCTACAGTTATCCTTACATGCTGATTTTAAAGTTTGATCTGGTACGCATATTGTACTAAGGGGTAGTTCTGATCTTTTTAGTAGGGGGGTAAATAAACTATTTTATACAGTATCACGCTATGTAGTTACTTCTTTTCAGTATATGACCTGCCTGGCAATGGGGAGCTATTGAATAAGAGGCTGTGGAGGAGAATTGGAGCATCGATAGAGGATTGAGCAGCACCCTGATGAGAGAGTATATATGCCTATATTGTTTGTATTTCTTGTGAGTGCATCCCCAAAGGGGAACCTTCCTAACACGTGGTGGAGTGCACTGGTGGATGGACTGAGCAGTTTTATGGCACACTGAATACTGAATATAGAATTATTTTAACCCATTATGGAGAAAGCTGGACTCTATTAATCACTGAATGATTGATTTACCCTCTACCGACACCTAATATTTATCCACTTATTTTATTGTTTGATTTATTTATTTAATTATTCAATACCGCACTTTGTCGTTAATTATACTGAGTGATATTCATCCACCTATATCAGTTTTTTCTGATACCCAAGCGCTGCTACAGTATTTTAACAGGCCGGATTCATTTAATTTATTCATTTAATTATTTATTCCTCTGACACCTGATATTTTATTGTACGTTTATATACATGATCCCAGAATAAACACTTCAACCTAAGGCCGTTTATAAACGGCTCAAGGGATGAGAAGTGGTTAATTTACCTCTGTTGCAGAAAAAAAAGGTTTATATTCTGGTATAGGCTCTGCCTCTAGTCTCCTATAGAAAATTCTTCCATCTCCATCCTGGTATTTGGGACGGGAAAATGGTTAGTGAACTAAGGAAGGAGGTCAACAGCTGACCTCATTAACACACAGCCTGCACCTACACTCCCCCCTCCAGGAGATTGCTCCCACCTTTCTCTGTAGTTTCCTACATTCCTGATGTCAGTGAGCATTGTTCTCCTGCCATATACAGCCATTGATAATTATGTACCTTCTTGCACAGATTGTTCCTTTTGCAGTGTGAGCAGGAGCTGAGCAATCACATACCAGCCTATGTGCAGCAGAACTGTAGTACTGAAAACAAGAGAAGTGTGAAGTCTGTAAAATGTAGCTGCGCCGTCGTATTATATGGTTTTAGTAAATCTAAAGGAAATTGTATAAATCGGATTGTATATATTACACCCATATTCAGGGTGTAACATATCCCCCGCACCTCCCAGATGTGGCAAGCGACGGGGGGATCTTCTCCCCCCGCTCTGTCATACACAGCAAAGAACATGGCCATGCAGGGCTCCGCCCAGCCGTGCCATTTATTCAAAAGATTTGTGAATTGAAAACTACAAGCTTCGGCAGTCTTTGCGCCAGTCGGCTTGTAGTTCTCGATAAACTACCACAGTGCTGTTGATGCTTCCTGCTAGTAACTGCTTGGGTGTACAATGTACACTACATAGTTGATGGTAGATCTAAAGAAGATTGTACAACCAGATTGTATAGCATATGGTGAACTTTACAGACTTCTAGGGACACACTTCTTTTGTTTTCAGTACTATGGTTCTGCTGCACATAGGCTGGGGTTGTGATTGCCCAGCTCCTTCACACTCTGCAAAATGAACAATATGAATATGGATATGGATTCAGGTTACGTCAGTCTGCACATCCGTCTTCGGTTCAGTTCACTTTACATCCGTTTTGCATTCATTTTTCACATGTTCTTTTAATTTAGCTGTTGAAGAAAATAGTAAAAGGTGGCAAAAGTATAAACAAGAAAATATGAACATAAATAACAGAAAGAACATTACAGCTGTCTGCCTATACTACTGTTTCACAACTCCAGTCCTTAAGGCGCCCCAACGGTGTCATGTTTTCAGGATTTCCCTCAGATGAAACAGCTATGGTAAGTACTAAGGCAGTGAAACTTATCAAATCACCTGTGCAAAATAATGGGAAAGCCTGAAAACATGACCTTGTTGGGGCACCTTGGAGGACTGGAGTTGAGAAACACTGGCTTATACACATACACTGTGATTTAGTGTGGATCTGTCTGAAAAACCAATGGATCCAGACTGAATGGTATTGTGAAAGGGCACTTAGGCTCGGTTCACACCTATGCGTTTTTTGGTGCTTTTTGCATAATTGCACTACAGTTCATTTAACCACTTGTCGACCAGCCGCCATCATTATACTGCGGCAGGTCGGCACAATCCCGCAAACTGTCATAGCTGTACGTTGGTCCCTTTAAGCGGGATAGAAGGCGCACGCTGCACAGCGCGGGTGCCGATGCTCATTAGTGGCGGTCACGATAATCACCAGCCACGAGAGGCAGAACAGGGACGTGTGTGTGTGTGTGTGTGTGTGTTCTGTGAGGGGAGAGGGATTGTGAGTTCCTACGAGCTGCCAACCATGATCTCTCATCTCCTATAGTCAGTCCCATCCCTCACAGCTAGAAAACACACATAGGGAACACAGTTAACCCCTTGATCACCCCCTAGTGTTAACCCCTTCCCTGCCAGTGACATTTACAAAGTAATCAGTGCATTTTTATAACACTGATCACTGTATAAATGCCAATGGTCCCAAAAATATGGCAAAAGTGTCCGATACGTCCGCCATGTCGCAGTCTTGATTAAAAAAAAAAAAAAAAAAAAAACGCAGATCGCCACCATTACTAGTATAAAAAAAAAAAAAAGGAGAGAGAGAGAGAGAGAGAGAGAGATCTAATAAAAATGCCATAAATCTATCCCCTATTTTGTAGACGCTATAACTTTTGCACAAACCAATCAATATTTTTTTGTTTATAGCGCAAAAAAATAAAAACCGCAGAGATGATCAAATACCAAAAGAAAGCACTATTTGTGGGAAACAAAAGGACGTAAATTTTGTTTGGGTACAGCGTTGCACGACCGCACAATTGTCATTTAAAACAACGCAGTGCCCTATCGCAACAAATAGCCTGGTCATTGAGCAGCCAATTCTTCCGGGGCTGAAGTGGTTAACATGGTTTCCTATGGGACACGTTCAGCTTTTTTCAGCCACTGCGTTTTTGGAAAGGGACTTTAATTGCAAAACTGTACTTATTTTTCTTTTTTTGTTCAACAGATTTCAAATGTAGAAGCTTCAGAAAAGCATGTAGTGAGCTTTTGCTGCAATCTGCATTTTTTAATCTACCCAACAACAAAATTGCCCAAAAAAAAAAGAAATGGATAAAAAAAGTGGTAAAATGGCGTGTGCAAAACGCACAGCAAAAAGCACTGCAGAAATGTTCAAAAGCAAACTGCATAGGTGTGAACCAAGTCTTGGGCTACATCGGTATTTCTCAACTCCAGTCCTCAAGGCGCCCCAACAGGTCACGTTTTCAGGCTTACCATTATTTTGCACAGGCGATTTGATCAGTTTCACTGCTTTAGTAATCACAGCCGTTTCATCTGAGGGAAATCCTGAAAACCAGTTGGGGCTGCTTGAGGACTGTAGTTGAGAAACACTGGGCTACATGCACGCAGCAGCTTGTCAGCATCAAAACTTATGTTTTTGGGGGATCGAAGGCACTGGTATAGTATATATACAAGTGCCACTTGGTACAGCGTCCAGTTACCACATATTTCAGCCTGTGAAAGATTTTGAGCAGATGCAGGTCAGAGATGGATGTTGCACCTGGGAGGTGCCCAAAAATGCCAGGATCAGACGCTAATGGGCCCAACCACCCATATGAATGAGACCTTAGATGAAAGCCATCTTCATTTATATTCAGCAGTCATTTATGTTTCACTACAAATAATTGTTCAAAGATGTCCTAAAGCTGTTATTTTATTGATGGAAAGTATATGTACTGTATGTAACCTATAATCTAGTTTTTATTATGTTTGGCTTCATGTCTCATACAATTTCCTTAACCACATGATTATTTGCTACTCTGCTGCAAAAATTCTTACCTGGAAATCCTGCCAATAACAGCCCTTCCTGTTGTAAGATGACAATGCTAAGATATAGCCTTAAAGCAGAGTTCCACCCACTTTTTTTTTTTTAAAGCCACCCATCCTGCTCATATAAATTAGATACGCTAAAGCAGTGATGGCGAACCTTGGCACCCCAGATGTTTTGGAACTACATTTCCCATGATGCTCATGCACTATGCAGTGCAGTTGATCATCATGGGAGAAATGTAGTTCCAGAACATCTGGGGTGCCGAGGTTCGCCATGACTGCTCTAAAGGATGTTTGTAATACATTTTTTACTTGCTTTTGGCTTGCTGTGCGCTTCCATCTCGATCCAGCATGCACCTCCCGATCTCGCGCATGTGCATTACACACAGGGCATAGCGCAGGGATTTTAGCTGGTTGCCATCACAACGAGCGGCATAAGAGGAAGTGTGATAATGAGATGCAATCCTTCTGACAGGAGCACAGGCGCTGCAGGAAATGACGTACATCGCCGCAGCTCCTAAGGAGGCAGAATGCACCTGGCAACTAGCCGTAAAAAAAAAATAAATAAAAATAAAAAAAAAAAAAAAAACTTGCCAAATGTTGTTCAACTTGCAGGAATGTACAGATTGAGATAAAGATTAAAATATGGGTGGAAGACTGCTTTAAAATTAGCAGCATCCTCTGTGCATGCCTTTAGTTGGCCATTGGGTTGCCTCAAAAATGACTACAGCCTGCATTGATGAGCTTTGGGCTTGTGTCGATAGCATCAGTTTGAAAAGCTTCTGAGTTTGTGGGAGGCTGTTTTCAAGGGTAATACATTTGTGGCAAAAATGCTAATTATTTATGTTTGCTTTTAAATACAGTGCAAAGCAATAAATGCAAATCTGAGTGTATCAGACACACCACTGCTATGATTCCTGTGCAGGACATTAAACTACCAGAAGAAGAATGTAAACTAAGCCCTACATATGTCCTCTAGGTGGACCTTGCACAATGCTGAGGACTGTGTCCCCAAACCATGTGACAACACTAACTGAGCACCAAGTTCCTGCCCTGTCACAAGAGAAAGGAAAATGTGTCACATGCTCCTCCATACACTGAACTACGTGATATTGTTCTCACTTTCAGTGGCTGAAGAAATTAGAGAAAAAAGGAAAGTTTTGTAGTGCTGGGAAAGGCAAAGCTTATGTTTTAACATCATACAAAAGGACTTTTCAATCACACAATGCACAAATCTTTTTTTATTGCATAGATTTAAAATATGATTAACATGTCATTAAGACCCATTTCACACTGAAGGCGCTTTACAGGTGTTTTAGAGCTAAAAATAGCACCTGTAAACTGCCTCCCATGTGTGAAAGCCAGAGTGCTTTCACACTGGGGCAGTGCGCTTGCAGGACAGAAATGCCTAAACTAACTCCTAAACTGCCCCTGCCATTGAAATCAATGCACAGTGCCGCTAAAACGAGGCATTCTTCAGTGTGAAATGGGGTCTTAATTATACAAATAAACACTGGACACACATGTAAATGACAAACTTTCATCTCATAATGGTTTTTTAAAAGTAGCTTTCAACTTTAAACCAGAAGTGGACTCCATACCTCTTTGCCCACTCTCACACTTTTGTCTCGCTTGGGTCTCAAGGGAGCTTAAAGTAGAAGTAAAAGGCAAAACCTTTTTCCATTTTAGATAAAGTAAGAAAGGGTTACAACCCTTCAGTTTTGTTTTTTGCTACCATCTGTGTCCAATTGGGGACATTTTCTTCTGGTTTCATAGTCGAAACTGAAAACGAGGGGGAATCCCTCTAAAGTGTGGGAATCCTTGTTATCACCATAACTAGTGTCCCCATTGGAAGAATTCCCCTCCATCCCTGTTCTGGGGAAAACCTAAGACTTTTTTTACTTTCATAATGAATAGATTAGGGAAATTTACCCAACCAGGGTACAGAGGACAACAAAAACCTGACAGGTGTTCTAACCCCTCTTCCCCGTTATCCATAAAAAAAAAAAAAAAAAAGTTATTCTTTAAAGGTCAGCACATATGCAATAGGCAGGGGACTATTTTATAGTATAAAGTGAGAAACAAAAATATTTACCTGTAAAGAGGCTGGTGTTTGTGATCTCTAGCTGGCTGGTGTTTACAGTATGGCCCCATTCACACAGTTGTACCACCCATACACCCATGCAGTGGGGTGTCTTCAACCTCAGGGGATGTATAGGTGTTCAGTGCAGGCAGCCTGTTCAAATTAATGAGATGCAGGCAGCTGCATCGACCTCCAAGGTCACCTATGACTGCATCAATGTGGGACTAATGCACAGATCAGAAAGCAGACAGATTGCTCTGATCCATGCATCATCAGTCCCACATGGATGAAGTCAGGGATGAACCTGGAGATCCGTGCAGCCACTCACGTGTCAACTTCAGTCTGCCTGCACGGAACACCTGTGCATCTCATGCTAGCGTAGACAGTACTCTGCGCCGGTGTATGGATCTTGTGTGCATGAGGCCTATATGTACCTTTTTTTCTCTTTCAGTTTCCAGTATTTTGCAGTAATATACATTTAATTTTAAATACTTTAAAGAACACCAACCAGAATAAAAACAGTTCCACATAATCGCAGCAACAAAACAATAGGAAGTTGGGATAAACAAAGATTAGCAACGGTTGTCTACTCATGTGCTGGGAAACGGATTAATCTCATTCAAAAGAAGGCTGCCCTCACTTCTCAGCCTTGTAAGAAACCATCTTTATAATTGAGAACAGCATCTCCTTATGAACCATAAGGTCAGTTATTTGGTCATCAACTGCATCATGTAACAGATTTATCTTCTGGGCTTGGGGGAGATGCCGTTTGGTTGTGGTCTTGATCTGAAGCTTCTTCTCTTGTGCTGCTCTCAAGCACGAGCTCCAGGGCCTCTTCGCCTACAACACGATGAACTTTTTCCCCCTTGGCTGCTAAGATTTCTTCAATATTCCTTCAGTGCAATAATACCAAAAAACAACCCAAATCACAGAAAGCACTTTTTTTTTTTTTACAATGGTGTTGTAAATGCAATCTTGTACATTCTTAAACTGTTATACACAGATGTTGTCCCCTGTTTTTAATCATGGAATATGGTGTTTTACAGTGACCCCGTTGCAGAACAGAAAAAACAATGGAGTAGAACCTGCAAAGGAACAGATTTTCTAGTTACCTGATCAGGCAAATGTTCGTAGAATCTTCTCTCTGCTGCAGTGCTACGCCACTCAAAGAATCTTCACACTTCCGGGTTTATCCAGTGCCGCTTTTCCTCTGTTCCCTTCAGTTCCCCCTACAGCACACATTAGAAAAATAGGGTGTCGGCAGGTGGAACCACAGACAGTGGCAGGGTACACAGGTATCTGAAATCCAGGAAGTGTGTCGGATGTAAAGATCATTTAGATGTTTTAGCTCTGCAGCAGAGAAAAGATTCCATAAACAGGCACTGGACCACGTAGTATAAAGTCTCTTACTTTACTGGTGAAAAAAAAAAAAAAAAAACATTCAGGACTACTTTGAAAAGTTAGAACATGTATATAGGTTTGCATCAAATTCATGGGTCACCATATTAATACCTTTTTACAACATTCACATTTGTTCTTAACAACATTTTCCTTTGAAGGGCAACAAGTTAAACAGTGGCACTTGGCTGGGTGCCCTAATGTTAGGTATGGGGATTGGCCTCTCAGGGTTGAGCACTGCATCCTGGGAGGAAGGGGATGTAGTTACTTTCCCAACATACCAGTGAGGAGATATTCTAACAATAAAATAGGCAAAGTTACAGATTCTCTATAATATATGTCTTGCAATCACTAAGTTTAATATTAATAATCAGGTTTCAGAAGGGATAGGCAAACCTACCAGTAGTTGTAATGGTATTCTGGGATTTGTAGTCGCTGTGTACCTGGCAGGGGGCTGGCTGCCCATATTGGCTGTAAGCAATTTTAAAACTTAAAGTGATTGTAAAGTCTCCATTTAAAAAAAATAAAAATAAAAAAAATAATTATACTTACATGCTCTGTGCAGTGGATTTGCACAGAGTAGCCTGGATCCTCCTCTTCTTGGGTCCCTCTTTGCTGCTCCTGGCCCCTCCCTCCTGTCGAATTCCCCCACAGCAAGCAGCTGGCTATGGGGGCACCCAGGGCGAATCACAGCTCCCCGTGTTCATTCCGACACAGAGCTACAGGGCAACCCCTGCCCTCTCTCTCTCTCTCTCTCCTGATTGACTAACTGACTGATTGGCTCCCGCAGCTGTCAATGGCTCCGCTGCTGTGTCTCATAGAATGCATTAAGATAAAAAACCTTCTGCCTTTACAACTTCTTTAAGTAGAAATATCAGCATTTGGGCAATTACCTTTTCCCCTCCAGGTCGGAGAACCAGCCCAAGTTGTCAGCGATGATGTGGTGGTTCTTACAGCCAGGGCATTTCACGATCACCACTCCATTGTGATACGCCAACTTTGAGATTTTCTTCATGGACCTTGTCGAGCAAACCTGAAAAGAGCAGAGCAAAAAACAAGGTCAAGTATTGGCAAGGCACCATTTCTGGTAAATCATATTATCCCTGCCATGTAAATATATAAACTGCTGCCAGTACATTATATTCATCCGGTCTTCTGGTTTTGGAATCAACAGTTTAACGTTTCCAGTGAGGTGTATTAGTACTGAGGGTAGAATCTGCCTCCACATGTGACTGGGGAGAGGCACCTACATTATACCCAAACAGTCAATGAGGACAAATATAATAATGGAAGTATCATAACTGACTACATATGGAAATAAAAAGTATGAATATTAGTATTAAATTTGCCCTCCATCAGATGGAGTAGAAAACAACATAGTTGTACCACTTAGGTATTACAGGCAATGAGTATGAGAGTCAAAGCTGAACTTCAGGCACAAAAATGTATTTAAAATGTATTTAAAGAGGAACTGCAGTCTGCTTACATAATTTGTACTAAAAACATCTGCCGTTCTGAAGCTTTCCTCCAACCACTTTGCATATTATTTTATATATACTGTGATTTTGTACTTGCCAAATATGCTGCAGAAATCACCCTCCACCAAGTCTGGTTGCATCCATTTTACATGACAGTATCACTGTGCTGTATATAGCCTGTTCATGTCCCCATGTTGATGAGGACAAAGGCCCGTTCCCGACAACCCGGGGTCTGCGGGGGGGGGGCTTACTATAATCTGGGATCCTCCTTTAATAAGAGGGCCCGCAGATCCCGGCCCCCACTGCCCCAAAGCACCCACCCCCTATGTTGTGGATTTTGGGGGGGGACCCCATGTGTTTTTTTCGGCGTGGGGGTTCCCCTTAAAATCCATACCAGACTGAAGGGCCGGGTATGCTCATGAAGGGGAAACCCATGTCGTTTTAAAAAAAAAAAAAAAAAAAAAAAAATTGCGTAGAGTTCCTAATTATTTGGTAATCAAAGTCACGTCCCTGCTCATTGAAGTCTTACTTCAAGTCGTGGGGCAAAGTCGGATCCAAATGACTTGCTTGTCAAAATCGCGTGACTTTGGAGTAGCACAAGCGTGAAAGGGGCCTTAAGCTTTTTTTAAAGAGTTTTAGAAACGTATTACAAGCTTTTGACAGCTTCAGGCATTTTTTTGTTTAGCCAATGGAAATCACAAGGGGGGGGGGGGGGGAGCAAATTAGGGGTGGAGAGCTGCTATTTAAGCAGAAAAAGTCAGGCGTTTCTATTGACGTCTATGGGGCCAAAAACGCTTGTAGTATGCCAAAAAGAAGTTCATGTACTTTTTTGAGCGACAGGCGTTTTGCTTCAGGCGACAGAACATACCTGGTTTTGACAGATCTTCCCAGAAGACTGCAGGACCATTCACAAAGCACAGCATGGCTTGCGATTGTGCAATAGGAAGCCAGAAGGCTTTACTACCAGTTCCCCTTAAAGTAGAATTAGAGGCAAATCTTTTTTCTTTCATTTTGGATGTCTATGTCCTGTTGTGATTTCCCCTCACTTCCTGTCCCATAGCCAAACATGGAGAGAGAAAATCTATGCAAAATTACAGGAAATTCCTAGAGGACCCCCAGGCCACCAGAACTAGTGTACCTATTGGAAGATTTCCCCTCTATTACTTTTCTGGGGACAACCCAAAATTTGGGATTTTCTTTTGTTTTCACTTTCAGTAATAATGGTAAACAGGACAAAGAGAGGGGGGGCTCTCTCTAATAGGGCACAGACAGTAATAAAAACCTGACAGTGGTTCTAATCCCTCTCCGCTCTATCCAAAACTGGAAAAAAAATAAAAAAAATTCTTTAGTTATATTCTAAGATGCCGACACCTGGACCCAGAGCCAATTCAAGATTTGGCTCGGGCGAGGACATCGCTGGATCTCTGGACAGGCAAATGTCCGTATAATAAAAGTCAGCAGCCACAGTATTAGTATTTGATTTTTGTGGGGAGACTGGAGCTCCTTTTAAGGCCCCTTTCACACGAGTGCCTCTGTTGTATGGGAATCTGCTTGCTCAGTGGGGGGAATCGCTCTACTGATCCCTGCTGAGCAGGCAGATGACAGGTCCGTCTCCGCTCACTGTGCAGAGCAGACATGGACAGGGCTGGTGCAAGGATTTTTAACACCCTAGGCCAAGGATCCTCAAACTACGGCCCTCCAGCTGTTCAGGAACTACAATTCCCATCATGCCTAGTCATGTCTGTGAATGTCAGAGTTTTACAATGCATCATGGGATGTGTAGTTCTGCAACAGCTGGAGGGCCGTAGTTTGAGGATCCCTGCCCTAGGCGAAACCTAATTTTGCCGCCCCTTTGGCCCCACCCCTGACCCCACCCCCTTTGTCCTGCCCTTTTATACCCCACCTTTTTATAGATTGCTACCATTTGGGGGGTGGAGTCAGTAACTGAGCCGGGAGGTCGTGGGGGCATCAGTACGGATTGATGTGTGCTCTAGGCCGGCGCCTACCTTGTCTATGGCCCTGTACAGGGGATATGTACACAGATAATTTAAGGCACTGATGATCAGCGCAGGCCCATCAGTGCCACCTATCAGTGCCCATGGGCACTGAGTGATACCTATATGCAGTGCCACTTCCATCAGTGCAGCCTATCAGTGGGAACCCCTCATAATAGGCACATCAGGTGTACAGACCTGGGAACTCAGTACAGAGATGGTGGGAACCCTTCATAATGGGCACAGCGGGTGTGCAGACCCGGGAACTCAGCATAGGGATGGTGGGAACCCCTCATAATGGGCACAGCAGGTGTACAGACCCCGGAAATCAGTACAGGGATGGTGAGAACCCCTCATAATGGGCCCATCAGGTGTACAGACCTGGGAACTCAGTACATAGATGGTGGGAACCCTTCATAATGGGCACAGTGGGTGCACAGACCCGGGAACTCAGCATACGTATGGTGGGAACCCCTCATAATGGGCACAGCAGGTGTACAGACCCGGGAACTCAGCATAGGTGTGGTGGGAACCCCCATAATGGGCACAGCAGGTGTACAGACCCGGGAACTCAGCATAGGTATAGTGGGAACCCCTCATAATGGGCACAGCAGGTGTACAGACCCGGGAACTCAGCATAGGTATGGTGGGAACCCCTCATAATGGGCACAGCAGGTGTACAGACCCGGGAACTCAGCATAGGTATGGTGGGAACCCCTCATAATGGGCACAGCAGGTGTACAGACCTCTGGGGGGGGGGCAGCATTTACTAGAACTGATTGGCTATATTTTCTTCCTGCAGCTGCTGACTGCTGGTGGAAGGGAGAGGAGAAAAAGACAATTTTCAGATGCTGCAAGTGGAGGAAAATACAGCCCAGTTCTAGTAAATGCTGCACTAGTATCAGCAGTAACCAGGAGAATCCATATGGACTAGTAGCGGGCAGCAGCCTGGTCACCAGCAGAAGAAAAAACAAAGAGAGCCGACACACTGACTGCCCTGTACATTACTGATATCAGTAATAGCATGTGTAGCTGGACACTGATAACTCACCCACAGTCTCTGCTTTCAACCTGCGGCGCTGTGACCAGGGGTGGGGGGGGACATTCCAGGGAGCTTGGGGTTATCAGGAAGAGCTGAACTGAACGCTGGTATCATATCATCCTGTCCAGAAAGTTTCAGACAGGAAGGAACTATTTACTGTGCCATATAATGGGCGGGCTGAGTGTGTACAGAGCGCAGTGTGCAGAGCAGTCAGTGGGGTGGATGTAAATCATGTAATGCAATTGCAATATAAAGGCTCGGGGTCAGTGCTCAGTGGTGTGTATAGGGTGGCATTTACAAATACCAGTCTCTGTATTTTCCTCCACTGGTGTCTCCTTATACACGAGATCTGCGGCTCTCCCCAGCTAGGACTTTATATATGTGTGACTGTCAGAGCTCCAGGCTGCTCTGTGTATTGTTCCTAGGAGGGGAGCGCAGATCGCTCCCATACACATGTACTGCAGAGCGGCTCCACCAAAATTCTTCTGCTTTCTCAGTTACTGAGCCGCGCCGTCTCCGCACTCCTCCCCTCCTCCTCGCGCTTATCTGTCCTGTTATACTAACACCCGGCTCTACACACAAGGCTGTGTCATCTCCACACTAGAGAGCGGTGTATACACAGTAAGGATGAGCTCAGGCGTGTTCGAATGGTCCACGTGCAGAGCCCGCCAGGAAGTCGGCGCAGCGATGCGCTAATCACAGGCATTGAGACATTGCCCGATCTTTGCAGCCGCACATCAGGGCAATGTCTCAATGCCTGTGATTAGCGCAGCGCTGCGCCGACTTCCTGGCGGGCTCTGCACGTGGACCATTCGAACACGCCTGAGCTCATCCTTAATACACAGCAGCCACAGTTGCGCCCTAGGTGGCAGTGTGCCCTAGGCGGCTGCCTAATCCGCCTAGTGGTAGCAACGGCCCTGGACATGGACACAGTCCTGCTCTTCTCTTTGGGGAGATCAGGTAACTGCCTGTCAGTTTTCATCAGATCCGGTAGAGGGATGGAAAATAGGACCACCATCCGCCTGGATTTTGCGGATAGGATGGCGGCGAATGTCAGTGGACATGTCACCACTGAAATCCACCGCTTCATAGGGGGTGAATGGAGGGTCCGATCAGGTCTGCCTGAAAAACTGATAGGCGGACCTGATCGGACAGCCCGAGTGAAGGGCCCTCAAGTGTGAAAATCTTTCTTTGGCTCTGAACACGTCACTGCATTGGGGACCTTTACACAGCGTGTGCAGAGAGGTGTGGCGGGGGTGCTAAGACCCATGGTCGGTTTTGTAGCCCTTGCGCAGAATTAAAGGACAAGTATCCTATCCTGAGCACCACAGAACTGTTCCACTGATGTGACTTGGAAGTCCAGCACACCCCCTCCCAGGATGCAGATTGCTATACTTGTCCCTGCTGAGGGGGGGTCATCACCTTCTCTATTGGCCCCAAAAGGAATATTCTCATCTAGACAGAAAGTGGGGGGACATTTAAAATTCTACAGTTGTCACCATGACAGGAAGCAAGAAGAATTTTCCAACAGTGGACACTCGTTTTGGTAACAACTGCAAGAGATTTCCTCTCAGTTCCTGTTGTGTCTCCAGAATAGGAAGTTCAGAGAAATCTCACCATTGGAGACTGTGCAGACATTGCATCTTGCGAGTCCTTTTATCACCCACTAGAGGCGCCCTTAGAAGTATTATTACAGGGCACAAGAAGCCATGGCAGTGTGAGGAGAAGTAAGGTATAATGGTAAAGCTAATGACGAGCCGTCTCCTCACCCGGCAGGTGTAGATGAGCTGGTAATGACTGGCCGGGGCTCCGCCAAGATTTGGGTCGCTGTGCCGCTGGGCAGAGGTGTGGAGTGGGGCGTTCCCAGGCACATACAGGGCTGTCCGGGTGTGTGTGGCCCCTGAGCTGGGTATGTAACCCGCCCTGAACACGCGCGGTCCCCTCCAGCGGGAGAGGAGCCGCCAGCAGCGTGCAGCCAGCATGGTTCAGGAATCTAGCAGCGTTCCGTCAGATTAGGCAACCCGTCAGAACTGATAACGGAAGTGACGTTCCGTCGCCGCCATCTTGCTGCACCCCGCACTCAACAGTAACGATATACGGAGAGGGGGGGCAAGCGGACATCTTGTTACACCCTTGCACTTCACAGTCATTTTTAACAAGAAACGGAGCATATATTATGAAATGAAATACAGTACAGGTATTTGGAAATCCATTGGAATGTTTACATGTTGATTTATAGCGGTGTTCTGTCACATTAGCAAACCTGTGAGATCAGCAGGTTTGCTGCTGCTTTTAAAATTCAACATCTAAACAGTATGTTGGATTTCTAAATACTGTATTTCACCATATAAGTTCATTTTTCTGTAAAAATAACTGTGAAATGCAAAACTTCGGTGGGTGTAACAAGATGTCCGCTTGCCCCCTTCTCCGTGTAGCTTTACTGTGGAGGAGTGCGGGGTGTAGCAAGATGGCAGCGACAAAACGCCACTTCCGTTACAAATTTTGACGCAACATCAGCATGTGACCAAAAGTTAAAGCTGAGTTCTGCCCAAACATAGAACTGAAAAAAATGGAACTGAAGGACGATTTGAAGGCGTCCCGGTGTGCTCTCGGTATTGGAGGGACACGGCAACTCATACAAGTGACCAGGGCAGGACTTTTCGGAGGAGGGCCAACAAGCTGGCTGCAAAGTAAGAGCATGGGAGCTGAGTTGTATGGTCATTAAAGAATCCACACTTCCCACAGTTTTGCCAAGAAGGCTGAGAGATTCAGGTACTGTGAGAAAGGTTCCCACTTATCTTCAGTTCCAATCTAGTCTGTGGCAGAGACTTTGCAAAGTTTCTGGATCTCATGTTGGCTGCTAGATCTCTGGCTAGAGGTTTATCCAGCTGCAAGTGGCTACTCTCTGGGTTAATTAGAGACATTCAGTGGATGTCAGCAGTTCAAAGTGCCTGAGTTTTATCACCCGTGACCCTCTATTCCCACCTGAGACTGTGTTATTGTTGGATGTTACCCCTGCAAAATAAAAACCTTGAAAAGGACTTTTATTGTGTTAGCGTTTGAAGTCGCTGGGTACTAACCCTGGGAACCCCTAGGCAACAACCGACAAGCTACGAGGAGGTAACTGGTAAGCCCAGAAGTCAAGGCCGCCCCTAGGGGTTATGGCCGCTACAAGTGTTTTCTAAGGGCCATATCTTGGGCATGGGCAAAATACCAGCAGTGCCAGTCCCATCAATGGGGGATTTAATAAAGTTCGTTTTTCAGGTCTCTCTTTGAGAGGGACACTCACCAAATAATTGGTGGACCAGCTTTGGGTGGTCCCTAAGGAGAAGGGTCTGCCTGGCTTGGGCCTAGGTAAACCATAGAGTCAGGGCCAGCACCAGCATAAGGCTGCTTAGGCCAGGATAGGGAGGACAGAAATTTTTTAACCCCTTCCCGCTGCCTGTACACACCAGTGTTTGTGCTAGGAGCGCGCTGGGCTTTCGCCAAGAGCCCCAGGTCATGTACTAACAATCGAGACCCAAGGCTCTTGAGTTCCTGATTACCTGATCACTGTGATAGCTTCTCATTGGCTATCGCAGTGATCATTTACTGTGAAGCCCACCCCTGATTGAAGATAAAGATAAAAAGCCAGTAACGTTAACTGTAGAAAGCTGTAGAGTGAGTTTTTCAGCGTGGTTTGTCTTTTTTTTTAAAACTATACTCCCATCTGGAATGGTGACATAGAATCATTGAATTACTTTTTCTTTCAGCTTAACGATAATAATTGTGGCATAGTTTTGCAGCATGAAGCTAGTGAGAAGGAAATTAATTTTTTGGACTTAAAAATTAGTGTTCATAACAATCAACTAATTACATTCACCTTCTTTAAGGAGACCAACCATAACGGTTTTAGCAGTACAGACAGTTGCCATCATAAAGGTGAGCTGAAAGCTGTGCCGAAAAGCCAGTTTACATTACTTAAAAGATTATATAAAGGAAGCTGCTCTTCTAAAAACCCAATTTGTTGAGAAAGGTTATGATTCGGGTGATTTGGATCATGCTATCCAAGATGTGGACAGACATGATATAAGTACCATGCTCAAACCACCGAAAGGTAGTACGCAACCTAATCGACTATCTCAACAAGTATCACGTTTCTCTCCTGTATTCTTCTTTTTCACGACCTACTCTACTCAGCACTATAAAGTTAAAGATCTTGTTCATAAACATTGGAGCATTTTAAAAAATTATAATGTGTTGGGGGGTCTAGGTTGCCTGAGTCACCTGTGGTCACTATTAGGGGGGTCCCTCCCCTAAGGCTTTAGGTTCCCCCTAACATTATAGAACCTCCTAAGAATCCCAGTTTCTTTTTCCAAATGAAGGGATTTTATCCATGTAGGAATTGCATAGTATGTGAGCATAATTAAAAAAAAAAAACTCTTTTTGTCTAATATCACTTTGAAATCATATGACATAAACACTTTTGTTACGTGCACTTCCAAAAATATTGTGTATACGATTACCTGCCCTTGCGGCCTACAATATGGCGGCTGCACAGTCCATACCTTTCAGGCTAGAATGAAAGAACACCTAGATAACATTTGAAAGGGCTTTCCAAACCCTTGGCTTTTCCAAACACAGGGATCTATATCATAGGAGGAACGCTAAGGGTACATCCTTTATGATTATCGATCAATTTAAAGCTAACTGGTGAGGAAGTCACATCACTAGGTGGATATACTTAAAATCATATAGGCCATATGGCCTTAATATAGAATGGGATATCAATGCCTTTATAAATAATGGCTAAACGTATTTGGTTTATGTTTAGCATATTCCACTATAAACATGTGTAGCGCTGGCTCCTGACGAGCATGAGCTATGTGTTTTTGAAAGTTAATATTCCTGAAACCACAGTTGGGTTTTAGGGCTAATTCTGCCAAATTATGATTTCAGTACCAGTCTGGTGTCGCTGTCACCGCCGGCAAGTATGAGAACACAGTTTAGCTGGGTGTATTAGATGTCATTCTTTCTCTCGGAACCAGCCCAGTGGGAGTGTTTATCCTGCTGGTGAAGGGGGTATTTAAGGTACTGAGATCACGTGCTTCGTGGTTCCGGTCCAGAGGATATCTTCTGTGCGCTTGGTCCTGGTCCTCCTGACTAGCCCTCACGGTCTTCTGGCCTGGGGTGCGTATCCATGCAATTCCAAGTCTCGGGGCTGGATAGCCTGAGGCGAAGCAACTGCAGGGACAGGCCTGAATTGATATCGGGGGCCTAATGATTCAAAGGGGGTCCGGTGCCGTCTCATCAAAGGAGAGGCCCAGCAACTGGAGGAGCATCCAGGGGAGGATTCTTCAGGAGAAGGCCATGCACGAAGCTGGTTTCTCTGAAGGGGCCTGGAGGCTCAGTTGAAGGACACTTTATGTATCCACACTCATACGGTATCGCCGGACCGGCTGAGAGATACTGGTACCGTATGATAGCTCTCTAAATTTGTTATGTCCCTCAGTTACACTTAAGTCTGTGGCAGAGACTGTTTCTCAAGTATTCTACACTCAAGTCTGTGGCAGAGACTGTTCTTCAAGTATTCTACAATTCTAAGTCTGTGGCAGAGACTTTTCTTTACTTAATACCCTACCGGCTGCCAGGCCTAGTGAGAGGAGGTCTATCCGGGGGTTGTGAGAATCCAGCTGTGAAACGGTTATTCTCTGGATTTCTTCTATAAGAGACTTCCTATTTTTGCAGTTCCAAAAGTACCTGAACTTTCCTCCTAACCCTCTACCTTACATTAAGAGACTGTGTTATCGTTTGAATAAATAACCCAAAAAGGAAGATTCAGTGTCAGTTTCTGCATTTCTTTGGGCCATCTACCACGGGGAACCCTAGACGGAGATGAGGTGAAGAAGGTAACGGTAAGCCCAATAAAACCAGCAGCTCCTTCAGGGTTAGTACTACACATGTATTGAGTTTTAGTATTCCTCTGTATTTTTGAATTTTATATATTCCATGGATATATCATTAAGACATTCGTATAAGATTGATGTATATGACATAGTTTTGCTAATATTTGCAACCACGAGATGGCGCCAACAATGCACAGCTATACTTTTACTCTGTGTTTTTTAATGTTTCTTAGTTTAATTCCAACCAGCCACCTCTATGACAACATCTTAATTGGCCGATGTCTTTTTCATTTCAGAATTCCGGTGCTTGGCATATGGAGTGTTTATGTCTACGAATGTTTTATTAGGAACCTTTACTTTGGGTCTTGTTTCCTATATGCATACATGGCCGGTGTTCTATCAGAAAGCCCCTACCCATCAGGAAGTGCAACCAAAGTGACATTCCGTCGTAGCTATCTTGGTACACCCTGCACTCGTCTGCACTAAGCCTACTGTCAGAAGGCGGCAAGCAGACATCTTTTTACACCCACCGAAGTCTTGCATTTCACACTTATTTTTACCAGTAAACTGAGCTTATATAGTGAAATAAAGTATTTTGAAAACCATCAAACAGTTTTGATGTTGAATCTTAAAAGCAGTGGTGTTATGTCAGATCAGCAAATCTGTGAGATCTGCAGGCTTGTCGCTTCTTTTAAAATTTAACATCAAAACAGTCAGATGGAATTCTAAATACTGTATTTCACTATATAAGCTCAGTTTACTGCTAAAAATATGTGTGAATTGCAAGACTCCAGTGGGTGATGTCCGCTGGTTGCCTTCTGACTGTAGGCTTACTGCAGGCGAGTGAGGGTGTACCAAGATGGCCACGACATAACGTCACTTTCATTGCATTTTCTGATGGGTATTGGCTTTCTGACAGGACACTGGAATGGACGTGGCGTCATTTCCAGCTCTGACCTTGGGAGCGTTCTTGGAACGCACAACCCATTGATTGACACACTTCCACCCTACACTATATATAAGGCCTCGTTCACATGTGAGACCACGCCCCTGATGACTTTTTTTTATGACTATACGAGTTGGGTGGAGCTAGGATCACGTGACAACGCCACGCACTGAGGTCGGCCATCTTGTCGGTTGGAAACATCCCTGCTTTTTATTGTACTTACATGCAAGTTTTTCTCTTCATATGGCGAGTGTGTTTTTTGGAAATTGTTTTAATAAACCCCCTTTTTTGAACATACTGCACCATGAGATATCTATTTGCTTTATTGGCATTTTATATCTGGTGGAGTGGAGTCCATTTAATGTGGAAAGAGTGCTTGATGTTTGGCATCCAATTAAGCCGATTTGTAATAAGCGCAAGTGACCGCTATATTAGGTGGTCCACATCCTATGGTAAGAGGCAATGTGTGTGTACCTGCTGGTGGAGGATTCCTCACAAGATTTCTTACTTACCACTTGGGTATCTGGATTCCTCCTATTATGAACTTTCTATATGAACTTTCTTTTAAACACCTTCTATTAATTAGCACTGCACCCTTTTGTGTTTATATGTAACTTTTGCCACCAGTATATTGTGAAAGCTGCGTGTAATTTCTATCCGTAAGCGCAGGTGTAAAAACATCCAGTGTGCATGAGGCCTTAGTGTCAGTATGTTTTAGGTAGGATAAAAAAAATAAAAAATAAAAAAGAAGATGCGTACCATTGTTTCTTGGCCCATACAAATAACGTGCACATATGTGGTATCACTGTGATCGCCAGGAGCAGAATTTATTCTGGATTGGTGGTTAGTTATGGTAACAGCAAGAAATATACAGCTATATTTAACAAAATATATATATTTTTTTATATATACTATTTTGGGCCAGGTTTCCTCTAATAATAATAATAAAAAAAAAATCAGGGGTTATCCATTACCATTTACCACCAAATCCAATCAAAGCCCAATTTGTCCTGAAACAAACAAGGTATAATCCATCTGGATACACATAAGTAGTGGCAATGATATATACAGTTTTACTAACACATGTCAAAGTTGCAAAATTGTGTTCAGGCATCAAGATTTGTTTTACCCTCCATCAGAATGGGATTACAGTTGTTGCAGACTCAAGTTTTTTTTTACCTTAATGCATTCTATGTAAGAATCCTTCTCTGTGCAGCAGCCCCCCTAATACTTACCCAAGCCTGATCTTTCTCCAGCGCTGTGCACAGGAGCCTTGGCTTTGCTGAGTCTCTCCCTCCTCATTGGCTGAAACAGCAACAGGAGTTATTAGCCAGTAAGCCAATGAGGAGAGAAAGGGGGTGGAGCCGAGCCACAGCTCTTTGTGTGTGAATGGACACACAGAACATTGGCTTGGGATTCAGAGTTAGAAGCCCTTCCTCTTCAGAGGTTTGGCCATTTAAGCATGGGCTTAATTTGCCGGGGAGGGCATACATGGACATCCTCCCACAATCGGGCTGCCCGTGCGTCAACTGTGGTGTGCTGGCGGCGCGGTCTGCGATCGCTGGGTCCTTCGGACTCAGCTGATCATAGGTCATGGTAAAGGGCTGTTATTTAATCACGCTTATAGCGTGAGAGAAAAAGAGAGCCGATAACTGGCTTGTGTTAAAGGCACATTGGCACTGATTATCAGTGCAGTCCCAACAGTGCCCACCAGTGCTGCCAATCAGTGCCTCCTCATCACTGTCACCTATCAGTGCCACCTAACAGTGCTGACTATCAGAGCCCATCAGTCTCCATCAGTGCCATCTATCAGTGCAGCCTCATCAGCGCACAACAGTGAAGGAGAAAAATTACCTGTTTGCAAAATTTTATAACAAACTATGAAAGCGGTTTGTGTTTTTTTTCAAAATGTTCTGCCTTTTTTTTCGTTTGTTTGCGCAAAAAAAATAAAAAAACAGTGGTGATTAACCACTTCCCAACCGGCTCACATACATATATGACGGCAGGTTGGCTCTCCTGCGAGAATCACTGTATATGTCAACAGCTTCTTTAAGAGCCCTAGCAGGTGCGTGTGCTGCACGGCGGGGTACCTGATGCGCATGGACGGCGGGCACGATCGCTGCCGGACACCCGTGATCGCGGGCACAAGAGCCAGAATAGGGTGTTTGTGTACGTAAACACACAAATCCCTGTTCTGACAGGGGAGGAGAGACAGATCATCTGTTCCTACTAAGTAGGAACAGCGATCTGGCTCCTCCTCTAGTCAGTCCCATCCCCTCACAGTTAGAAACACACTTAACCCCTTGATCGCCCCCTAGTATTAACCCCTTCCCTACTAGGGACATTTACGCATTAATCAGTGCATTTTTATAGCACTGATCCCTGTATAAATGTCAATGGTCCCAAAAAAGTGTCAAAAGTGAACGATCTGTCCGCCGCAATGTCGCAGTCCCGCTAAAAATCGCAGTTTTCCGCCATTATTAGTAAAAATAATAAAAATGCCATAAATCTATTCCCTTTTTTGAAGACACAACTTTTGCGCAAACCAATCAATATACACTTATTGCAAATTTTACCAAAAATATGTAGAAGAATACATATTGGACTAAACCAGGCATGTCCAAAGTCCAGCCCGTGGGCCAATCGCAGCCCGTGTTCCGGTTTTCGAACGGCCCACCTGGTAATTTGGACATGTATATCTTTTGTGGCCCCCAATGAATCCCAGAGCACCGGGGGCCACAAAAGATATAGATGCTGGCTGCCTTGGAGTGGACAGGGAGGGGACTGTTTGCACGGCGGCCCCTGTAACAGGAAGTCTCGTCTCCTGCGCTGCCATGTGGTGACTGTTCTGTCCATCATAGGAGGCGGGACTTTGTATTAAAGAGGCTGCTGAGAAAACAGATTCTGCTGTATGTAACGTGTTGGCGCTTGTCCCGTCTGAGGTTGCAGATGGCCATCAATCAGGCTGCACTGATGGCAATGGTGAGTCTGCATTTTTTTTCATAGCTCAAAAAATAAAAATCACAAAGATGTCCAAATACCACCAAAAGAAAGCTCTATTTGTGGGGAAAAAAGGACGTAAATTTTGTTTGGGTACAATTGCACGACCGCACAATTGCCAGTTAAAATTATGCAGTGCCGTATCGCAAAAAATGGCCTGGTCATTAAGGGGGCAAATCCTTCCGGGGCTGAAGTGGTTAAATACCACCAAAAGAAATCTCCATTTGTGTGAAAGAATGATAAAAATTTCATATTAGGTACAGTGTTGCATGACCATGCAATTGTCAAAGGGCGACAGCGATGAAAGATGAAAATTGGCCTGGTCAGGAAGGGCCCAGTAGGCAAGTGGTAAATAACCAGCCTGACTATTGATCAGGGCCTAGCCAATTCCTAGGGAGGTTTGCCTAGATGGTGGCTGTGAAGAGCTGATAAATAGTCTGAAGCACTGGAGATAGTTTTCCTCAGGGTGGAGAGTTTCAAGCCTCTATGACTGCTGACCTAGCAGGTAGCCTGCAGACTGATTTGCTGATTTTGGGGGTCTCATATGTGGCAGGGCTAAGGACCTGGACATGTTCTGCAGCTGGCTGTAAGACTTTACAAGGAATCACGGTCTGGAGAAAGGATTGTATCCCTCAATGGGTGGTGTCTGGAGGAAGCTGAAAGAGAGCCAGCTGTCCTGGGGATTTGTGAGTCATGACCTGAATTGATTTCTGGGGAATGTGCGCTTTTGGGATATAACTGCCAGTGGAAGCTTTGGACTGAGACTGCTCTCATAGGGTCTCAGATACTGGCCATTCCCCTGTTCTCAGCAGTTTCCTGGCCTGTTACCTTAGGGAAGATAATTACATAGGAATCGCCCTGGGACTTTAAATGAGGTGAGTATGGTTAGCCAATGAACATACCATGGAGTATATAAAAATGCATATTTATTGCAACTTTGTCGTGCATGTAAAACACAACAGCAATAATAGAAAGGCAGATGAAGGTATACATACAGAGTGAAGAGAAAACAATCCAAATGCATTGTTATATAGATCCTAAAAAACAGTATACAGGCATCAAAAGTATACAAGCATCAGTAGTACCCGATGCGTTTTGTGAGACCATGTTCATTGGCTAACCATACTCACCTCATTTAAAGTCCCACGGCGATTTCAATGTAATTATGTATTGTGTACGGGATGGTGGTAATGTTGGGGTGACACCAGACCTTTATTTTTGTTACCTTAGGGAAGAGTGCTCTCTTGTACTGTGCAGCATCACTAAAATTGAGTACCAATAGCTGTGCAGTGGTGCAGGGTAACCAGATGCCAAAGAGACTTGCTTTATGGTCCTCAGCTGTGAGGCTAATATTCACAGTTGCTTAAAGCGGAGTTCTGCTGAACTTCTGCTGATTTGTCTCCTCCCCCCTCACTCCCATTTGGCACCTTTCGGGGGGGGGGGGGGGTGAATACCCGTCTTTGACAGGTATCCTGTTCTTACTTCCGGGAGTCCAGGCCGCGGCCCATGACGTCAACGCTGGGCTCCTTGTGCCTCTCCCTGCCGCTGGGCCAGTAGGAGAAAGGAGCAGAGCATCGCACATGCACAGTAGGGTTCCTGGCATAAAGCCTACAAAGGCTACACTGCCGGGTTCCCTTACCCAGCATTAGGATCACAAGACAAACAGTTTCTCCAACTCAAAGGGTCAAGGCATGGTCCCCTCCACCCAACTGGCAGCTTTAGAGAAGCTGGCTCTTCTGGGCACTATACAGATCTTGCAGTTATGCCACTTTTTATGCTCCCTGCCTGATCCAACCAAATTCTCACGCAACTTGATGCCCTTTGAACAAGAGTGTCAAATGAAAGGCCTAATCCACCATACTCTCTATCAAATGTACAAATGACTCCTTATGGAAGCTTTTCACACACCCCTGTATTATTTGGACCACTGGGAACGGGACTTGGGGATCACGTTGTCACTAGAGACACATACAAAAGGTGCTCTAAATGTCCTTCTGATCTTCCAAATCAAATACCAGGAGTCAGTATATAAAATAGTTACTCATAGGTACCAAACTCCCACCCTACTTTACTTAATGTAAACTACAGCAGCCTTTTTCAACCAGGGTGCCTCTAAAAAAATTGTATAGAAGCCAGCAGGTGGATCAAGCCTGCCTTTTAGTTACACAACGCCAGGGTTTTCATTATGCATCATTACGACTTTCTAGACACTGGCATCCTAACAACCAATGATGTCATTAGTTAATAAGGAGTTAATAAAGAGGATGTCTGTTGCCTCCACAGCATCCTTGTTTGACCCTCCTGTGCCCCTCTCTCAGCACTGGAGTGACATTAGCTGGCTGATGGAGAGAAATTAAGGGAGAAGAGAAACATTGGAATACTAGTCAGTACCAATGTGCAAAAAGTATATTTGCTTTGGCAGAATAAATCACCTCTAACATTGGGTGTCCTACGTGTGGATGTTGCTGCGTTATGTAGAGCTATTAGAATCGTTTTTGACATTTTAGAATGGGGTGCCTCAAGAATTTCCATTATTTTAAAAGGAGCCTTGAGATTGTCTATAATTTTAAAGGGTGCCTCGACTGAGAAAAGGTTGAGAAACACTGCCCTACAGTACCTGAGACTTGTTGGAGATGCAGCCGAGGGATAGGTGATTTACTACATATATTTTGGTCCTGTCCAGTACTCTGGACCCCTGTTCATGAAATTATCCAAAACATTTTGGATGGGATACTCTCCAAAACACCTGCATTCTTCCTCCCACATCACAATTCGATTCCAAAATCGGCCTAATCAGTATTGCGCCATGTGGTGAATGCGGCTAGGCAGTATGGAAATCCCCTAGTCCACCGGCCTTCCAACAATGGATCAGAAGGGTGCAGGGTGATGGAAAGCCTCACAAGTTCAATAAAAGACATGCATGATAAATTCAGAAACACATGGTTCTACTGGATTGAGTTTACCTGCACTGGTGAATTCAAACACCTACTGCTGAGGGTAATCGGCTAAAGCCTGCTTACCTTAATACCGTCCAGGAGATTGCACTGGTTGTCCGCCCCCCCCCCCCCTCCTTTTTTGCTCCAAGGGAACATATCATGTGATTACCCATTTATCATAGACCTAAAAAAAAAAAAAATACTTCTAATGTAAAATTAATTCATCCAGCATTTTATGTAAATTACAATTAAACCACACCAACAATGACTGCATCAATGAGTGAGTTTAATATTTTTTTTCTTTTTTTAAAAAAAATAAGTCTATAAAAATATGAACACATTTTTCCATGACATTACAAACATTTTTAGGTCCGATACACTTTGTAAGGCTGAAAGAGTTAGCTTACATCACAAATAATATTTCGGTTTTGGCTAAACATTGGCTCTATCTTCCTCTTAAAGCAAAACAAGGGGGCCCGTTCACATCGGAATGCAATGTGAGAAAGGCGCACACCGCATGTGAACGCAATACCCTTGCAAGACACACGCAGATGGCAATTAATTGTTAAAAGAAGTCCAGCCTAAGCTCGTTTGAAAAGTATGAATAGGGGAAAAAAAGAATTCCTTTACTTCTCTTTTAATGGCATCCCAAATGCATCTTGCAAGTGCTGCAGGTTTACTACAGTACCATGCAGTTTGGTGGGTGCAATCTGAAAAAGTAGTGCTTGCACTACTTTTTCTGTTTCAGTACGATTGGCAGCCCATGTGCATTCCAGTGTGAACTGACCCTAAATGTAAAAAATACAAAAGTACGAACAGGCAGGCTTTTTTTTGCAGAGAGACATGCAAAGGGGGTTATTTACGAAAGGCAACTCCACTTTGCACTACAAGTGCAAAGAGCACTTGAAATTGCACTGAAAGTGCACTTGGAAGTGCAGTCGCTGTAAATCTGAGGGGTAGATCTGAAATGAGGGGAAGCTCTGCTGATTTTATCATCCAATCATGTGCAAGCCACATGTGCAAGCCAAAATGCTGTTTTTTGATTTATGCAGAGCGGACACAGATAGAGCCCATTCTGCTGTATGGGCAGTCAGGTGTAAACAGATCAGCTGTCCGTTTACACTTGACTGCCCTCTGAGCCGATCCACCTAGACAGAGGTGAATGCATCTCCTTTCGTATTTTTTTAACGGACTAAATCAATTTTTTAGGTAGGGGGGAGTAAATGGGCACAAGTCCGTTTACACCCACTGGTCCATAAGGATACATGGACCATCTGATCAGGTCCACCTGAAAAACTGAAAGGCGGATCTGATTGGATCGCCCATGTGAAAGGGGCCTCTAATATAATCTACACACTTGCACTACCTAATGGTCCTAAAATCTATTTTTCAATAACTTATTGTGTTTTTCTGCCTCCTTGTAACATCCTCCATGAGCTCCTACACCTCTCTTTTCCGCGCTCATTCGTTTGTTTGGAGCGAGCAGTGCACCTTAGTTGCAGTCATGTGCACTGTTCTATGAACACTACAAATCCCATTGTCTCTAATCCATCTAATGAGAGGGCAAGAGAGGTTGGCTATGTTCCTAAATACAGTGGGACCATGGAGATCGAAATGGGACCACAGCAGAAAAGAAAAAAAAAAAAGGAATCCAGGGATTTGGAGGAGGCTGAGAGCAATAGAAGGTACTTTGAGTTGAGAATTCATACTTGAGTCTAATGTTACTTTAACTGCATTTACCAAAAACTGAAATTTTTGGTGAAAAGACTCTTTAAGAAAACTTCATAACACTGTTTAATCTGTACCCTCCAATACACGTCTGTATTGTGCTATATTATCTTTTTATTACCACACTGGTTAAAAATTAAAATGAGAACAAGTGAAATTGCCTTTCATCTACTCTACACGACTAGTAATAGTTTATCTTATTTTATGACACGCTCAGTTACCCACACTGATTCTGCAGCTGACATTTGAACTTATACTGATTTGTTTATAAAGTTTAATATGGGTGTGCAGTCTAGGTATTATAGACATCCAGTACATTTTAGCCTTCTGCTTTTTTTGTGGGCCATTGCCCAATTTCTAGGCACGTTTTAGCATGTGCCGTTGAATTTCACCTTTGCTGTGTGCATTTTTAGAATGCCTTGATGTGTTTTTTTAGGCAACAAATATTTAAGGCCTAATACATTTGAAAGATCTTTGAAAGGAAAACATTGAAAAATGTACAGCCAACACCATTAAACTGTTTAAAATACAATAAATACTTTGCATGACTGTGGTTTTCCCTCTTACTTTCAGATCTCCGATGGGACAAAAAAAATTCATGTCAGATTTTGCAGGTGATGTGAACTGACCACATAAAAAAAAATAAAGTATATCTATACACTTTAAGTTAGAGTAGTGAAGGTTTTGAAGCCCTGTCAGGATCTGTCTGCATCCCATTGGAGAGGTTTCCCTTCACTTTCTGTTCTAGATACTCGACAGGAAAAGAGAAGAAATCCCTCACGGTGAGTGGAAATGCCTTCTTAGGTAGGTGTCTGCAGTGGTAAATGTCCACTCGCCAATTTTGATAATGACTGTAAAATTTGGGAATTCCCATCACTTTCTGTCCTGGTGACAATGATCAGAGAGTTAATCTTCTCAGTGGGTACCTAACAAAAATCTGACAGGCGTTCTGCACTGCCCCTTTCCATCCAACACGTAAAAAGTTTTTGGCTTTAGGTATACTTAATTTTTTTTTTCCTTACCAGAAGCATGCCATTATGTGTTATAGGCAGGCACACAGAGTTTACACATGTGTCAGAAGACGGAGCTGTAACACATATATAATTGTAGGTTCAAAACACAGTGGCTAATATAACCGCTTGAACTTATTTTTTTTATGTCTGGATCAGTCCTGTAAATGAGGAGTCACACTGTAACCATTCTGTTTAGTTTTGGGTAGAGCAGGAGCTAGGGTTAGAACCATAGCCCTGTCTTTATTACTGCTTGTGTCCCCCATTGGAGAAATTTTCCATGTTCCAGGCATACCCAGTTTGTTGGGATGTTATTGAGGCAGGAAGTAAGAAATAATTTCTTTAGCAAGGGGAGCAGTCACTTGTATTGGAAACCTATATTAAACTTCTCCAGCTGCACAGTCAGCAGCTCTGAGCACTGCAGATAATTATTTTAAAATGGAGGAAATTGATATAATATTGTAACATAAATCCAGACTCTGACTTGATAGTAATAGGGTGTTATAATTAGTGAACTGCTGAAATTGGTTTTCAGGGGGGAAGAGATTTCTGTTAAATTTCTGTGTTCTATTTGTTGACCTAGGGAGCTGAACGATGGGCACAAAGTATCAATTTCATTATATATATATATATATATATATATATATCTATATATATAATATCTACAATATCTGTAAAGTAAAACCATTTGACAGTGCTGAATTCTTTCTTAGAGTTTGTAGGCAATGTTGTGGGTGAAGGTTGGAAGGTTTTCACTGCATCATAATGCTGCTTATTGTCACATCTCTGATGATCAGCCGTGTCGGTTTCCCTAGGACTCTCCATTCTTTATGGGGTCACATCAGTTTCACTTTCTGACGAATAAAACTCTTCTTTTTGCTGGGAATTTCTGCTTTTCAAGGCTCTAATCCTAACAAGGAAAATTAAGGATTTTTGTTATAGGACACCATTAGGTACATCATACATTTGCTGAAAGACAAGGTTCAGTAAAGTAAGGTAAAATGATATTCCAGTAGAAGATGGGGTTAGGTTAAAAAAATAACGCGTATATTAGGGCAAAAAAAAAACACATATAAAGTACATCTCCAGCAACACAAGCCTATTTACCAGTGTTTTGTGCTTATTAGAACCCTGCAAGTACAGAAAAATACAGATTGGTCTGCCTATAATGCACTCCGCTCCCAAGCCCTGTTATTGGCTGACAACTCACTGTATCCTTGCAGACTGATTGGTATCAGCCCTGCTCAGTGTCTCTTGTTCAGCTACTTAACCACTCCTACTCTCGGATCTCTACAACATAAAAACTAAAGCCTAGTACACAAGGCCCGAATGTCGCCAGGTTCAATAGAAACTGGCCGACATTTGGCCCGTGTGCATGGCACAGGGTTGCCAACCACCAGTAAATTTACTGACAGTTGGTAAAAAGCTGCGATTTTTTTTTTTACAAGTGCCAGTAAATATCAGGGGCTGATAATTTCATGCTGTGTTGACTTTTTAAATGTAAATAAAGCAAAATTACTTTGTTATAGGTATGGTCAGCGTTTCCATATCATGTTTATACTGCACAAATATTCACTGTGTTAGGTTTCAATAGGAGTTCTGTCATTTCTCAGGCTGTCAGTAAAAAAATGTGCTCCGCCAGTAAATCTTCCATGTTTTGTCAGTAAAAAATGCTGCGGGAGGTTGCCTGGCATGGCAGTCTGTCCGACAGAAGCCAGCCATTCAGCTGGCTTCTGTCGAAGGCTTATCGCCGGCTCCCAATAGATGCTTTCGGCCAATGGCTGAGAGTGCTGATGGGAGTTATTCTGGCGGGTGGCCGTCCCCTTTTCAGAACACAATAGCTCAGTGGGGGAGATGGCTGTACTAACATCCCGCTGGGTTGAAGGAAAAAAAGACTAGTGGTGTGCACAAGGCTTAATTATATAATCCAAGATAGCTAGGAGTTAACGGACTCTTTGAGATAACTGAGGAAGTATGCAGAGGACACAGGACAATGTGGGTTTCTGACAAGATCTACAGGTTTTTTTTTATTTTTTTTTTAGAAGCATGCGATTATAGCCTGGGGCTCCAAGTGGCTTCAAAAAAGTATGGGCCTGGGGGCGCAGTGAGCCCACACACTTGTGTGACAATTCGCTATTGTCCTCCTGATTCTCCTCCCGGCCAATCAGGAAGCGAGTCCTGAGACCCGTCACCCCGATTGGCCGAGAGGAGAAACGATTCTATTGGCCCCCGAGGAGGGAGGGAGGAAGAGATGCAAGGGAAGCTGTGGAAGCTGAGGAGGAGGAGACGTAGGGTGAAGCCACCGCCCAGAGGAAGCGCTGCCCGCGACCTAGATGGGGTAAGTGCGGGGCTGGTCACCAACTGTTTGGGGGGGTGCCTGTGACCCGACCGACCTGGGGGGTTTGACGTAGGGTGGGTTGTTTGCCACCCCCCCCCCCAAAAAAAATATACCACCAGCCACCACTGTTAGAAACTATCTTCAGCATAAGGATGAACAAGGAGTCCTGGAAGTGATGGTGTGGCTCCAAAAAGCCCTTGTCTCAACATCATCAAGTCTCTTTAAGATTACATGAAAAGTCAAAGGGATTTGAGGAAACCTACATTCACAGAAGATCTGTGGTTAGTTTTGCAAGATGTTCAGGAACAACCTACCTGCCGAGCGCCTTCAAAAACTGTGTACAAGCATACCTAGAAGAATGTCCCGAAAGTAATGCAAAAGTGGGCATAATTTGTTTAATAACCTACATAGGTCATTTAGATTTCACACGTTGGTAGAAAAACTCTTCCGCTATAGTAACTTTTCTTCTTTTTCCTTGCTGGTAAATAATAGATTCCAAGCAGAAGCAATGCGCCGTCGTTGAGTTATTGACGAAGGAGGGGTGCAGGCTATCCAACAGAAAGCTACAGAATGTTTATGGAGATGACACCATTTACAAGAGCAATGTCTTGTCATTTGGTGACTTTTGTCAATGGTGTCATCTCTGGAAACATTGTGTGGCGTTCGGTGGATGTTGAACAGACTGCACCCCTTCTTGTCCATAACTCAATGTTGGCACGTTGCTTCTGCTTGGAATCCATTATTTACCTGTAATAAAAAAGAAGAGTTACTATAGTGGAAGTGTTACTCTACCAACATGTAAAATCTAAACAACTTACATAAGTTGTATTCATATTTATTTTATCCAAATGATACTGTTACCTTCATAAATTTGCTTTGTGCTTCTGGACCCCTTAGCAGTTGCATTGTCTGCTATAGCTCATTTACATATTTTCTGACAGGTAAAACACTTAATGTTTTCACAACACATATATAGCTTGGCACTGGCCTTCAAGATTAAGGGTGCATTCACACTTGTGAATGATCCCTGTCTGAGATCAGTGGCAAGAACCCCAGCAGGGATTTCCTCGATTAGCTACGAGTAAGCAGCCCCATTGAAAGCAATAGGAGGCTGCCTACCCGCACCTAAATTGCGGGAACCCCCCCCCCCCTTCGGAGTTCTCGCAGCTGATAACAGACAGGGTGCATTTGCAAGTGTGAATGCACCCCAACACAGACAATAATATAATCATCATATTAAGTAAAAATGTCAGAAAGATATAGAATAAACTATTCCAAACCACACAGCCGTGCACATTACCTGCGATAATCTTCAAAGATCTTAATCTTCCTCCTGCCTTTTGATACTGGTCCACCATTCACGGGACTGTGTGCCTGCAGATCAGCAATGGACATGGTCACCAACATTGCCTAAGATGCAACATTAAGCTGTCACATTGACCTCCAGTGGCTGCACCAAAGAATGTAGTGAAGAGAGGGGCAAACAGGAAGTGCTGCAGGCCACACCAACCTGTCAAAGGTTGGGCGTCTCATTTTTTTTATCTCATAGAGGAGCCATAAATACTTTCTCAAGGATTGTACTGGGCTGGCAGAGGGGTCAAGTTATATTTACGTGCTTAAAACTTTACATTTAGGTATGCACAGGGTTTCATATAAACACAGTGCAGTTATTATTCCTTTTCTGTCAGGCTGATGTCACAACGACAAATTTTGCTACTGGTAACACAGCGATAAAAACACCTGAAGAGGCTACTTGCCTTTTATGGAATCGCTCCCTCGCTGGCAAATCTCCCTTTCTAGAGAGAGAGCGCAACATCTTACTCTCCCAGCTAGCAAGGAGTGACTCAATAGAAACACATAGGTGGTATGTTAGAAATCCTGTCGCTGATGTGGAACAGGATCAGCATCATGCACCTGACATCATACTCACAGGAGTACAAATATTTGTTTTATGTTTTCACTTGCAAGTTCAACTGCATTAAATAACAGATCCGCGTAGCAAATACAATCAGTGAACACCTTACACTCTGCACAAAGGCAACTGTGAAAGTCAGGCAGATTAAGAAGGGCTTTCAGAAGTCCTGCAACCCCTTGCCAGTCACTATGTGCTGTACAACTTCCCTCTTTTTGATCAACAACACTTGTAGGCTGCATGTGGAGTGGACCAAGATGTGATTACATAACAGATAGCAAGCAATTGTGCTGAAAGTTTGAAAATGACTTGCTAAGCTATTGCTAGACTTGCTAAGCTTCACAAGTTTGTTGCAAAATTGCAGCAAGTCCGCATTGCATGAGTCCAGATAAACTTTCTTTGCAAACATTCTGCAAGTCTGCTGCAATTTCTGGTTCAGTTATGTTGTGCAATAGTCATACCACCACAGGGGGTCACTGTGGCTGAATTTTAATGCTGTAGACTTGCAGAGCTCCTGCTGTAGACTCCCCACTGCAACTTTGCTCTTGCTAGAGACTTACCATGCAAATTTGCTACATATTGGAAAAGTGTGAACTAGAACTTGTGCCTGTACAACTTGCCAGTGAAAATGTGCAGCAAGTTGCCAGACTTACAATTCAACACTGCCACAAATTTGTGGCAAATGATCCTTGCTATCTGGGATGTTTTTAGGGGTGTGCACTGCCTACAGTATAAGTGCAGGTAGCTATGCTGCAGTGAGAAGACAGTTGGTGGGGCTGGGATTTTTGGCCTGCAGAAACAAAGGCTCAGTCAGCACTGTGTCTTCCAAAACATCAGGATATCTACAGTCAACGCAGGGTGGCCTTGTGTCCTTCAAAAACATCAGTATACAAAAACAAGGACACTGGGCAGGTAAATTGTGTACCTAGTTGCATTTTATATTTTCCATTTTGACATGAAACTGTTAGATTAGTCTTTAAAAGGCAACGACAATGAATACCAAAAATCTTCAGCACTTTGCTATAAGATTTTTTTACCTGCATAATTTCTACACAAAAAGTACCTCTTACTGATAGTTATAAATCCATTGTGTGTAAAGTTGAATAGGGCAGCAGATAGTAGGATTTACTAGTGATAGCATTATATTATCTGACATGAAAATAAAAGCTTTTTTAGTATAGGCATATACGTTGTCAGCCCCAATTTGTAGCTTCAAAATTCATTAAAAAAAGACATGGCACATTCATATATAAACTGATATTAACATTTATTAACAAATGTTTTTTTTGACTAGATCTCCAGATAGAAAAATGTACTTAAAATAGAAAAGATAGCACGGTATGAAATGTCCCAGGTTGTAACAGTGCGAATGTGTCAGCTTTGTGCCTGAAAAAAATGGCTTCTTACATTTTCCTCCGTCTTAGATGTCTCCCCAGGATCACTTCCATTTTCTAGTGGTTTTGATTGATCCTCTATGCAGATAGGGGAGAAAAAAATCAGACTTTATACATTATGGGAAATTATAGTTTGTTATCAGTAGAAAGCATGTTGAGTTTATCTAGGACAGCTTGTGAATTGAGTTTACTGGCCCTTTAGTGTGGTTGTAAACCTCTGAAAATAAAAATGAACAAAGCATATCCTTCTATAGTGTGTACTTGCCTGTATCCAAGATTCACTTTTGACAAGACAAAATATGCACACAGCATACAATCCCAGGAGACAGTACGCCCTCCCCAGAACACAGAGGGCGATTGACAACCTCAGATGTGCATGTCTCCCTATGAGACTGTGTAGATAAGGGATGTCCAATCCCTCCAATCAACTCTCAGATTACACTCAGCTCTGTGCATTGTGTGACATCAGATCCCCACCCCCTGCTTTCTGGAGCTTGGAAATGCTGTGTAAATTCTGTACTTGGAATGTCTGTAGAGGAGAGAGGGTTACAGATAAACAGGTATGTAGGAGGATTTATTTTATGTCTGTGTATCACCTGAGTCTAGTTACTTCAGTGGGTATATGAAAGGGTTTACAACCACTTTAAACTAAGAGGTTCACTACCACCTTTGCTTTTTTCAAGTAAAGCTAATCCAAAGGGGTACCTCTCCTTTAGTTTACATTATTCTTCTGGCTTGTGTACAGCTTTATGCAACTTTTATTAGTTCCATGAGAAAAGTTGTTAAAGAGCTGACCAAGACAGAGGATCAAAGCCGGACTCCAGAAAAATGAAAAACTGTGTAGGTTAACCCAATTTGTAATTGTGATTAGCTAATCTTGTGATTAACACACCTCTGCCCAAATACATGCTGTAGATCATTCTGCTGCTTCTTGGTCCAACTTTACTGTTTTTGGTGGTCAATTCTTTACTCATTGGACAAAGGACAGGCTGAGGTGACATTGAAGCTTTAAAGCTGTATATGGAAATTTAAGTGACCTGCCTGGCTATTCAGTGTAGCAGACATATGTAAATCACAAAACTGACTTAACAGAATCAAAAACAGTGTGATAATTAAAAGACAGGGTTCTGCTTTTATGCCACTGAAGATGAAGAACCCTCCTTAGTGAGAATGAAGCAAGCGTTTAATATTTTAAAAAATATTTCAGAGCTAAGAATTATGTATTACACACCTAAAAGAAGAATTGCAGATATTGTCATTTTATACATAGTTATGTTGGTCCAGCTTGGATCAATGTAATTATGCATATACTATACTGGGTCCCAAGCCAACTGACTACCTTGCTGAATTCGGAGCACTGGAGGTCAGCCTCTTGGTATGGGTGCAATTCAGAGAATGCCTTGAATCTTCTTAATGAATGCAAAGCTTTCTCCTATTGAACAAGGTGGAGAGGTGTCTTCTTTAGCGATTTCTATCTTCCAGGGGCATTGACCAGGTATGCATAGTTACATTGGCTTAGGCTGGACCAAGGTAACTGTGTATAAAATATCCATGCCTGGAATTTTTGTTCAAATTTTAAATTTCTCCAAATTTTTAACTGCAATTGAATACACCACGTACCATCGTGCTGGGTCTTGTTCTCATATACACTGATCAGAGAAGTTATCTTCAAGAGAAAAAAAATAGGAAAAAGTCACCAAAAGGCAAAATTCCAGCTGTGCTGTGTAATAAAACAATAATTTTGACAAAGGGTGATTCCACTCTAAAAACTTTAATATTATTTTAGTGTTTGGTGGCTATTGGCAGGTGAAAACACCCTGACAGATTTTTCTATCTCTTCTCTCTCTATGCTGAGTTTCTGGGTGTGCACACTTGCTGCTGTTTATGAGGGTCTCTCCCACCATCCCTGCAGGATATTAAAAAAATGTATAATAAGGAGAGTAAGGGGAGAATCTAGAACACAAAATGTTTCATAGAAAACCTACGATTCAGAATCAAATGATAAACTATTATTATGAATTATAATCTATAGGGGATTTTTACATAAGGTACATCTTAATACAGTGTACACAGGAAACTACTCCAACTCCTCTTTTTTTACAGCTGGGGGGGTGCAAATAAGGAGGAAATCCACAGAAAGTGTCAACTTACTTCTTGAGAACTGCGATATGAACATTCATCTGCATCTGAGGACTGGAAAAAAAACAGACAAACAGGCATGTTAACACCTGTTATCCGGTGTAATAAACATTTCACAACCTCTGACACATTACGTAAGAATACTTTGCACACAGCTACGGAATTTTGTACCCTCAAGGCTGCCAGCTGCTCCTAAAGCAGTAGCCAGGCAGGAAAGAAGAGGATTCTGGGAAATATCTTATTAGCCATTCATAAACGATTGTATGAATGAACAGGCTGAGAATTTTCCTTGTCAATAAGATTTTATTGAAGCAGGCTGAGAATTTTCATATAAATAGATGTCCTGATAATATCTGCAGAAAATGCCTACCTGCGGCTAATTTCTTTAACTCATCCACCAAGCAAATGCCTAGTCTGGATGATAGTGTGATATAGTTTATATAGATTGCAGGGAAAATATAGCGCTGGTAAAAGCCTCTTGGATATCATTCTGCCAGCTCCCTCTTTGCTCCAGGGGCTAGTCCCTCAAGGAGCACACCTTGCTCTGGCCATCCACATTAATACGTAGTCCCCCGCTGCATGCTGTGTGTTTCAACTATGTTCCAAAGTGAAAGTAAAGCTTCACCCAAAACTGATCTTTCAGTTTCTTTTAGTTTTAAGTGGATTGCTAAGGCAAACGACCTCATAGCTTCTACTAAACTTGTGATTAGAAAAATATGCCATTGGTGTGCAACGAGGGGCTTTGCTATTGGCGGATAATGGCACCATGAGCACAAGCCCTTGCCCCGCTCCCATCTTTGCTGTAATACTGTCCCCTCCTGCTGAGGCCGATCCCACCGCCATATTGTGCTCCACTCCATGCCAGAGGCCTTCACACGACATTCCAGGCACGTTGACCTTTATATGCCAAGGAAGGAATGTCCACACATGAATAAGGTTGATGCACTTTACTGATAGTATTCAGAAAATGGCATGACAGTCCCATCAGACATTCCGGTGTCACTTGACAATACATGGTCAATCACATTTAGTGGATGGTCTGCAGCAGTCACATGCATATACAGGGGGTCCCCGACTTACAAACATCCGACTTACAAACGGAGGGGGACAACAGGAAGTGAGAGGAAATCTACCCCTAGGAAGGGAAATTCACTCCTGTAAGAGTTATTATGGGAAAAAGGTGTCTCCACTGATGCTTTATCACCAGTCCATGTTTCCCTAACAACCCAAAATTTTCAAAATCCTATTGTCATTGGGACAGAAGGTGAGGTGAAATCTTCTGAACAGGGGCACAGACAGCAAAACAAATGTTACAGGGGTGATAACCCTTCTCTATGTTCTCTAAAAAACGTAAAAATAGATTTTTTGGCTGCAGCTACACTTAAAAAATATACCTGTTCCGACTTACAAACAGATTCAACTTAAGAACAAACATACAGTCCCTATCTTGTTTGTAACCCGGAGACCCCCTGTATATGCATCACTTCAAACAGCCATCTGCTTTGAACAATCTACCCTTCCCCCCAGTGTCATTAGTACTCAGAGGACTGGGTTCTCTGTAGACAACTCCTCCATAGGTAAACCTCTTCTGGGACCCTCCAGGGGAATAGCTTTATCCAGGGATTTCTTGACCTGGTCTGTAAGATCTTTTGCAACCTGCTCTAGCCCCCACCTCCATAAAGGGTCAGGAAGTTTACAGGCAGCTCTTTTGGGTGCAGATCTACTCCTCCCTGGCCTCTAGCCCTGTCCAGGGTCTCCACGTGCTGGTTAAATCAGTACTGGTGTGGGGTGTATGGCTTCCATTGCCCAACTGCCTTGGGCTCCTCTCAAGCTGACTTATATGTGGGCACTGACTCACACATGACATCACTGCAAGGGGGTCTAACTAAAAGGGGCCTAGCGCCTGATGAAACTGTCTGCTGTAACCAGACACCATTCTGGCACACAGCCATCTAGTGTCAGACTAGCTATCTGCACCTGGCTGCAGGTGAACACAGTCTGCTAGTCCCCTTGATATAATGCGGATTCTGTCTTTCAAAGAGAAATAAAGGAAAAAATAAATAAAATTCCTGATTTAATACTTACCTAGGTGGATGCAGCATGGGTCCGATGCTGCATCTGTCCCCCAGCACCTCTACACTGAGAAACGAGACTTCAGTCTGATCTCTGCTGAAAACGGGTCACAGGAGTGTAAATTGGTTGCACTCCTGTGATTAATAGAAGCCCAGCCAAACAAGCTTTGGCTATACTTCTCCTTTAACACTTTCAGAGTCACTATATCAGAACCATTAGGCTCCATGCACACTGAATGTTAAAATAACATTATAAAAACTCTAGTAGCTTTCTAGTAGTCTTTCAACGTTTTTGCAATAGCGTTTATTAGCATTTTTCCGCGTTAGCGTTTTTTACTTTTTTTTAATGGATCAAAAATGTTAAACGTTGGTGAGCCACGTTTTTGAGCAATTATTGACGTTTATCAGAGTTTAACCTTTTTAAGCGTTTTTTTTATGGTCAAAAAACAGCTTCTGAACACGATTTTAGGGCGTTCAGACAACAGCCCATAAACTCCACTGCTGATAAACGTCCAAAAACTTCCATGCGTGCATGGACACATAGAATAACATAGAGGGGAGTTTATGGGCTGTTAAAAAAAAAACGCACAAACTTCCAAAAACTAAGTTTATGAGCTTCAGTGTGCATGGAGCCTTAAAGTCAGAGAAATGTCAGAAGTCCTTTTCCTGCTGTTATCCTATCCAAGTACCTTTACATACTGCCCGTGTGTGGCAATTCAGTGTACAGGCACATTTTACATTATTTCATGACATGTTTGCTTAGAGGTTTTCTTTAACCTAAAGCGAGCCATACGCTGTTCAAATTTCAGCCGGTTCCTGATGAACCATCTGAAATGTACTCAGTGGCCTTGTCAGCTACCTTCTGCTTGACAATCCGCAATTGAGAAATCTAAGAAGATGGGTGGGAAACGGTCAACCTTACAGCTGCAGGCACCATTTGGGTATTTTGACAGGAATTTGTTAAATCTATGTACAGTGGAACCTCGGATTACGAGCATAGTCCGTTCCAGGAGTATGCTCGTAATCCAAAGTACTCGCATATCAAAGCGAGTTTTCCCATTGAAGTCAATAGAAACTAAAATAATTAGTTCCGCATTGACTTCAATGGGATGCAATACTGCATTCGGCCAGAGGCGGGGGGGCACCGGAGAGCCTTGGAAACGGTCGAAAAGGGCCGAGGACCCTTCGGCTGACCTCGGCAAACCTCGGAAAGACTTCCTACCCGAGATTTGCCGGGGTCAGCCGTGCTGTACTCGGGCCTTTCCGTGCATTTCCGAACGTGACATTCGGCTCTGCTCGGCTCCGGCGCCCCCCCACCTCAGGCCAAAAGCAGTACTACACACCGCTTTGGCCTGAATCATGCTCGTTTTGCGAGACAACCCTCGCAAACCGAGTTACGATTTTTAAAAATACAGTGCTCGCATTGCGAAACGCTCGTTAACCGCGTTACTCGCAATCCGAGGTTCCACTGTATATGTGTATGGCCAGCTTTAGACTTGTAGCACTTTGTAAAGTTATTTTTCTGTGTAATTTCAGGTGTAAATCTGGCAGCCATGTTTACCTTTAAAAATTAGGACTTGTTTACAGATGTGGTCATGGATCAGTAAAAGTAGGCTGTCGAGCCATGGTTTTAACACTCCCTGACCAGCCACCTTAACCTCTTCAGGACCACCCGCCCACATTGTACTGTGGATGGGTGGCTCCTGAGGGCACAAGGACATACCTGTACAATCGCTGGCCTCTTCTGGGTACACGCGTGCCCCCCCGCTGACTTCTGCTGTGATTAGACACAGTGAGATTTTGGCAGCAGGTCCTGGACAATGATTCATGGCCGGGACCTGCTGATTGACTATGCCCAATCACAGCCCAGAGCCCTGTGTTGACAAACACATGGCTCTTTACAGAGGGAAAAATCACTTTATTTCTTCACCTTGCAAAGCAGGAAGAAGGCACAAAGATTTTTTGCAAAAATCAGCATAGATTACACACATTACATTTGTTAGACACACACCTAACCCCTTGATTACCCTGAGATGTTAACCCCTTCCCAGCCAGTGAAATTAGTACAGTGACAGTGAACACTATTATATCTGATCAATGTATTAGTGTCCCTGGTGATGTCAGTGTCAGTTCCCACCTAGTATCAGTGAAGTGTCAGATTGCCCACGAAGACACTGATCACCACCATACTAGTAAAAAAAAAAAATTCCAATATATATACACTATAGTTTGTAGATGCTATACTTTTCATGTTAGCCAATCAAAATACACTTATTGGGATTTTTTTTTTACCAAAGACATGTAGCAGAATACATTTTGGCCTACATTTGAAAAAATATATATATTTTTTATTATTGGATATGTTTTATAGTAGAAAGTAAAAAAAAAAAAAAAAAAGTTTTTCCCAAATTTTTGTTCTTTTTTTGGTTACATAATAAAAACTAAAAACCCAGTGGTGATCAAATAAAACCAAAAGAAAGCTCTATTTCTGTAAAAAAAATTATATAAATTTTGTTTGGGTACAGTTTTACATGACCACGCAATCATCAATTAAAGTAGCGCAGTGCTAAATAGCAAAAAATGGCCTGGTCATGAAGGGGGTGAAACCTTCCGGAGCGCAAGTGGTTAAAGTAACACGGTAGCCTAGATGAAGTCATACACATGTTGAGCCACAATGCTTTGCTACCACAGCAAAAATGTGAATGGGCTGCCTCACCAAGTGCTAGGCTGTAGTGTTGGTGCAGCATTCCCATTCAAAAGCCCTGTTTGCCTGTCAAAAGAAATAAATAAAATAATATAAAAAAAAAAAAAACAGACATTCAGAAGGCAGCAGTATGGCCACTCCTGTACCACTCTCTAAAAAGTGATCCACCGTGCATTGCTTTTCGAAAGTGCAAACAAGCCCATTAAGTATCGTGCATTGCGTTGGGGTGTCATTCACTACAATGCACCAACACATGTAATGTGCATTACTACAGTGCAATGGTATTTAGGGAGCCTTAAGCCTAGTGTACACACACTGCTAGTTTTTTTTTTTCCGCTTAACCCAGCAGGCTGAACGAAAAAAAAACTGACAGCTCAGGTCGGAGCCGCTGTACTATCAATCAGATATTAGTACAGCAATCTCCCCTGCTGTTCTATTGTGTTCAGACAGGGGGCTGCCCGCCCACCAGAACACTCCGGTCAGCGCTCTCTGACATTGGCTGATGGTGCTGATCGGGAGCCAGTCGGCAGACCTTTTTTGGTCATGTCCCTTCGACAGAAGCCGGCCAAAACAGCCAGCTTCCGTTGGACCGGCTGTAGTACACACGGGCCAAAATGTCATCTGGTTTCTACTAAACCAGCCAATGCCGCCCAACATTTGACCCGAGTGTACAAGGCTTTAGGGACTTATTAAATTGCATCTGATCATTAAAAACATTTCTGCATTAACCAACAAAAACAGTTTGGGCACCTCCTTTGCTTTAAAGAGACACTTTAAGGCTCTGTTCACACTGCATGCCGATGCGGCTCACAGCAGGGGTCCTGTGCGTCCTTGTTCACCGTTTCAGGTCTGATTTCAGCCCGCATTGAAGATATGTGAACCGGCTTCATGGAGAGCCGGTCACAATCTCCTGCTATTGCGAATTGGATGCAGGGATTCCGCAACCAATTTACAATAGTGTGAACCCGGCCTAAAGCCTCACTAGGCCATTAACAGAATTGTACCCACATGGAAAATTACAACAGCAGATGCCAAATAAAAACATTAAAAACTACAGAAGTGTTTGCCAGTTTTGATGCAGAGGACCCAGAAGATTGCTTGATGGTGGAAATTAACAGATGTTCACTTTTCTCCTCACTACAAATCAGTTTGCTAGTGACCTTTGTAGCTACTGATGCTGGTACTTTCCTGGCTCAATAAACAAACTGATTACAATTTTACTAACTACATCTGCAGATGCATAAAGTGCTTGTAACCCCTCTCATATGTGAAGTGACTGGCCTCAGATGATACAAAGATGAAACAAATCCTCCTACGTAGAAGTGAAGACTGCAGATAAACAAGTAAAACCTGACAAGTTCTCTGAGACATGAGATAATAGCAGCTGAAAATTTGTATCGGAGAGGTAGCTTAGAGGTAGATTAGCAGAGAGCTGGTCTATTCAGACAACATCTCTGCATGTTCCTTTATTGCTCTGCCTAGGTGGGGGGTGCCTTTCCTCCAATCAGCTCACACACAGTGTAAGTCCAGACTCCCCACCCAATGCTGAATGAGGAAGAAAGATTTCTAACACGATCTGCACTTTTCAAAGAGTGTAGAAAAGAAAAGACAGCAGATATACAAGTAAAACTTATGTATGGAGATTTTTTTCATCTCTGTGCATCATCTGAGGCTGTTCACTTCACTGGGTATATGTGAGGTTTTATATCCACTTTAAGGCAAATGATAATAAATGTCAGTGTGGTAATCTTGTACTGTAATTTCCATCACTTTCATTCAAACATTCTGATTGGTTGTATCTCTCTGTGACTAGAGCCCGTCCAGACAGAGAGATTTATGAATATCTGTATACCCTTGTCCATTCTGGGTTGAATCTTTTTTTGGGTAAATGGATTCTCTTATCTCTAGTAGTTACAGCTTAAGACAGATGAGAAAATAGTTCAGTGCTCATTGTCTCTCCATATGTTGTCATGCATTTGATTGCATTTTCCAATGCAGAACAAATGCATGGGTAGGAGAAATAAAAAGTTTTCAGTAGGATCCATTTCCACTGATGAGTTGCGTCATATTTTAAAATCTTTTGTGAAACGCATTTTAGGTGCTTGGCCTGCAGTTACTCAGACGTCAGCTGGAATGGAAGTCCCCAATAAGGACTTACAACACGTCTTCAAGACTCTTGCCACTATGCCTGAATGCATTTTCAATCACTGCCAAAGATGCTTTTATTGTAGACCCTAAAGAGGCCTTAGTGGGGCAGAAAAAAAAAAAACAGTCACAGCTCATGGCAGCAACAAAGTACAGAGAGGAAGCCAAACATTCTAATAGATTACAAAGCAATTCCTTTATTCCACAAACAGAGAAAAACTCAGAAGTATCTCTTTTCAAATGTCTGAAATCCTTGAAACACTGCATGGGCTTACTTACAGGAGAGTACTAAGGCCAATTTGTAAATCGAACGCAAATACATTTTATGATATTTAGTAATTCACAGATAGTAGGTTTAATTGTAGCAGTTCCATTTCCTCTGTCATTGCTCATACTGTTCTAAGTAAGGAAAACTTTATTTAAAGTGGAAATTTACTTTACTTAATAAAAATAATGTTCCCTAGCAAGGAACATAAATTCCACAATAATGATGCTACCACAATCAGTGTGTGCTGTAAATTGCCTCCAACATTGCTCCTGTTTCTTCTTGCTTAAGGCTGCCATTTTGCTGAAGCCCAGAGCCCCTGAACAGCAGTAAATATTTAGGCTGTCAGCAGATCGGCCTCTACAAATTTGGCACCGTGCCTAGAAATAGAGAGAAAATGAGCATGTGCAGAACAGGGTGAGACAGTGTATTACTGGATTTTAAACAGTATTCACACTTTTTTTTAATGTTTTACATAGCTATACCTGCAAAAAGGGCCAGCCTGAAGCGATCTGAAGCTCCACTTTAACTTCCCCTGGACAATGTCAATTTTAATAAATTAAAAACCCCTAACTGAAAAGAAAAACTTCAGTTTTGTGAACAATCACTTTCGAATATTTAAATGTCTCTTCTTTGTAGCTATGGAATCCTCGCCTGTCCTTCTCCTGTGATTGGCAATGGTGTAGTCTCAGAAATGTACATTAAATCTTTAGTGAAATTACAGGCAGCCTGTTGCAAAGAATGCGGCATCCTTAGCATGTTTGTTTACTGCAGTAGTAGTTTCATCTGTGGTGAAATATATAAAGGAATGTAAGGTGTGTATTGTGCTTCTTATTGCTGATCATGGGATTAAAATAATGGTAGAACCGGCCATTTTACACTCACTCTGAAATAGCTCCGCTATTGCTTTAAGACTGTTACATGCTATTATTGCCTGTATCTCTCTCAATATTTACAGAAAAATTTAAGGCAAATCCAAGAAATCATGTTTTTATCAAACTTATAAAGAATTACTCTGTAATGATTATAATTAACTGTGTTTTTATGTTTCCAAAGCTATGCCCATTATGTGCATGGTTTATTGCATGTAGTGTATTACCAACTTACAACCTACAAGTGCCATTGCTGGTCTGCATATGGAGACATTTCAGTTGCAAATGAAACCTCCCACCAAAATCTATCGAAGGACGTTCTCCTTCTGTAGGCCTCCATCAGCAGTGAAGACCTCCTAGAGATGATGGACCCAAATATTCCCAGGTAAATCAAGTAGTTATTACGTATTTTGTACCAGCGCTGGTGACTCTGTTCGCTTCAGCTTGGTCTCCAGAGATAGCAGTTTTCCCTCCCTCCTGATCAGCTGGATCTGCAGATCATCATACTTCTCGCCTAGTTCCCGGAGCTGTTTCCTTAAAGCGTCCTTATCCTGAAGACTTTTGGCATACTGTGCATGGAATTGCTCTCGCGTTGCAATTGCCTAATATGTGGGGGGGGGGGGGGGGAGGAGACACACGAATGAAATGAACAATAGAAAGAGCTATGTATAAAACAAAATCTCATTGTATGCAAAGAAATAAAACCGGTTTAGGTAAGAAGTATAATGGCTTTGGTTATAGGATTGACAGGCAGACAGATGAAAACAGATTTGAAATGTATTTAGGATTTAAAAAGATGAATGGTTTTAAATACAAAAAAGGTACATACCATATTGCGTTCTATACACACTTCGTCCATCTGTTGTAGAATGGCTTCTATTCGATCTTTGTACATCTTTGAGTCTTTCTTCAGGGCTGTACACTGCAATTCTGAGACCTCCCTCTCCTCAAAGTACTGGGGAACATAAGAGAAAGGCATTTACTGCACATATGCAGGGTAAATGTACTTGCCTTTTGTGCTGTCCTTTAGAATATATAGTGTTTTCATGTGTGAAGTAAGTGGTTTGCTCCAATACGGATGACCACAAGGTGGTAACATATGCATTATTACAACACAGAAAACAATTTGGTGCCTCTCAAGCTAATGTAGGCCATATTATGAAGTTACATCAGTCAGCTGTAAGGCAATGTGATGGTAAAAGCAAATGTTGAGAGTACATTCAGCCATTGCCGAGTCATCAACAGTAAAAACGTTGTGGTTATGTCGTGATAGCGACAGCTCTGGCTATTGCCCTGTGCCTGGACACTGCATATAATTATTCAAACTAACTTTACCCTGGGTGAATTTAGTATTACACTGTAACATTAATCTGGAATACAGGATGCACTCTGATTGGATGAGGTGGAGATTGTGATGTCACTGCCTGGCCTCGCCACCACATCCAATCAAAGAAGGTCTTTGATTGGATGTGGATATTAAAGAGGTCGAGGCAAAGAACAGAGGACCAATCTTATCTAGCTGCTCCTGTGGGGATAGCACTAAACATGACACACTGAAATGTTTCTGGCTGCTTTTGTATTTCTGAACTTCTATGCACCCGAGTATCTCACATGCTGGTGTACTAACATGTGGATTACATCAAGGACTGAGTACAGTGTGCCTAGGTTTATGATGGATACACATAGATGCTAGCTCCTGGGTTTCTAAAACTGGTACTATTTATCCAGGCCAATGCATTATGTATGATGGTAACCTTGCTTCTTATACAAAATGGCATCTCTTACATCTGCTACTGTTCATACAAGAGGGCACAGTTGTTGGCAAGCTATCTGGTGGCCAGTAGAGTGCGGTGTGTTATTAATAAGGTCCCATAGTGATCATATACCCAGGTACCTTGTCTCGGAGGTCCTCGGCCTGCCGCAGACTCATTTTTAGCGTGTATACGTTGTTGACCATATCCTGATACTGCTCCAAGGCCTGTCTACGCTCATCTTCCAGATCCTGGATGTACAGTCGCGTCTTCTCAGATGTTTCTCCTTTCAGCAAGTTCTGAAACAGTTATGTAGATATCCTTGGTAAGGATACATTTTCAAAAGATGAAAACACCACTAACAATGACTAAGAGGTGTCCAACAATGTCAGGGTAGTCAGCTCTGAGTGATTTTTTTTTAATCTCTTTACATTACTGTATATAGAAAGAAAAGTCATAACTGACTAACAAAAAACAGTGGGACAGCAATGCCTGCCACCGGATGCAATTTCACAGATTTGCCTTAACGTCTCTCCTTCAACAATATTTCTCTTTTCCAATAATTTTTATTATTTTCCAATAAAAAAAGTAGGTATACTAAACATAGTGGGATTGACACATAAGTACAATTGTCTCCCATACATAGAAAAGGAGTAAGGAATAAAGAATGCATCATATAAAAATAGGAGGAAAAGCAACTGCAAATCAAATTTCACAACTTAGACTGTAGGAAGTGACATACAAATCAGCTTATGTGACTACAAACGTTAGAGCCAGCGAGTACTAAATCTGCAGGCAAACAATGCAACAGCACAGGCACTGCATAGCCTAGGACGCCGCAAAAAATCGGAAGGCAGCCCCTCCAGAAAATTAAGAAAAACAAAAAAAATAAAGGGGGATAGAAGGAAGTAACCATCCGTCCTTTATAATAACGACAACACTAGGAGATCCATGGAGCCCAAACCCTTTCAAAGTCAACAATATTTTTAATTCTTATGCTGCTAGCCTTAGTAAATAGAAAAGGAAGGTATATTATATATACTTAAATAAATATGTCAAAGAAAACGAAATTTCAAAAACATTAGCAGCGCTATAAAATTTACAAATAACTAAAATACTGTCAATCAAAATTAATTGATAAAACAAATAAATTAATTAATAGTACAATCAAATTCACTGTGAGTCCATATAGTGGTGATAAAATTATTAATTAAAGTCCATCAGGTATAAATATAGTTGTGTCATAAGGCATTCCAAAGAAAAAGCCATCAGCAGTTCAAGTGTAGAAAAAAACCTCCTTCACCACACCACTTGTGCCGTAGCCCTGCAGGGCATCTACTTACCAGACTTACCAGAGCTGGTTTGTAAGCTTATCAGGCTGCAAATGGTCTCTCATTCACTGGGCGCTTCTCATCTATATTGTGTTCATTACAAGCAATGAATAAAGGATTGCCACATAGCGTGATACCGTACAACACTATTTTATTATTAAAACACAATTCTCACGATAAAACACTCACTCTCTGCATGTATAATCAGAGGGCGCTTCTCATCTATATTGTGCTCAATACAAGCAATGAATAAAGGATTGCGATCCGCCACTCAATCAAGTTTCTAACCTCTCACCGCTCCTGCGGTGTTCCCGGGTAGGAGAGATACGAGATGTGTGACTGTTGAAATTGCTGCGTAGCGACGCCCTGACGCTTTTCCTACTTTACTTTCGTCAGAGGGCGTGGCTATGCAGCGCAGCATTGAACATTATATACACATAGTCACGCCTGGAGGTGCCGCCTCCTGCGGTCATGTGTGATGTGTGGATGCCTATCAGCGCTTCCGCCCATCAGTGACTGTCAGCAGGGAATGTACTTCCGTATTATGCTGTCTGCATATCGGCCTCCACAGCGCAAAGTGTCCTTATTTTGACATGTTATCTATAGCTCCCTTGGAGGTGCAACACGTAAAAAGAGGGAGATATATAGCGAATAGTGAATTTATAAGTACATATATATCTTTTGGTCGGTATTGTTCAGCCGCCACTGGATTACAATTAACACAACCCTCTCATAATATATATCTGTCTATAAACCATATTCCATGTACATCGGACGCACCAAACGCACTCTAAGCAAACGTATGTCGGAACATATCAATAATATTAAAATAGGTTATAAAGACCATAGTGTCTCACTTCATTTTAAAATAATACATAATGAGGACCCCTCAGGACTGAAGTTCTGGGGTGTAGAAAAACTACACCCAGATTGGCGAGGGTGAAATAAAGTTAGGGAACTGTCTAAATGTGAGACAAAATGGATTTATTTAACCGATACATTAAGTCCGAATGGGTTGAACGTAGAATTGGATTTAAACTGTTTTATCAGCGATTTTTTTTTTTAACAAGAAATTTATCAGCCATTTTTAATTCAAGTTTATATCAATTTTATGTAGTTTTATCTGCTCTTAATATAAAAAAAACATAAAACATTTGTAATTTTTAATATTTAGTTTTTACTAATATAAATTTTATTGTCATTTATAGTGCCAATTATTAATACGTATAATGAGTATAAGTAAGGATAATTAATACATATGTATAGTAATATGAAGACTTAAAGCGGTTCTGCACTGCTTTTTTTTTTTTTTTTTTGGGGAATATGCCAAGGCCATATAGCTAAATTGGGGGACTCACCTGTTCCATCTTCCATCTCGATCGCAGCCGGTTTTCCTCCGATAAAATTCTTTATATTCTTCTTTTCTGCTGGGGGCCATCTTGCCTGTGGGCATGTGAAACCCCACAGGCACTTTAGATGGCCCAGCATGCACCGCCGTTACTGCGCCGAGCTCGCGCGTGCGCAGTAACGGCAAAGTGCAGCTCACGTTCTCCGAAATCTCGCGAGATGTCGGCACATCTGCCGACATTTCGCGAGATTTCGGAAGATGTGTCCGAAATCTCGCGAGATTTCGGAAGATGCCCGCACAGACTCCTGGGATCAATGACACCAGATCCCAGGAGACAGTGCGGCATGACGAGGATCCCAGCACAGACCCCGCCCACCCCCGAAGAGACAGAAGACAGGAAGTCATCGATTACAAGGTAAGTGAAAAAAAAAAAAACATTTCATTTAGTACTCTTTGCCTGATTTGGAAGGCAAAGAGATTTACTAAATGAAATGTGTGCAGAACCGCTTTAAAATGTATGATCGACTGCAGGATATACGATATTTTGTGCAGCTCTGATGATGATATTTAAGAATATTTGGTTAATGTACCTCAACTCCTGTCATACTAAGTGAATAATCATTCATTTTAATTATATTATGCAGATAATATGGAGTGGTGCGATATTGGAATAGCAATAATAAAATCTTAATAGAGTCGCATGTACATAATCATTAGTACTTCATGTTGCATGCTGATCTGCATATGGCACTAATCAAATGATTGCTATTATTTAAGTTCATTTTAATTTACTGTTACTATTTATATCTTATTTATATATGCCATTACTATTTATATTATCATTTCCTGCTAAATGGCATATACTGTATGATTGGAATATGGTTTATAGACCGATATATATTATGAGAGGGTCGTGTTAATTGTAATCCAGTGGCGGCTGAACAATACCGACCAAAGGATATATATGTACTTATAAATTCACTATTCGTTATAGATCTCCCTCTTTTTACGTGTTGCACCTCTGAGGGAGCTATAGATAACATGTCAAAATAAGGACACTTTGCGCTGTGGAGGCCGATATGCAGACAGCATAATACGGCAGTACATTCCCTGCTGACAGTCACTGATGGGTGGAAGCGCCGTTAGGCATCCACACATCACACATGACCGCAGGAGGCGGCACCTCCAGGCGGGACTATGTGTATATAATGTTCAATGCTGCGCTACGTAGCCACGCCCTCTGATGAAGGTAATGACGGAAATGCGTCAGGGCGTCGCTACGCAGCAATTTCAACAGTCACACATCTCGTATCTCTCCTACCCGGGAACACCGATCGGTGAGAGGTTAGAAACTTGATTGAGTGATGGATCGCCTATTTGATTTTTATACGCTCTGATTATACATGCAGAGAGTGAGTGTTTTATCGTGAGAATTGTGTTTTAATAATAAAATAGTGTTGTACGGTATCATGCTATGTGGCAATCCTTTATTCATTGCTTGTAATGAGCACAATATAGATGAGAAGCGCCCAGTGAATGAGAGACGATTTGCAGCCTGATAAGCTTACAAACCAGCTGAGTCTGGTAAGTCTGGTAAGTAGATGCCCTGCAGGGCTACAACACAAGTGGTGTGGTGAAGGAGGTTTTTTTCTACACTTTCTTTGAAACGCCTTATGACACAACTATATTTATACCTGATGTACTTTCATTAATCATTTTATCACCACTATATGGACTCACAGTGAATTTGATTGTACTATTAATTAATTTATTTGTTTTATCAAGTAATTTTGATTGACGGTATTTTAGTTATTTGTAAATTTTATAGCGCTGCTAATGTTTTTGAAATTTCATTTTCTCTGACATATTTATTTGATTATTCAGTTTTACTATAGTAGCTGCTTTTAAGGTTTGCTTAGAGCAAACAATTTATCTGTGTGCGCTGAGGGAGAGATATTATCATTTTAGTATTTCTCATTTTTGTTCTATATTATATATACTTATTTTAAACATACTTTTTACATTTCTTCAGTTGCTTCCTGGTTTCTGGCCTAGGCTAAATTGTCATACAGTACATCCCTGGAATCTTCATGGGCATTTTTCTTTCATCTGCAGAAGGAAAGGAGGAGTTTTCTCAGCCCGCCCACCTGCATGCCTGACTCAAGCAAAGAAAGAAAGAGAACGGCACGTGGCCTGGTGCATTATCCTTCGACAAAACCCATGTCTCATGGGATGGTGAGATGGAGTAATCGGCTAACCATCAGTTTGTGCTCTTATATCTATGGTGTTTGCAGCAGCGAAGGAGGACTATTCCCCCAAGGCTCCATCATCCAGTCCACTACTTATAAACAAACATACAGTCCAGACTCGGTTTCATAAGGTTCTGAGGAAAACCCTCTAAACGCGTTAGACGATTACTCCATCTCACCATCCCATGAGACATCGGTTTTGTTTTATGACCTCTTAGAAGAATTATGTGATGTTATTCAAGTTACTGAATGAGAGTATTCCACCTACTTCGGTTTTTTAATAAAACGTTTTACCAAGGATAATGCACCAGGCCACGTGCTTTTCTCTTTCTTTCTTTGCTTTAGTTCTTTAAACTCCCCCTAGTTGGCTGAGGTAGTGGGGCGTGCAATATCCATCCAGTAAGCACCTTATGGAAGTACAACACATTTGTATCTAGGCCCTCCGTATAGCGCAGGAGAGATTTTTCAGTTTAGGCCTGAGCCAAGGGCAGAAGGATTCCAGGAACTAAACGCTGCATGAATTATCTGCTCTTACTCAAGATGGCCGCAGCTAGAAATGCTAGGAGGGTGTTTTTAAAAGTGATTATCGAAAGAAAAGCGTGGATGGATGGATGGGGACTTTGCTTTGAATATTAAACATGCGTTGTAGTTCTCAGATGCTCTAAAGCGGAATTAATTTCAATGAAAATCTTTCAATAAAAGTATATGTGCATTTAACATATGTTAATGCATGTTATGTACCTATTAAAGCCTCAATTGTGTAGACATCAAAGAACCCTGAGACTACTTGCTGGGCACTGCCATCTTGGATGTGATGTCAGCAACCCAGCAGACTCAAGCTCTATACCAATTCCCTTTGCTCCTCCCCCAACAACCACCCAAAAGTTTATGCAGGGAGGTGAGGGGCAGAGTAATTAGACACTCCCAGAAGGAGGAGAGGACTATGATGCTAGGGTATAGATTATTATGCAAAAGAAAACACTGCAAGTAAGCATTTAAAATACTTGACTTCATTTTTCTGTAATTTTTTTAAGATGGTGGCATGGTCTTTTTAATTTATGAGACACTATAAAAGTGTTTTTGGTTGCAAACATGGACACTATTGATGGCTCTCTGGAAAGCCAATTGCAAAATTGTTCTTTTCCAAAGAAAAGTTTCAAAATGTTGTACTGACCCTCTGATTTAATCTGCAACCTCAAACCAGGGTGTGCCCATGCTTTGGGATGGAGGGTCAGCAAGCCCAGTATGCGGTTAATAGTTTGCCGACCCCCATCCCAGAGCATAAGAGTGCATGGAGCCAGCGCCAGCAGTGGAGGAAGCAGGCGGCACCTGCGGTATTCCTTCATGTTAGCTGCACTGAGCCTAAAGCCCCATACACACGGTCGGACTTTTTCATGGATTCTGTCCGATCGGACAATGTTGTTGAAAAATCAGACCGTGTGTATGCACCATCGGACAGTGTACGTCGGATTGTCCGACGGACAAAGTCTTATCTCCTGCTGGAAAGATTTGCCGACAACACGGTCCGATCACACCAAATCCGATCGTGTGTACGGTTGTCCGACCGGACAAAGTGCTACGCATGCTCAGATCACATTACAAGACCAAAGCTATTGGCTACTAGCCTCTACGTAGTCCCGTCGTAGGCAACAAACGTCACCACGTTCAGAATGATCGGATTTTCCGACAACTTTGTCTGACCGTGTGTACGCAAAACCAACATCAGACAAAGTGTGACGGACATGGTCCGACGGACCTGGTCCTCGGATAATCCGCGCGTGTGTATGGGGCTTTAGACTATTATATCCTGAAGGTTTGGTGCACTTTCTGAAAGTGCACCAAAACTACTAAATGCAGGAGTTTTGGTGCACTTTTATTTCTATTCCTGCATTCAGGGTGCACTATGCCAGCAAGATGTAATAGAAGTCTATGGCTCAGTGCAGCTTCCCGGTAGGAAAGCAGCAGGTGCATTACGCTGCACCGGCAATGTGCGTAAACTACAGCACATCAGTGTGAAAGCAGCCTTATAGGGGCCTCAGTATAGTAAGGGCTCAATTACATTTGTGGTTTGGGGAGCAGTAAAACCCTGTAGTTCATTGTGGCTTATGAGTAGTTACCAGATCACTTACATGGCCTTCGCACTTCAAAAGATTGAGCACCCCTGATGTACTGTACATCCTGTCATTAAAATTGCATATACATGATGCAATTTAAAAAAAATTGAAGCACTTTATGAGAACAAAATCAGAAAAACTTGCTTATGAGGAACAGACACAGAATACTCTGCCTTTTGTGTTGAGATTGTAGGTTTTAATTGAATACAAATAAGAATTCAATTATATTATTCTAGGAGGGGTAAGCAAAAATATCTATGGACTCATTCACAAAATCCCTCTTGTCTCCCAATTATTCTTGTCTTTGGATAAAATGTTCTATATCTTTCCAGTTCTGAAATGGTATAGCGAAATAATGGTAAAACCCACCTGTAGTGGTTTATCAAGTTCCTGGATTTTGGCTTTCAGCAGCTCATTTTCTCTCTGTAGCTCATAGATGACGTCCCGGCTTGGCCTTTTTTCAATTGCATTTTTTAATTTCAATGTCTGTTTCCGCTCTAGTTTACAGTCATCCTCAGCCTTCATCAGGTTATGCTTCAACTTCTCAACCTGAGTCGAAACAAAAAGAAAGATATACTAATTAATGTGATCTCTCGTAGACAAGTAATTTAAAGGAAGAAGTGACATTTAGAGCTTTAGATCAGCAGCAAGGCCTGCTAATAGCACATTGACTCCTGGTACAAAATTAATCTTACATCTTATAGTGTCATTTTGTCAGTCCTGCCCAATTCTCCAGTGCTGGACTACATAACACTTCCTATTATCCTCATCTCCATAACAGAGAAGAACCGGACAGAGCTGACAACACTGCTTCTGATTTCAGTACAGCAGTGTCAGCTCTATTCAGGAAGTTAGGAGCTCACTGAATTTCTGGCAGGATGATTAGATATTTTCTGTACTTGCTAAAGGCATAACGATGGGGAAAAGGATATACAGTATATATTGTGACAGATTGATGGTCTCTCACTGTGTAAAGATACAGATAGTGCCTGTTTCAGCAGGGAAAGGGTCCCTGAGCAGGTGTGAAACTGATTGGAGTCAGGTAGGTGTTTCTCACAAAAGGAGAGTATTCTCTAGTCTAGTGGTTCTTAACCAACGTGCTCCAGCTTCCCTCCTGCTAGGACATCGGATTTGCTGTGTGCTGTGCCCCGGGCTGCCAACTGATTTTATGTGTTCTATTGTATTCGCATTGTATTTTCGGACGAAAACTGTACTGATTAAACAAAAATCATATGATCTGGTATCGTAAAACAACAATTTTTCTGTTTGTCCCTTTGGATAATTTCAGACGAAAGCTGTGTACCAACGATCATATTATCGTATGATCGATTTGAAAGTGGTATTTATTGTCTGATTTTCTGATCGTGTGTATGGGCCTTTACACTTGAGGTAAGCTGTAAACAATAGGGGGAATGGTTGCAATGGTGAGTACTATTACATGAGGGTTGCAAGGGGAGCAGTTTTGTAAGAGGGTGGCAAAGGTTGCAGAGGTAAGCAATGTTTGAAGAGGATATCAGGGTATGCAGAGGTGACCCGTGCAAATGTACAGAGATTGGCATGCCAGCTCTTAATGTCCTGAAAGAGCCAATGGCTTTCCAGAATCAAGAAGTGGGTGCTGTTGCCCGTACCAACATTGGTGCAATTAGACCTGACTTTATGTGAAGGATGTTGCCAACTGTTGATGCAAACATTTTCTAAAACCTTTTAAGAGGACTGTTGTGCAAAACGCATGGCCAAATGAAAACTGGTCATAGTTGCTACTCTCCCTTCCGGTGGTAAAGTTTAAGGGGGCCTACTGGGTGATTGGCCAAAGTCAGAGACTTGGACAAGTTTAAAGGTGCAATTCTGCTAATGGAGAAGATCCTTTGTTACTGGGAAAGCCAGCAAGCCTCAGTTGAGGAAAAGCCTTCACCCCTGGAAACAAGTTGGGATTCGGTCACTGGGAAACAAAAGCGCCAGAGGTCCCAGAAAGGTGTCAAGTTGCCTCAACATGCAGGGTGTTGCACTCACAAAGACCTGACAAAATGTGGAAGCATTGCTTGAGATACAGTGAATGGGACCATGCTTTCTCCAAATATCCGCTGTCCCAGGATACAGTGCACAGTAACCTTGTTAAGTAGAGGTCTGTGTTTTGACTGCCAAGTTACATAATTTGTAAGGTTGATACAGTAAGTCCATCCAGTTCAACATCTATTGCTATGTATGCCTGTGTTGTTGTCTGCAGTCACCCCCTAGCAATGGTGGAAGAGTCCAAATTAAGTCTGCAAAGGGTAACAAGATGCATGTTGCACTTTCTTTCTGTGTGGGTGTAACATCTGTTCCACAAAAAGAGAAGTTGTCGATTTCATCATAACCCAAGCACTCCCAAATCAAGGTGTATGGTAAGACTTTTTGAAAAAACAAAAGTGCTGGGAATGATACGTCAGTCCATGGAGACACTGCCATTGAAATGATATGCTATGAAGTGGGACTCACCAGTAACAGCGCCCACTATGTATTTGGAGAGAGATTTTCATCAGTGCAGTGATCTGCGCAGTGGGATGAAAAAGAATAAAAATGCATCAGGAAGTGTTATGTTGCATGATAGAAACTCTCTAAGTAAGCCTGGGCCATAAAAGCAATGTGCTGGCATAAGTATGGTACGGGTAGTCGCTGAAGAAAGGGTGCAACTTTGGTGCGGTCCTGGTGGGTGAGTGTGTTTCCTCAAAGGTAGAAGAGAATATGAATGTGTTAAATGAAGAGCCACAGGCTCACAATATTAAAAATGTGTGAGTGCAGTTTCCTATGACTAAAGATGTGGTGTTTCAAACGGAAAATGTCCATGGGAAGGTTGTGAAGCAGCTCTTTATTGCTGAATCAGAGAGGATGATAGTGGATGGGGTACAGAGCACCAAGCTATGGTGTCAGTTATGGGCAACATAACCATCACCTCTGAAAAGTTCCTGTAAAGAAACACATCCTCTGCATTGCATTTTCTTCTGTCCCTTCTTTTTTACACTGTCCCCAAACCACTGGCCCAAATCTCCATTGCAAGGTTGACTCCTTAGCTTGAAGGGACCCTCTGAAGCCACCTTTACTTGCGGGCTCCTGGAAAGTGCTTTGTGTTCACGCTGCCCATCCCAACATTCATAGGCGGCACAAAAAAGCACACCAAACGGAAAGCACGCCTCTGATCTTCCTCTATGTGAACTGACTGACAGCAGCTCCTGAATAGAAGAAGAATAGTTAGGTCTTGTTTTTCTTGTCCTTTCAAGTTGCTTGTGCGCATCAGCACAGGCAGCTTCCTCGCAGCGGCCAGCTGTATCTGCACATGTAGTGGCAGTATGGCTCATGGGACATGTAGTCCCAAGCACAGTGATCACATGACTTTTATTTACATTTTGAGTACACCCTCCATGACTGGTGTCCTGTCAAAAGAACCAAATCGTCAAAATCTCCAATTAAGTCACTTCAGGTTTCTCTCCGGCAACTGTAATTGCAGATTTTGACTAAGTGCCTCTTTTCACAGAACACAGCCAGCGTATACACTACAGTAGAAGACGAGTTGGCAGTTTTAATACAACAATGACTAAGCAGTAAAAAGGTTGTCGCCTCCTCGCCATCTTGTTGGTTAATAGCGAGCAGACTAACAATGCCCACTTATATTGTCTACTGTAGTTTATACGGTGACTGTGTTCTGTGTAGTCAAAATCTGCAATCACTGTTGCTGGAGAGAAACCAGAATGTACATAATTGGAGATTTTGACAAGTTGGCTCTTTTGACAGAACACCGGAAGTGCAGGGAAGTGTGGTGCGCAGGAAATTGGAGGATGCGGCTGAAATATGTATAAAATGTGTTTATTTTCTGGTACCCCAAAGGACTGTTCGACTATATTAAGGAAGAAAAAATGTCTGCGGCCACTCCAAGTAACTGTGTGATTAAAAGCATTACCACTATGTTAGATTGAGGGGATGCCAGCCAGAAAACAGTCAAAGGAGTGCATTCTTTGGCAGCAGACAATCTTCATGAGATAGAAGGCCTGAGAAACGAGAAGGAAGTGTGTAACCCAGAGTGTTAAAGAGTCTATGTTGCAATATAACGAGATACTGGTAAAAATGCCAGGATGCAAGTATGAGCAAAGAGGGACTTCAATTAAATTGTATTCATTGCTATGCTATTTTACTATGATTTTTGTTTATGTTATGCCACACACTCACCTCAAGCTGTAGGTCTCTGTTCCGCATGACAGCATTGGTCTTCTCCTCGCTGAGCTGTGCATACTTCATGGCAAGTTCGTAGATCTCATCCTTGCATTTCTTCAGCTCTGTGTTGAAGTTGTCCCGCTCCTCCTTCATTTTCTGGACCCTCTCCTGGTACTTTTTCAGCTCGCTGTCTTTTACCTGCAACTGCCTAATGCTGGCCTCCTTTTCCACCATCTGAGTGTTTAGCTCCTTGTACTTCCTGCGCTCCTCTTGGATTGTCTGCTGCAGCTTCAGCATCTCATTCATGAGCAGTTGGGTCAGACTGGATTCGCCTGCAGTGTCTGCATCAGAGAAACATCAGACAGACAAAAAGGAATGAGACAAACATACCTGGGATTGTGCATGTATTTTCAGGGACCTTTGGGGATTTCTCCATTCAATTTTTTTAAATGATAAAATAGAAGCTGTTAGGGAAATGTAATTAACCAGCAAAGGTTTTGTTTTGAAATTTCACTTTTGTCGTAGTACATACTAAAGTAAAAATTACGAAAAAGAAAAAAAAAAAAAACTATGTGGGGGTCCTCCTAAAAATGCATACCTTATCTTTGAAGAGGATCTAATATGGATTTTAAGTGGGTACTCCACACAAAAAACAAAAAGAAAAAAAAAGGATATAAAGATCCCCCCCCCAAAGTCCATATCAGCCCCCTATCAAAGCAGTCTGGCCAGGAAGGGGAGGGCAGTAAGTGTGCGATAAGGACAAAGCTTTTTTTCCCCACTTTTTCCCAGCAGTGGCTAAGAGGTTAGAACTTCCACCTAGCAGTACTAGCAGTACTAGGGTTGTTGGTTCGAATCCCAACCATGGCACTACCTGCCTGAAGTTTGCATGTTCTTCCTGTGTGAGTTTCCTCCGGAAACTCTAAAAGACATGCTGGTAGGTTAATTGTCTCCAGTCTAAATTGGCCATAGTATGTGTATGCATGAATGTTAGGGACCTTCGCTTGTAAGCTCCTTGAGGGCAGGGACTGATGTGAATATATAATATATGTGTAAAGTGCTGCATAAATTGACAGTGCTATATAAATACCTGTAATAAATAAGTAAAATAATAAATATATCCCTGGCCCAGTGGATGTGGGTATCTGTGGGTGGGGGGCTTATTGAAATCTGGAATCCACTTTAAAATAAGGAAGCCCCCAGTGAATGAGTAGGGGTACATAATACCCCTACTCATTAAAAATATAAAAATTGGAAAGGAAATAAACACACCAAACATTTGAAAAAGTAAATACTCTTAAAACTTCCACAATGTAAATGCATCATCATTCATGCTGTCCAGTGACTTAGATCCTCATCAATCACAGCAATGCCCACTGACCCGCAAAAAACGCTGAGGCAAAGCATGTGCTCACACTGCAACCATAAGGTGAATGACAAACTCCCAGACCAGAAGCTTGTTTGTAAACAAGGGGGGCGGGGCTGCTGGCTGATGTCATTGACCAAAATGGTCATGGCAATATTTAGTCAGTGATGTCAGCAACGATCCCCACCCCTGTTTATGTTCAACTGCCAGTTGGGAATCCCCAGCTAACAGGTGAATGTGCTGGGCAGGGATGCATCACTTGTTAGGATGCCAGCAGCCACTGGCTTTCTAGCAACCAGGAGCCATGAGGAGGAAGTTGTCACATCCAACAGAGGTAGTACTACTGCCACTAAATGTATGACTTTCCACTGCAGCTGGCTGGATGTTCAGCACGGTGGGCGAGCGAACCCTTCATTTAGTCTGAAACTCAACCATAGAGAAAAGCAGTACAAACCTTATAATTTTATTATTATTATTAATAATAATAATTGTAATTTCTTTTGGACGGAGTGGAGAAGGACAGGAATTGATGGGAAATACTCAGATAGAGGAACTGAAAAGCAGAAACTTTTTAAAATAAATTTGAAGAAGTAGGAAGGTTTAGAAATCCTGTCAGCATTTTACTGCTCTCTCTATCCCAGCTGGGGAGATTGACCTTCTCAATTTCTCCTGGTCAAGTGATGGAAAATCCCAAATTGTACAGTTGTCACAAACAGAAAGTGAGGGGAAATCTTACAATGGAGCAGTGTTAATTTCGTCGACTAAAATATTTCCGTCTACAAAATTAACATTATTTTAGTCGTCTACACTAAAAAAATTCAGATTACTCAAATACAACTAAAACTAAAATAGTATTTTAATAAGCCAAATCCTATTTATTTCAATGGCCCCTGTTCTCATGCGGTGTCTTGAAAAAGTATTCATACCCCTTGAAATTTTCCACATTTTGTCATGTTACAACCAAAAACAAATGTATTTGACTGGGATTTTATGTGATAGACCAACACAAAGTGGCACATAATTGTAAAGTGGAAGGAAAAAACTAAAACAAAAAACGATTACCGGCTTGTGTAAACAGGACATCGGTCCCACACATGGAGAGCACTGTGCCACCTCATCAGTGCCACCTTCCAGTGCCCATAAGTACTGCTAAGCAGCGCAGCCTATCAGCGCAGCCTATCAGCGCAGGCGCATCAGCACACATCAATGAAGGAGAAAAATGACCTGTTTGCAAAAATTTATAACAAGCAATGAAACTGTTTTTTTTTTTTTTTTTTTAAATGTTCAGCCTTTTTTTGTTTGTTTAGCAAAAAATAAAAACCCCAACAGTGAATTAATACCACCAAAAGAAATATCTATTTGTGTGAAAAAAATTACAAAAATGTCATATGGGTACAGTGTAGCATGACCGTGCAATTCAAAGAGTGAAAGCACTGAAAGCTGAAAATTGGCCCGGGCAGGAAGGGGGTTCCCAGGAAGTTCCCAGTAAGCAAGTGGTTAGTCAACTAAAATGTACTAGAATGTAAAATAAGATTTTAGTTGACTAAAATGTACTAGAGATTGTAGTCAACTTAAATATGACTAAAACAAATCACCGGAAACTAAAATGTAATTTTAGTCAAAAGATAGTGACTAAAATAGTGACTAAAACTAAATCAAAATGACCACTGCAAATGAGACATCTGTTTCAGTGACAACAGTCCAAGAGGAGATTCCCACTCACTTTGAAGAGATGTCGTCATTTCACTTCCTGCTAAATCTCCAAGACAGGAAGTAAAAAGGGAAATCACTGCAACAGAAGCCAACAGCAGGAAAAAAAAAAATACAGCTTTTAACCCTTCACTACTCTATCCAAGTCTTAGGCCTCATGCACACGGATGTTTAAAAAAACGGGCTGTAAAGCTAGTATGGATGCCAGGAAAAAATCTGCGTTAAAAACGCGATTTTTTCTGTGTTTTGCATTGAATTCAATGCACGTTAATCCACGCTACCTTTCAGCCGTGTTTCCCTGTCTCTATTCAAAATCAATGGTTCCCTATGGGAGCCCATTGATTTGAATAGAAGTTGTACCAGAAGTCGGATCAAGATGATCCGACTTGCGGCGCGACTTGTGTGCCAAGGATCTTGAAGGGGAGCCCCGCAAAAATGTAAAAACCTTTGCCCTTCGGTCTGGTATGGATCTTAAGAGGAACTCCATGGCGAAAAAATGGCGTGGGGTCCCCCCAAAGATCCATACCAAACCCTTATTCGAGCACGCAGCCCGGTAGGTAAGTAAAGGGGGCAAACACCGCCCCCCTCCTGAACTGTACCAGGCCTCACGCCCTCAACATGGGGGGGGGGTTGGTGCTTTGGGGCAGGCCCTTCGCCCCCCACCCCAAAGCACCTTGTCCCCATGTTGATGAGGACAAGGGCCTCTTCCCTACAACCAGACCCCGAGGTTGTACCCATTCACCTAGGGGAAAAGTGTCAATAAAAAAAAAAAAAAAACACACTACACAAAGTAATTTATTACGCAGCTCCGGTGGTCTTCTTCCAACTTCGGGGGTCTCTTGCGACTTCTCCTGCCTCTTCTCCCACTCTCCGGTGTCTTCTCCCGCTCTCTGGTGCCTTCTGCCGGGCTCCTCCGCTATCTTCTTTCAGCTCTTTTACTAGCGGAGGAGCCCGGTCTTCTCCTCCTCCTCCTCCGCCGCCATTCTCTTCGCTCTTCCGATGTTGACACGACGCTGTCTCCCGATGTAATGCGTGTATGCGGTGCAATTTATATAAGCATGTGGGCATGGTCGCCGGATGATGTCACCTGGTGACCCCGCCCTCTTATGACGACATAACCCGGGGCATGATGGGATTCTGACGTCATAAGGGGGCGGGGTCAGCGGGTGACATCATCCGGTGACCACGTCCCCATGCCTATATAAGTCGCAACGCGTACACTGCATTACAGTGAGAGACAGAGTTGTGTCAACATCGGAAGAGCGAAGAGAACGGCGGGGGAGGAGGAGGAGAAGACCGGGCTCCTCCGCTAGTAAAAGAGCTGAAAGAAGATATCGGAGGAGCCTGGCAGAAGACACCGGAAAGCGGGAGAAGACACCAGAGAGCGGGAGAAGACACCAGAGAGCGGGAGAAGACACCGGAGAGCGGGAGAAGACACCAGAGAGCGGGAGAAGACACCGGAGAGAGGGAGAAGACACCGGAGAGAGGGAGAAGACACCGGAGAGAGGGAGAAGACACCGGAGAGAGGGAGAAGACGCCGGAGAGAGGGAGAAGACGCCGGAGAGAGGGAGAAGACGCCGGAGAGAGGGAGAAGACGCCGGAGAGAGGGAGAAGACGCCGGAGAGCGGGAGAAGTCGCAAGAGACCCCCGAAATCGGAAGAAGACCACCGGAGCTGCGTAATAAAATTACTTTAAAGAGGAAGTAAAGCATATTTAAAAAAAAAAAAAAACGGATGCGCATGCGCCGTAGATAGCGGTGCCTTTTCTTTTCTAAATATCTCCTAAACCATGTAGGTTTAGGAGATATTTATTGGACCTACAGGTAAGCCTTAATCTAGGCTTACCTGTAGGTCAAAGTGGTTTGTAAGGGTTTACAACCACTTTAAAAACCTGTGTAGTGTGTTTTTTTTTTTATTGACACTTTTCCCCCAGGTGAATGGGTAGGGGTACGATGTACCCCTTACTCGTTCACATAAGGTGGGGGGCCGGGATCTGGGGGCCCCCTTATTGAAGGGGGCTCCCAGATTCCGATAAGCCCCTGTCCGCAGACCCTGACAACCACCAGGCAAGGGTTGTCGGGAAGAGACCCTTGTCCTCATCAACATAGGGACAAGGTGCTTTGGGGTGGGGGGCGCATGGCCCCCCCTGCCCCAAAGCACCAACCCCCCCATGTTGAGGGCGTGCTGCCTGGTACGGTTCAGGAGGGGGCGGTGTTCGCCTCCTTTCCTTACCTACTGGGCTGCGTGCTCGGATAAGGGTTTGGTATGGATCTTTGGGGGGGCCCCACACCATTTTTTCGGTGTGGGGTTCCCCTTAAGAGCCATACCAGACTGAAGGGCCTAGTATAGTCTTGGGGGGAACCTCACGCAAAAAAATGTTTTACATTTTTGCGGGGCTCCCCTTCAAGATCCTCAGCACACAAGTCGCGCCGCAAAACGGATCATCTTGATCCGACTTCTAGTACGACTTCTATTCAAATCAATGGGCTCCCATAGGGAACCATTGATTTTGAACAGAGACAGAAACGCCGGACAAGGCTTAACACAGCGTTAAGCCTCGTTAATTGCCGTTTAACACCTTTTGCCGGCGTCTGACGTTTTTACAGCTCTAACGCTGGAGCCTCAGAACGCACTGGTCCTGTTTTTTTTTTTTTTTACAGCTTACAAACACCTATGCCATTTGCAGCTCAAAAACGCCTAGGTGGGCATGAAGCCATAGACTAACATGGACAGGCGTTTTTAAGCTGCAAAAAACGCTCAAAAAAGCGGCTGTAAAAACATCCGTGTGCATGAAGCCTTACAAGTAATGTTCGCCAACAATACACTTTAATTTTTATCAGAGGAGTAGGAATTATTTATAATCTGTCAGGCTAATACTACAGCTGTCTTGCTCACATCCCAAAACTTTTTTTTCGGGGTAAAGGAAAGGGAACAGATAGATGGAAATAGACAGCATTTAAAACCTACCAGAGGTCCTAGCCATTCTCCACTCTATTTTCTTAAAAGTTTCTCAGACATACTTACTGTATACATTTGATCACCTCTTTCAAATGTTTATTTTTCAGTATGTCTGGCATAATTTCTCACTATATACAGTTTAAGAAAATCATCATCATTAGTCTGTTTGAGGGATCTAACCTGGGAGTTCCTGGCAGTAGCAGCACTTCTTGACGAAGGTTGCTAATATGAAGCCACTGCCTTAGAATTAGTCACAGCATTGCCAGCCTGCCATGCATGTGCCTTTTAGTTGGCTCTTGGACTGCCTCTCAAATCTGAGTCTGTAGGAACCCCAATGACCAACCAAAAAGGTATGCACTGCAGGCTGACAAATCTGCTGCTAATTGCAAGGCAGTGGCTTAAGTTGGCCATAACCGCTTAGGTATTTTTCATTCAAGTGGGCTAAAAGGTGAAAAACGAACAGATTCCTCCATTTACACAAACAAGGTAGATGGAGGAATCCCTTCTCTGCTGGGACATTGTATTTTGACAGGGGCATCCGCCGCACTCAGAATACAATGTTCTGTGGACGCAGCTAATTGGCTGCAGCTACTGACCGACAGTACATTTTTCAAACGTCTCTTCCACAGAAGGTGATTAAACAATTAAAGTCAATCCTTCACTGTGCTACAGCCCACACACTGATCAAAATGTGTGTACGTAAAAGGTACCGGCGCCAATTAAATAATCTATATAAACTTTTATATGTGATAGGCTGCAGTCTAAAAACAGTTGTCCTATTTGTACAGTGGCTGTGATTATGGTTTGTTTGTGAAAGAGAACTGCGCCAGTCACTCTAATTGAATCATACATCCACATGTGCCAAAAAATATACCAAAACAAAAATTACTTATACCTATTTAGAGTAGATATATCGATTTATGCCAAAGGAGATGGTGCTATCTCCCCCTCTTTGCCAATAGCCCACCCAATTACAGTGTAAATCTCCTAAAGTGCTTATAGTGCCAAACAAATTGAAAATGAAAAAAAGAAAAAAGAAAAGAATAGGTCTATACCCCTATCTTATATTTAACACAAAACTAATTCTGTGTCCTTAGTGTACCAATAAATCAATTACTGTATCATTCCAATAGGCATGCCCCCCATTGGGTGTACATCATTAGTATTTCCACTTAAACAAAGAAGTGAATATATATGTATATATTTGTAAAAACAAATCCTGTAAAAAAAGGAAAAGATGCCACAATCACTATATTCCAACAAAAAATATATAAAATTAAAAAAATCCTAAAGGCAAAAAGGTGCCACATTCACTATATGCCAATATAATGTCCCATTAATAACACCACTTGTGATTATATCTTGTATATTCTGGTGCTGTAAAAGCCACCCCGAATGTCAATCCACCACCGCTAAAGTAATGGCCACTCACCAGAACCAGGTGAGTTTTGAGCCTTTGGTTTAGTTAGCTGGATAACCACTCCTTACTCTGGTCAATACCGTCTGTTAAATCGTGAGTTTCAAGCTGTGTAATCTGGGCAGCCTCTGCTCTCAAAGAAAATAAAATGCTCCCATAGTGTAGTATATCCAGGTGAATTTATTACAAAACAGTTAAAAAACAAAGATATTTACACTCACATATGGTTGTGCCTTAGGCCGGCACCGAGCTATTCCAGCTGTGTGTGTAGGAACCTTCAAACCGGCATGTGTTGCCTGTCTATTCGTTTGCGTTCCACTCCTCACTGCCGCTCAAACCGGAAGTTGAGTTGCGTCACGTATTTTCCCAGCAACCTCTACGTGTTTCGCAATTGTTTAATGTGTCATCACGAAGCTGCTGGGGTGTTGCTCTAGTGTGTTAATATATTGGCAATACATGCCCTTACTTATTAACGTTAATTGCATTCTGTTATTGTTCCGCCGGAAGTGCTGTAGCCACCATCTTTGTTTACCTTCTTATTCTTGAGCGGCCGTCTCCCACCGGAAACGCCACTCCCGCCATATTTACTTTGGTATTCCCATAGTTTTAATAGATGTACTGTGTTTATGTTATTACCCCCCGAACCCATACCAAATTTAGGATCATTATCCCATCCTCACCCTCCCTTCTAATAACATCTCTTTATGTTTGCATTAAATGTTGGGACCATCTAATGTTTAAATTTGCTATGTTCCCAAGGTGCACTACTACATCCTTTGATTCCCTTTTCCTTCACTTTGACCCTTTGCCTGAATAGGTGTTCCCACCAACACGGCTGGATCACTCTTACATAGATTTGTCCAGAAAACCACATAACAAATTAACTTAAAATCTATATCTGTACAGCCTTAAACCATCATTATTTTGACCCTTTGTTTGTTTACCCTTTGATTAAATAATATTAGAAAAATGTGTACATAAAAAATATATAAAATAAAATAAAATCAAAATATGAAAATAATATGCTAATCCACTTTATTTTCAATTTTTTAAATTATCTTAAGTCACTTCATTGCTCATTTGCATTATTCAGGAGTGATTACTAATTACGTATCCCCCTCTTCGCATTTTACCACTTTTAAGAAAATATAACAATTTATTGGTGGGGCCAAAATTAATAAAAATAGAAAAATGAAAAAATTTATAAAAATAAAATAAAAATAAAAATACAGAAAATAAAAATAAAAATAAGATAAACCTAAAAATAAAATAAAAATATAGATAGAAATAAAAATAAAATTGAAAATAAAAATATATGTAAATCAAAATAATGATAAATAAAATAAAAGTGAAGGTGAAATTAAAATAAAAAGTGAGGATCAAAATAGAACTAGAGGTCGACCGATATATCGGCCGGCCGATATATCGGCCGATATTTGGCGTTTTTTAATTAATCGGCATCGGCCGATTCTGCTGATAAAAAAGGCCGATTATAACTTCAGCTGTGACTTGCAAAAGACTTCTGTAATAGAAGTCAATGCAAGTTGCCTCAGTCTTCCCCTTCTCCTCTCTGGGCATTCTGCCAAAAAAATACCAAAGTGTTACAATGATTACAATGTTTACACTTAATGAATAAACTCAAGGCTGTGTGGAGAAGTTCTCAGTTTAACCATTTAAAGACTAAATCTTTTCTGACACTTGTTGCTTACAAGTAAAAATCCTGTATTTTCTCCTAGAAAATCACTTGGAACCCCCAACAATTATATATGTTTTTTTAATAGAGACCCTAGGGAATAAAATAGCGGTTGTTGCAATATTTTATGTCACACGGTATTTGCGCAGCGGTCTTTCAAACGCATTTTTTTTTTGGAAAAAAATACACTAATGATTTTAAAACGAAAACTAAAACAGTAAAGTTTGCCGATTTTTTTTTTTTTTTTTTTTTTTTTTTTCGTCCTAAAGTTTTGATTACCTATTTTTGTGTATTTAATAGTTTTTTTTTAAATTATACATACAAGTGAACTGATTGGAGGTTTGTTTTGTTTAATAAATGTTTAAATGTAGGAAATTTTTTGTATCACTTAAAGCTGCTTTCACACTGGAGCGGGCAGCGTTGACGGTAAAACGCTGCTAGTTTTAGCGACGCTTTACTGTCATTTTAGCAACGCTATTCGGCTGCTAGTGGGGCACTTATAGCCCAGCTAGTGGTCGAGGAAGGGGTTAAATGCGCCCGTGAATCGCCGCTGCCAAATCGCATTGCAGGCGCTTCAGCAGCGGTGCCCATTCATTTCAATGGGCAGGAGTGGTGGGGGAGCAGTTAACACCGCTCCAAAGATGCTGCTTGCAGGACTTTTTTTTTTAAGGTCCTGCCAGCGCATCGCTTCAGTGTAAAAGCACTCGGGCTTCCACACAGACTGCAGGGGAGACGTTTTGCAGGCAGTTTACAGGCACTATTTTTAGCCCAAAAGCGCCTGAAAAACGCCCCAGTGTGAAATCTCATTAGATTTTATGAGATGAAGGGAAAAAATAAAAAAAATTAAAAAAATCGGCCTAACATATCGGCCCAAAAAAAAATCGGCATCCTATATCGGCCATCGGCCGCCACGATTTCTAAATATCGGCATCGGCATCGGCCAGAGAAAAACCCATATCGGTCGACCTCTAAATAGAACCATATAAAAAAAATGTGCAAAAAATCTATGTGAATGAATGGACATTTGTGTGAAAGAAAAAAACAAGTGTATATGATCAAAATGTGTCTAGTCCCTGCTGATCAGTCACAAAAAAAAAATATGCCCAATAAAACTTTACCGTTTGGCATGATATAGGCTATACTAAATAATAGATTTTGGGGTTACATACACTAAGTATACTACATTTCCCCATTAAGGAAATAAACAAATAAACATTATCAATGTGTGGTAAAGCAAACCTTTGCTTTGGCCATAAAAAGCAAAGTAAGAGGTATGCTCAAATGAAGGCTGCATTTACATTTTCTGCAACCCCATGATTGCCCTGATTCACCCACTCAACTTAAAAGAAATAGCATGTGCAGTCATGGGTTTGTCTGTGTGAATATATACAGTATCTCACAAAAGTGAGCACCACCCCTCACATTTTTGTAAATAATTTATTATATCTTTTCATGTGACAACACTGAAGAAATGACACTTTGCTACAATGTAAAGTAGTGAGTGTACAGCTTGTATAACAGCGTAAATTTTCTGTCCCCTCAAAATAACTCAACACAAAGCCATTAATGTCTAAACCACTGGCAACAAAAGTGAGTACACCCCTAAGTGAAAATGTCCAAATTGGGCCCAATTAGCCATTTTCCCTCCCCGTTGTTGTGTGACTCATTAGTGTTAGTGTCTCAGGTGTGAATGGGGAGCAGGTGTGTTAAATTTGATGTTATCACTCTCACTCTCTCATACTGGTCACTGGAGGTTCACTATGGCACCTCATGGCAAAGAACTCTGAGGATCTAAAAATAAAAATAAAATGTTGCTCTACATAAAGATGGCCTAGGCTTTAAGAAGATTGCCAAGACCCTGAAACTGAGCTGCAGCACAGTGGCCAAAACCGTACAGCGGTATAACAGGACAGGTTCCACTCAGAACAGGCCTCACCATAGTCGACTAAAGAAGTTAAGTACACGTGCTCAGCATCATGTCCAGAAGTTGTCTTTGGGAAATAGACATATGAGTGCTGCCAGCATTGCTGCAGAGGTTGAAGGGTTGTGGGTCAGCCTGTCAGTGCTCAGACCATACGCAATACACTGCATCAAATTGATCTGCATGGTTGTTGTCCCAGAAGGAAGCCTCTTCTAAAGATGATGCACAAGAAAGCCCGCAACACAGTTTGCTGAAGACTAGCAGACTAAGGTCATGGTTTACTGGAACCATGTCCTGTGGTCTGATGAGACCAAGATAAACTTATTTGGTTCAGATGGTGTCAAGCATGTGTGGCAGCAACCAGGTGAGGAGTAAAAAGACAAGTGTGTCTTGCCTACAGTCAAACATGGTGGTGGGAGCGTCATGGTCTGCGGCTGCATGAGTGCTGCCGGGGTTCCCACGCATGTGCAGAATGGAAGAGCACTCCAGCCGATTTCCCGATCAGCTGACGTGACGTAACCGCAGCGTATGCGCACATCATAGGAGGCTTTTTTTGATGGAAGATACCATTTCACGGCCACAATTGAAAGCTATGCAAACACGGAGCGACACTATATTTGTCATATTGTGCCTCGCTGTTGCAGTGCGGGTTTACAGTGTGCTCAAGGTCCGCTTTTGTCTGTGTTGCAGGGCGGGTTTAGTTTGTTTAACGAGGGGTTTTGCCTGTGTCTGAGGGTGGGTTGCAACACAGACAAAACCCACCCTTCAACACACCCACAACCCTCCCTGCAACAGCGAGGCTCAATCTGACAACTACGGTGTCCCTCCGCTCTTTGCATAGCTTTCAAGTGTGCCCGTGAAATGGTATCTCCCATCGAAAAAAGCCTCCTACGATGTGCATATGCGCTATGGTGATGTCCTACCAGCTGATCAAAAAATCAGCTGGAGTGCCCTTCCGTTCTGCACATGCGCAGGCACTTTTCGATGGCAGGCACTATTCGATAGAACACCGGCACTGGGGAGCTACAGTTCATTGAGGGAACCATGAATGCCAACATGTACTGTGACATACTGAAGCAGAGCATGATCCCCTCCCTTTGGAGACTGGGCCACAGGGCAGTATTCCAACATAACGACCCCAAACACGCCTCCAAGATGACCATTGCCTTGCTAAAGAAGCTGAGGGTAAAGGTGATGGACTGGTCAAGCTTTTCTCCAGACCTAAACCCTATTGAGCATCTGTGGGGCATCCTCAAACAGAAGGTGGAGGAGCACAAGGTCTCTAACATCCACCAGCTTCGTGATGTTGTCATGGAGGAGTGGAAGAGGACTCCACTGGCAACCTGTGAAGCTCTGGTGAACTCCATGCCCAAGAGGGTTAAGGCAGTAGTAGAAAATAATGGTGGCCACACAAAATATTGACATTCTGGGCCCATTTTGGACATTTTCACTTAGGGGTGTACTCACCTTTGTTGCCAGCGGTTTAGATATGAATGGCTGTGTTGAGTTATTTTGAGGGGACAGCAAATTTACGCTGTAAGCTGTACACTCACTACTTTACATTGTAGCAAAGTGTCATTTCTTCAGTGTTGTCACATAAAAATATATAATAAAATATTTACAAAAATGTGGAGGGGTGTACTCACTTTTGTGAGATACTGTACACACACACACACACACACACACACACACACACACACACACTTATATATATATATATATATATATATATATATATATATATATATATATATATATATATATATATATATATATATATATATATATATATATACACACATATATACATAAATGAGGGAAAAACCCCACACCCTAAACAGTATTAAACCCAAAAGCAACCATTATATCGCAGCTTACCAATTCTTAGATATGTTGGCTGCATTTGTTTTCTTTATAGGCTTTCTTTTATCTTCACCTGGCGATCTAGTAAGTAAGTCTGTTATTTTTCAACACAACAAGCTGTTCTGCAGATGTAGCAGTTAGATGCTTGAGACAAACTTATTTACGGACAGGGGTGTTTACATTGATCAGCATTTACGGAAAATGTTTATCCCAAAAGGAACAAAACTGTGGCTGTGACTGCTTAAAAAGTGTTAGCTGGAGTTTTGTTTCAATTTATTAGTGTGTATAAAAGTCTGCTAGTGCATCAAACACTACCCTCTCCCCAAGATTAACAATGCTGCTGTCCAAAAGTGTCTCTGTTTCTCATTCATCCAGAGGTGTAGGCAATCTAATACAGTTGGTGTTAATGGCCAGATAACCAGGCAAAAACAGAAGGAAAAAGCCTAAAAAAAAAACAAATGCAGCCACCACATCTAATGATTGGTAAGCTGCATTATATTACATGTTTGATTTTGGGTTTAATACTGCTTTAAGTTGGACACAGACCGCTTTATGAACTTGACAGAGGGTCTAGCGCTTTTGCGTGCTACACAAAATTCAAGTTCCACTTGAAACCGCACAAAGAAAACAAACAACAAAAAAACAACAAATATGCAAGCATATTAGAAAGTTAAAAGGGATTGTGTCAAAACGGTGGCATGCTGCTGCTGCAACACAAAAGGAATAGAAATGTAATCCTAACACTCAAAACAGGAAATAGGGGACAACTTTAGGTCCAATTATTTATTTTAATAGTGATGACCTTAGACCGGCTTACATTTACAATAAGCAAGGATGTGCCTGTCTGTCTCCTTTTTATTGTTCCTATTTAAATCTTTAGAAATTTTGCATAACTTTGTACTTGTTAAATGCTACACTGTAAGCTAGGAATAAGCTATTTTTGCCTGCCATGCATTTGTTATTACAGTTTTTTTTTTTTCCATTTTTGTATTATTGTTTAAAAAAACGTAACAAAAGCAGAGCTAAGAAAAATAATTCAAGAGACTGAAGACCCACATGCTGCAGCAGATTCCTTTATGCTCTGGTAAAAACAAAAAAACAAATAGAAAGAAGAAAATGCACTATGCCTGCTACTGACAGTGGAAATATGACTTTATCAGTAGATATTATTTACAGGGAGCAGCTGCTGCACCCACTTATGAGCAAGAATAAAATCACATCCATTTAGAAAGTCAAACACGGATAAACCAGGCAAGCATGAACTCACCTATGATCATTGAGAAGACACGCGAGGGCTCCGTGCCCGTGATCTTCCTGTACAGGTGAGGGTAATACAGCTCCAGGCTTTCCAGAAACGCATCATAGCCCTTATACCCTGTCCTCTGGAGGATATCCAGCAAGACACCTGATGTCAAGAATATGTGGGAGGTTTATCACTTAACACATTTACTAAGAAAGTGGTGTGTGCATCGACAGGGGTGGGAGAGTAGAATGACAGAGGAGAGAGAATAAGGAAAAAGCAGATGGAGAGGGGAGATGAGAGTTGAGAGAGAAAGGAGGAAAACCACAGAAAACAAGAGAGGGATAAAAAAAAAAAACTCAGAAAGAAGTAAACTTGGGTAGAAAGATGGCAGCAGGTTTGGAATGAAGGATGGATAGAAGGTTAAAGGGAGAGGGCTGATGGGAAGCAAGGTAAATCGGAGTCAGGTAGGGAAGGAGGAAAGATAAAAGGTGTCTCCAGAATCAATTTTGAAAATCTGGTACCTTTTCCACAGAAAGGCCACTTACCCACTTTTCTCTTGCGGATAACGAGGCTGGGGTCATTAAAAACTTGCTCTTCATCATCACTGTTGAGGACACGACACTGGCGCAGGTACGGTGTGATCCTGTTTGGATCTATAACCGAGATCAATTTGACCCTGTAGTGTTCAAGCTTACTCCAGCACCCTTCATCCTCTTCCTCAGACATAATGGGTAGGGTTCAATGCAAAGGTCTATAAAGATACAATTAAATGTCATATGTGATACTGTACCGTATTTTCTGGAGTATAAGATGACCTTTTACAGTAAAAAAAAAAAAAAACAGGCAAACAGCGGGGGTCGTCTTATATGCTGGGTATAAAGCTGGGGTTGTCATATGCCAGCCACCCGCTGGATGTTAAGGCCTTCGGATGCTTGCTGAGTGTGCGTTAATACTGTGTACATACAGTATACACCCCTGAGCCAATCCCGGTGAGCGATGTATTCTATTAATGAATACAGAGCCTGCTCAGATTGGAGTAACAGCCTCAGCAAATCCGAGCAGGCTACATGCAGTAGCCTGCTCGGATTGGCTGTGAGAGTCAGAGACGTGGGCTGAAGATGTTACAGCCTCTGCCAATCCAAGCAGGCATTGTATTCAATAATAGAATGCATAGCTTGCCGTGATTGGCTCAGGTCGATATACTGTATGTATACTGTGAGACAGCATGTTACCCGGCACCAACGTAGTTTCTGAACATACAGTATTACCGCACAAGGGGGTCGTCTTATACAGTGAGTATAGCACAAAACCAATGTTTTAAATCAAAAATTAGGGGGTTTTCTTATATGCCCAGCCGCCTTATACGCCAGCAAATACGGTAGGTGCCAGCTCTTTAACGTCTCAGCATTCCATAAGGCATAAGCTGGACAAAATTATATTCTAAAGCTGCATCTACTGTACATAGAAATCTTACAATGAGTACACTAGTTCTGTGAACTGGGGATCCCCAAAGAATTCCCTTAATTTGCAGGGATTTCCTCTCATTTCCTGTTTGGATTTGGGACAGGAAGTGAAGGGAAATCTCTTCAATGGGATACATTATTTCACATGTATGACCATATATGACCCACTTTACTTTTTTTTTTAGATTTTTTCACATAGTCCTTTCAATTTTTATATAGATTTTTTGAATTCTTATACATAAAAATTTTTGGGCATTTTTATCACGATTTTTATAAAATTACATTAATTATTTCAAGGGCGTTTTTATTACACACTTGTTCACTATTTGCATTTGCGTAACTTTTTGTGTTTAGTGAAAAAAAAAAAAATATTCCCTAATCGAGAAGAAGGAAGAAAGAAGTTAGAAGTTAGAAGGAAGGAGTTTTGCCCATAGAACCAGGCCAAGCAGCTCCAGCTTGTGGTACCCTGGGAATAATGCCAAGCAGTGCAAGCTCTTGATACCCCTTTGGGCCATGTCAAGCAGCTCCAACTAGTAGTGCCCTTAAAACTAGGTCAGGCAGATCTTAAAAGAATAACTAAAAGGCAAAACTTTTTTTTTTTAACTTTTGGATAGTGCAGAGGGATTAGAACACTTGTCATGTTTATTGCTGTTTATACCCCCCTTAAGAAAATCCCCAATTGGACACAGATGGCAATAGAAAAATCAGGGGTTATAACCCACCCTTGCGCTATCCAAGAAAAAAAGAAGAAGTTTTGCCTATAGTTCTACTTTAAAACATTTTGTTTCACAAAAGATTTATTAGGTTTTTCCAAAATGTTACAAAGGAGTAATGAACTGGAAGCAATAGTACTATATAAGGGCAGAGATATAAAATAAGAGCAAGGCTTGCATTGTATAAAAAAAAAAAAAAAAACAATACACAAGCCAAGAACATCAGTTAGGCTGGATTCACACCTATGCAGTTTTAGTGCTTTTTGTATTTTGCAGATTTGCACTACAGACCATTTAACATGGTTTCCTATGGAACACGTTCCGTAGTGCAAATCTGCAAAATGCGCTAAAATTGCATAGGTGTCAGCCTTAGGATGAAATATTAAGAGCAGTGATATAGCTAGGATGAGATATATGTAAGCATGTATTCCACCAATCCAAGAGATTTGTAGAAACGCCAATGGGGCAAGCAGCTTAGTCAGTTCCTTAAAAGAGAGGGAGTAGTTTGCCTGGTACAGGGAATCAAAAGAAGGGGTCAGACGAATCCCAAGGTAGAGGAGGGAGGCCACGAATGTTAAAACATTTTAAAACACCACACAGTGGTCTAACTCTAGGAAGGGATCTGAACTGCTCAAAGCAGGGTTACCATCAAGACAAAGTGATGTAGCTCTCAATGACTGAACCAGTTTAACTACGCACTTTAGCCAAGCATTGGTATTGTAAATTGTGCCACCCTGATGAACAGTGGCAAGAAAAAAGTGCCCAGAAGTCTTCCTTGCTAAAATAATGAATCCGATTAGGAAAGGCTAAGAACCACAAATGGAAATGGTGATTGTCCAAATTTAGATTAATATTTTAGTTAACTGTATAGGTGCCTGCCTTCACATTCTTGGGACTAGTATAAATACTCACTGCCAATTTTACTGGCCTCAGTTGGCAGAATCACTTCAATCTGACATTATTCACACAGCACATACCACTGCTGGGACAGAGGTGAGACAGATACCATATTCTTCAACAAGCAACCTTTCACTAGAGGCCATGAAACGTGTGTAAAGCTCTCTGGGCACTGACAGCACAAAAATAGTAACTTAGATTTCAGGTTAAGAGTCACAAATACCGGTAATTGTTTCTATAAAAACATAAATATGTGAGAGCAGAATGTTACTCATGCTGCATTTCTAATTTTTTTTTTTTTTTTTAACAATTGTTTTCCTTAAACATTTTTTTTATCCTTCCTCAAGGTTATATTAAGCACACAGCACAGCAACAGGTTTGAAAAAAAAAAAACATATGCCACCAATGAGACAGAGTGGTGGCATATCTTTCAACAAGCTGTCTTTCAATAGTGGCCACAAAGCAGCTGTGATTTCTAGGTAAACCCAATTGTCCTCGGGGCTCTGACAGCACAAATAAATGTTCAGAGCGCAACAATGAGCTGCTCTAAGATTAAACTATATGCAGCCTGTTCTTTCTGGGTTTAGATCTTGATTGTAGCACTTCAGGGAAATGGAATATAGGCTAAGAAAAATGAACAGTAAAAAAAAAAAAAAATAAAAAAAAATAAAATAAACTCTTCCGTTTCTTACTTTTCACTCTGTAAACTCCTGGCACTCTTCTCACACTCATCATTGCCTAAATTAGCAGCTGTCATCGCTGACATGTTATTTAGAGTTGCAGGTACTGGGGATGTCATTGTAGTGACCAAGCAGGCTAGGAGTTTAAATGGTTAAGACTTCAATGGCTGCAGGCTTGTTCCAGATGATTAATGAAATAAGGACTGTTCTTATTTTTCTCAGTCTAAATATACAATATATTGAATAACTACATACCACAGCTGTGTTGACTCTACTTTGTTTAACAGCACAGCATTACCGATCTTCTGAGCAGGTATGACTATGTATGGGTGGGCACTACTAGTAACACTCTCCCTGTATCTCTGAGAAAGTTTCATGCACAGCTGCAATCTCCCATTATGCTCTACAGCAGAACTTTATCCATAACAACTTGATAAAAAAAAAAAAAAATTCTTTAGCAAGAAACATACATTCTACATAATTAAAGCATGCTATCAAAATTAATGTGTGCTGTAAATTGCCTCCAGCATTGCTCCTGTTTCTTTTTGCTGGAGGCCACCATTTTGCTGAAGCCCAGAGCCCCTGAGCAACAGTAAATCCTTAGGCTGTCAGCGGATCGGCCTCTACCTTTTTAACCGAAAAATAAAAAAAACAATTGAGCATGTGCAGAGACAGTGTATTACTGGATTTTAAACAGTATAGGCGCAGGTGGCAGCTGGTGGTATATTTGGGGGGGGCGGAAAACAATGCACCCATCATTCGGGACAGGGCGGGTCACCAGCAGCCCCCCAGTCGGTCGATGAGCCCTGCATTTACCCCCAGGCAGCGGCGTCATCCCCTGCATCTCCTCTGGCAGCTTCCACGTCTCCTCCCTCCTCTTTTTTCTCCTTGTCATGGTCCAATAGGATCACTTGTCATTTTGGCCAATCGGGTAATGGGTCTCATGACCTGCTTCCTGATTGGCCTGGAGGAGATTCAGTGTGAACATAGCGAATATTCATCCGCTATTGTCACACAACTGGGTGTGCTCGGGGCGCCCACCCTTTTTTGAAACCTATTAGAGCCTCTGGCTCCAATCACGTACTTAAAAAAAAAAAACACCCCCCCCCCTCCATTGGAATCAATGCATCCAGGGTAAATCAGGGGGCTGGACGTATGGATGGGGGGGAGAGGGGGGGGGGGTCGATGCCCCTGCACCCCTAATGGGCGGGCTGCCCCTGAAAGGCACTTATTTTTTAATGTTTTACATAGCTTACTGTACATATAACCTGCAAAAGCGGCCAGCCTGAAGGGATGTAGCAGGACTTAATTTTATGACTAAAGTTCCATTTTAACTGGCTCTGAAGGACCACAATCAGTCATGGCTTTTCTCTCTAGGTCATTCCCTGTTCTAGCGGAGAACAGGGGATGCTATGGCTACAAAGAGAGGCACAAGATCTGGCGGAGGAGTTTTGTCCTCCACTCTGCTGCCCACTGCTGAGACAAGGTCGGGGCAGAGAGATGAGGGGGTGCTGCAGCTCTAGGGGAGGTACGAGGGCCACATGAAATGGCCTGGTGGGTCGGATTTGGGCCTTGTGTTTGACACATGTGTGTAGCAAAGAACTGGCTATCTTACCTGCAGAATCAGAAGACACTTTGCAACATTGCTGCAGTAAAACGGTTTCCCTCTAGTGGCAACAAAGACTGTCATCACATCCTGCCAGGAAACACCAGGAAAAAAAAGCATACAGGGAATTTTAACTCCAAGACTCGAGTTTCAAATTGAGATTGCACTGTTTTAGGACTACAACTCCTAGACTGCTGAGGAGAGAAGAACAGACTGCCGGGAGAGGTTATTAAAAAAATGGCTGGTCTAGGCCTAGATTGCTCTCTTGGGGACGCCGGCCAGGATCTGCAAGCAGGGGCTCTGTGTTGGAGAGGGGCGGAGGCTGAGTTGCGGCCTGTACAAAAAGAGTCACCACACGTGCATCTTTGGAGCACCTGCGGACAGCACTGCTTTACTGTCCAGCAGCAGCCTGGAGGCCGTTTCTGCTCCATCTGAATCACACAGTACAGTGGTGACTGTGGGATTTTTTGGGGGGTGGCAAACAACCCCCCCAAGCCACCGGTCGAGCGGCACTAGCACAACTGCCAGCTATCCCCCCACGCTTGCTGTGCAGCACTAACACCCCCTTCACCACCCAGTGTCCTTACCGTGGATGCGGGCGGTGAGAGTAGCGTTCGTAGCTGCCAGGGCCGGACTGGGAATAAAATTCAGCCCTGGAAAAAATTTCATACCAGCCCCACAGCATTATTATACCAGCGCAACAGCATAACGTCATTATTTTCTGGTTCATGAAAGGGAAAACCACACATTTTAAAGCACATTTGAAGACTGTATTATATACAGAAAAGACAGATATGAAATCACATAGGGCTTTATACATATATATATATATATATTATATATATATATATATACACGGGGGTGCTGAAGAGCACTGGGGTGGGGGCTGGAGAGCACTGTGGGGGTGGGGAGCACGGGGGGGGGCTGGAGAGCACTGTGGGGGGTGGAGAGCACTGTGGGGGTGGGAGAGCACTGTGGGGGGTGGAGAGCACTGTGGTGGGATCTGGAGACTGATGGGGAGAGCTGGAGAGCACTGGGGGCAGACAGAACAGGGGTGGGGAGCACGGGGGCTGGACAGCACTGTGAGGGGTGGGGAGCACGGGGGGGCTGGACAGCACTGTGAGGGGTGGGGAGCACGGGGGGCTGGACAGCACTGTGGGGGTGGGGAGCACAGGGGGCTGGAGAGCAATGTGGGGGGTGGAGAGCACTGTGGTGGGAGCTAGAGACTGATGGGGAGAGCTGGAGAGCACTGGGGGCAGAAAGAACAGGGGTGGGGAGCACGGGGGGCTGGACAGCACTGTGGGGGGGGGGCTAGAGTCGGAGAGCACCGGGGGTAGAAAGAACAAGGGTGGGGAGCACGGGGGGGATGGGGAGCATGGGGGGGGGTGCTGAAGAGCACTGGGGTGGGGGCTGGAGAATGATGGGGAGAGCTGGAGAGCACCGGGGGTAGAAAGAACAGGGGTGGGGGGGCTGGAGAGCACTGTGGGGGGTGGAGAGCAATGGGGTGGGGGCTGGACAGCACTGTGGGGGTGGGGAGCACTGGGGTGGGGGCTGGACAGCACTGTGGGGGTGGGGAGCACGGGGTGGGGGGGCTGGAGAGCACTGTGGGGTGTGGAGAGCACTGTGGGGGTGGGGAGCATGGGGGGGCTGGAGAGCACTGTGGGGGGTGGAGAGCACTGTGGTGGGAGCTGGAGACTGATGGGGAGAGCTGGAGACTGATGGGGGCAGACAGAACAGGGGTGGGGAGCACAGGGGGCTGGACAGCACTGTGAGGGGTGGGGAGCACAGGGGCTGGACAGCACTGTGAGGGGTGGGGAGCACGGGGGGCTAGAGAGCACTGTGGGGGTGGGGAGCACAGTGGGCTGGAGAGCAATGTGGGGGGTGGAGAGCACTGTGGTGGGAGCTGGAGACTAATGGGGAGAGCTGGAGAGCACTGGGGGCAGAAAGAACAGGGGTGGGGAGCACGGGGGGCTGGACAGCACTGTGGGGGGAGGGGCTGGAGTCGGAGAGCACCGGGGCAGAAAGAACAGGGGTGGGGGAGCACGGGGGGGCTGGGGAGCATGGGGGGGCTGAAGAGCACTGTGGGGGGTGGAGAGCACTGGGGTGGGGGCTAGAGAATGATGGGGAGAGCATCGGGGGTAGAAAGAACAGGGGTGGGGGGGCTGGAGAGCAATGGGGTGGGGGCTGGACAGCACTGTGGGGGGTGGGGAGCACTGGGGTGGGGGCTGGACAGCACTGTGGGGGTGGGAGCACGGGGGGGGCTGGACAGCACTGTGGGGGGTGGGGGGCTTGAGACCACTGTGGGGGGTGGAGAGCAATGGGGTGGGGGCTGGACAGCACTGTGGGGGGTGGGGAGCACTGGGGTGGGGGCTGGACAGCACTGTGGCGGGTGGGGAGCACTGGGGTGGGGGGCTGGACAGCACTGTGGGGGTGGGGAGCACGGGGGGGGCTGGACAGCACTGTTGGGGGTGGGGGGCTGGAGACCACTGTGGGGTGGGGAGCATGGGGGCTGGAGAGCACTGTGGGGGTGGGGGCTGGAGAGCACTGGGGTGGGGGCTAGACAAGGACCTGGAGAGCAGGGGAGGCAGAAATAACAGGGGTTGAGAGAACTGGGGGGGGGGGGGGCTGGAGACAGTGGAGAGTGTGGTGGGGGAGGAGAGCACTGGGGGGAGCACAAGGAGAACTGGGGGGGGGCAGTAAAATAATTTGGATAGGGGGATCAGCAGGGGGCGGCATATAGAGGAAATGAGCTTTCTATTATTCCTCCATGCAGCCGCTGAATGCTTTATTCTCCTCCTCTCCCTCCTCCAAGCATTCAGCGGCTGCATGGAGGAATATAGAGAGCTAATCTCCTGTATATGCTGCCCCCGCTGATCCCCCTATCCAGGCACACAGTTAGGGCTGTACTGAGTAGTACTCACAGCCATCTCTCCTCCTGTGATCTCGGAGCTGGCCGGGTCAGTGTTCTGCGGCCGCGCACCGCGCTGTAACATGGTCCCGCCCCCCCCCCAGACCGGCTGTGTGATAGGTGGAACACTGATTCTAGATACTATCACACGAGCCGTTGTAGGGGGGCGGGACCATGTTACAGCGCGGTGCGCGGCCGCAGAACACTGACCCGGCCAGCTCCGAGATCACAGGCGCATGAGAGTGGGGACAGGGGAGCACTGTAGCCGCAAAACGGCCCCAGGGCAGGCAGCCTACCGGGAAATATCCCGGTATCCCGGTAGGCCAGTCCGGCCCTGGTAGCTGCTGTGGCCATATTTCAGCGTGGCGGACTCTGGTGTCCTCTCCTGGAGTTCTCTCCTCGGTGCGTCTCCTTCTCTGCTCCTTCCGGGGCTAGGCGTCCAATAGGATCGCCTGGCGTTTTGGCCAACGGGAAACGGTTTCATACTATAGTTAGTGAGGTTGAATAAAGACACCAGTCCAACCTGACTGAGTGTGGGTGCGTGTCTACAATTATCCCTATTTATTTAAAGGTACCCATATAGTGCCGTGCCTGCTTCCTGATTGGCCGGGAGGAGGATCAGCGTTGCAACAGCGAATATTAATTTGCTGTTGCAACACACCTGGGTGGGCTCCGTGTCGCATGCTCTGGGACCCAAGCCCATGCTATTTTGAAGCCCATTAGAGCCTATGGATTATAATCAGGTGCTTTAAAAAAAAATAAAAAAAATACCCTGGCCGCTGTAATGCATGTGCCCCGTGCCCTGAAAGGGGCCGGACACATGAATAGGGGGCGGCTGCGGATCGATTCCTGCTATGAATGAATCTATCCACTGCATATAGCAGGTGGAGAGGAGAGAGGGGGCGGCTCCAGGCGTCCCTAATGGACGGTCCACCACTGACACAATAGCTGAAGCGGGTAGTCCATCGGCTGCCATACCCTTAGCCAGGAACCAGAGAAAGAGTCTGTAAAGTCACATTCATCACAACCAGATTCATCTGTTGGAGTATTTGGGTGAGTGGGCAACTGACCATTTAATCACATCTCTGGTATTTGTTGTACCACCGGACACTGTATACAGACACCATTGTCTTTGTTCACATCTCTGGTATTTGTAATACCACCGGATACAAGCTCATTTAATCCTAAAGACACTGTATTCAGGAAACCAGTGCCCACATTTGCAGGAACATTTACACCCTGCTGAACAGTCACTACATTTCATCTGCCTTACCAGGATACTGCTAGTATCCTACATTCCACTTTACCAGGATACTTTTTTTTTTTTTTTTTTTTTTTTTTTAATCAAAAAGGTGTTTATTGAACAATTTTAGATACAATTTCCAATGTACAAACAATGCATTAGCATAAGGCTACAGTTACATTTCTTATTCAGCTCCACGCTCTTATACAATACAGTAACTATATATTAGGGTACAATAGGTCTTTCAAATCTTCCTGGGCTTCCCACGTGTTGGTAAATATATTTTTCCATGATCAAGGTGTTCCCCATATGAGCTATCCATAAGGCGACTGTGGGCAGTGAGATCGAGTTTATGAGCTTGGAATAGTGCTCTCGAGAATGCTATTCTCACCACTTCCTCTGGAATGACCGCCTCAAGAATTCCTAAAATATAATAAATTGGGTCCAGGGGGGTGGTTGTCTGGAACACCCGATTTAGCATCCAAAGCACCACCCTCCAATACCGGTGGAGCTTTGGACATCTCCATATCTCCACATCTCCATAGTAGGTGAATTAAGTCTCCCTGGTGTTGCCTACACCTGTCACACAGGGTATCTGACCCCTTACCCATCCTATGTACTCTAAGCGGAGTATAATGCAACCAGAGTGCTATGTATAGTTGGGAAACTTTTTGGCCTACATTTAGAGAGCATGTAGTAATTGATTGTAAGGCTTCCTCCCACTGGTCTCCAGTAAGTGGGCCCACATCTTTTTCCCAAACGGATGGTTCCTTAACGGGTTGATGCCTTAAATGATGCGTCAATAACATTTGGTAGCATTTTGAAATGATCCCTTTAGTTTCAGTGCTGGTTTGTAAAAGGTGGAAGAGGGGGGTAGTGGACATATTCCACTGGTTAGCATTTCCTTGTGCGCCTACGGCATTCCTAAGCTGGAGATTGAGGTAATACATGGTAGAGGGTAAATGAAATCTGTTTTGTAGTTCGGGAAAGGAGAGCAGCTAACCGTCTTGAAATATTTGTGACAGCAAAGTTACACCAAGGGATCGCCACTTAGGTTCCTGCTTCAACTTCGTTAAGTCACCATAGGAAAGGTTACCCCATATCGGGCTATATTCAGTAAAGCCTAGCACCTCCTGCATTTGTCTACCCTTGTTCCAGATTTTCTGGATTAGGAGCAAAAGGTGGGTGTTTGTTTATTGGACTTATAGAACATCGGTGCCTCCATGCCCATCGGGAAAGTTTCCGCTCCCGAGCCAATCAGCATCAATCTCGCTGAGGAAACCCTCCGGATCAGCGCCCATGGATCCAGTCAAATGTTGCATCTGGGCTGCAATGTAGTACAGCCAAGGGTTGGGCACTGCCAATCCTCAGCCTTCCTTAGGGTGCTGCAGCTGCTCCAATTTGATCCTGGGGGGACCTGTGTTCCACAATAGGCGTCTAAAGAGAGCGTTAACTACTCTAAATATTTTCAAAAGAATCACCACCGGAGGGTTATGAAGAGTGTATCGTAATTGCAGCATCAGTATCATTTTCATCAGGTTGGCTCTACCCGCCAGTGATAGTTTAAGGTTGCTCCGGGTGTTAATCTTATCTCAAAATCGGGAGAGTAGGGGATATATATTTAGTTGCCAATAATAGGCAAGTCTAGGTGTTATTTGTATTCCTAGGTATTTAAATGATGTCACCACTGGGATCGGACACGAGTCAGGAAGAACCACCTTCCGTTCCCTGTCAAGCAGCATCAATGCTGACTTAGACCAGTTAATGGTCAGACCTGAGTAGTGCCCAAATCTAGAGATCATGGTTGTCACTTCAGCTAAGGATGCTGCGGTGTCACCCAGGAAAAGCATCATGTTGTCCGCGTACAACATGATCTTCTCATGAAGGTCACCAGATTTTAACCATGTAATACCCGCATTGGCCCTCACTAGTGCCACCAGTGGTTCAATAGCGATGGTGTGAAGCAGAGGAGACAGGGGACATCCCTGCCTCGTCCCTCTGCCCAAAGCAAACGCATGTGACATTCTGCCAGACATTCTAATGGTTGCTTGTGGGGATGCGTATAGAAGTTTAACCCAAGCTATGAATCGATCTCCGAATCCAAATTTGGATAGCACCGCCCACAGATATCGCCAGCCTACACTATCAAACGCCGTATTGGCGTCCAGGGATATTAGAGTCCTACTACCCCCATTGTCTGCCTGCACATGCATGTTAAGAAAAAGGCACCTAAGATTGGTAGCTGTGGACTTTTGTGGCATGAAACCAGCCTTGCCCGGGTGTATGATTGAAGCTATGATTCCATTGACCCGAATTGCCAAGACTTTGGCTAGGATCTTAACATCACTTTGAAGGAGAGAAATGGGCCTGTCGGAGCCTGGGTCAACTGGATCCTTCCCAGGTTTAAGCAGTAATATCACGTTAACTCTGGCCATTGATGGCGGGAGGTGTCCCTCCTCAATAGAGGCGTTAAACACTTCCAGCAATTTTGGCAGTACCTGTTCCCCATATTGGGCAAAGACCTCCATGGGAAGGCCATCCTCCCCTGGGGCCTTGCACGTGGGGAAGGAGCATGCCACCTTCTGTAGCTCCTCCAAAGTCAGCGGTGTCTCCAACAATTGTTTGGCTCCCTCTGACAAGGAGGGTAAGTCAATGCAGGATATATAGTTCTCCAGATCCGCATCTGAGTAGTCATCCCTCGCCCCATAAAGGTCTGCATAGAAGGATGCCAACTCAGAGATGACATCTCTGGATCGTTAACCACCCTGCCAGATGAGTGGATCGCCCCGATAAGCGGGGACTGTTGCTGAGATCTAGCAATCCTCACCAGTAGGCGTCTTTTTTTTCCCCTTCTTCATAAAAAGCAAGCTTGGTGAAGAATCTTTTACGCTTTGCAGCGGAGGATCTCAGGCGATTCAGGGAGTCCTGGGCCGACAGCCATGCCTCTCCTGCAGAGTCCTTAGGATCTGTTATATAGGTGAGTTCCAGTTGCCACACCTGGTCCTCCACCTGTTCCAGCACAGCTGAGGAATACCGTTCGACACATGTAATCTTAGTAATAAACACCCCTCTAAGATCGGCTTTAAAGGCCTCCCATTTCTGGATCTTATCAGGGTGTTGGCTATGGGATTGGAAAAAGCTGTCAATTCGTGTTGCTATTCGATGTGGTGAGGTGAATAATTTAAGCCAGAAGGCGTTAAGTTTCCAGGGGGCCTTAGGTAGCAAGGTAGGGGGTTGGGCAATCCCCCACAGGGCCAGGGGAGAGTGATCGATCCACCTTAGAGGTATGATCAATTAAGTTGGGTGTGTCCACACAGAGATCAATACGTAACAGGGAGCAGTGAGTTTTAGAGAAGCATGAAAATTGTTTTGTGTCAGGGTTGTGTATGTGCCATATTTCTGTCCATCCCACCTCAGCCAAAAGGCAGCTAAGGGCCATACCTCTGCTGCCCTTAGGGGGGGGATATCGGGGGGTGTCTATCCATTCTGGGATCTAGATAACATTTAAAAGCTTCTTTGCCGAAGACATCTTGAAGCCATCCTTCAACAAATGCTGTGGGGTCCCTGCCCTCTACCTTTTCTGGGAGTCCTACTATGGAAACGTTATTACGTTGCAGATGGTTCTCAATGTCATCTGTTTTATTAAGGGCTTGGAATGCTTGCTGAGTAGCCACTCTAACATATCTATTGGGGGGGGGGGGGGCAGCAAATCTTCCACATCACTCACCCTGCCTTTCATTGCTGTAGTTCTCTCCCTGATCTTCTGGAGATACTGCTGCGGGAGAGTCACTGTTTCCCTCAGCCCTCCAAACTTTTATTTCAGATCATCCACAGAGGCAGTGCATTTATGGACTGTGTGCAGAATTTCACTAAGCGTGGGTTGTGCACTGTCCTCTGAAGGGGGGTCAAATAAGTCATACATGTGCTCTGCCTGGGAATCTAGTGGCACGGTGTCATCCAGATTGCCTGCTTCATACCTATTTTCCTGCTCATACCAGACTGTTTCATCACTATATTTGTGTCTGTTATTATGGTGTTTGCAAGTACACTGTTTGCTAGGTGTGCCAGAGGGGCTGGGACAGTTCTTGGGTTTGAGAGGCAGAGTACGGAACCAACTATACTTAAGCGGCTCCTCCGGGGGTAGCACTACACCTGCAAAAGCCAGCTTACACAGAGTGTTACTGCTAAAAGAAATGGCACGCAGTATTTGACTTTTTACACTGCCTGTGAGATTTTAGAAGTCTGTATGACAGGTTCTCTTTAAAACTAGACGTGAAAGATTCAGCTTTGGACAAACAGTAAATTGCAAAACTGTAGAACCACCGGTCCCGCAGATTTGCAGATTCATGCAGTTCTTTAAAAATTGCATTAATCAGCTGGGAAAAAGCAAAAATCTTGCCTTTGTCAATTTTTGGCAAAGCAGGCTTTTTTTGTTTTGTTTTATTTCTTCTTAGAAACAAGACTATTGCGGGGCGCATGCGCGGATGCCTGAGCGGGCGGATGTCCTAGCTTAGAGCTCCGCTCCGTGGGAGGACAGAACCGGAGGACTACGGGTCCCAGCAGCTCCGCAAACGGCACAAAACAATACCACAAGCTCCACCTAGACCACAGGCGAATAAACAATGGTTCTGCGGGGCACTAAACCAAAAGTTAAATCGTCCCTAGCTAAAACAGCTCCGGCCAGGCAGGCACTGAAGATGGCGGCGGCAGTCTCCTCACAAGCTACTACACAGAGCTGTAAGACAGCTCCCTCACAGGCTACTGAAGAAACAGCAGGCTCAGACTCAGATACTGAGGTAATTCAACTAGAAACTAATGCAGATATGTTTAAAAAATTTGAAACCATGTTACACAAAGCCTTAAAGAAAACTTCTGACAGAATTACTGACAAACTGACTAAAGAGATTAGGGAGCTGGGCCAAAGAACTGCTGAGCTAGAAATCAGAGTGGATGACCTGGATAGCCTTACATCACAAAATACCTCAGAGCTTGAAAATTTAAAGGAAGAGAATCTTTTTTTACAGTCACGTTTAGAAGACCAGGAAAATAGGGACAGACGGTCGAACCTGAGAATTAGAGGAATTCCTGAGACAGTCCTTGATCTACCAGCAACTATAACAGCTTTATTTCAAGAATTGCAGCCAGGCATACCTGTGGAAAGACTAGAACTTGATAGAGTGCACAGAGCTTTAGCCCCTCGCAAAGCAAATGGCCCACCCAGAGACATTATTGCTAAATTCCACTATTATAGAACCAAAGAGCAATTATTGGCGACTGCCAGGGACAAAGACTCCCTGCAATTCCAGGGTCATTCATATCAGCTTTTCGCCGATATATCTCCTCTCACAGTCGCCAAACGGCGAGCACTTAAACCCCAGCTACAAATCCTACAACAGCATCAAATTGCATACCAATGGGGATTTCCTTTTTCCCTAAGATTTACATTTCTGGAAACCAAATACATCTGTAGGTCTCCGGAAGATTTGCAATCTGCCTTGGTCAAAATGGGCATCGCTGACAAATCCACTCCAATTATTCATTCCCATAGACGTTCTGCCTCAAGATCGCCTCAGCAAAAAGATGTGACAACCTCTGCAGGAGCCTTTTCTTCTTCTCGACACCACTTAAACAAGAGAGGACGTTTTGAAAATCAAACCCCCTCTAATGAGGACTCTATGGACTGATGTACTAATTTAGGCCGTCCTGCTTCTACTTGCCCCCAGCTTTAATTGCTGGTTGAAAAATTCAAAATCTCCAATATCTTCACGCCGCTTCCTAACTTTCATACGGAAATTTTTTGCCAAAACTTGACCTTTCCTTCTACAAACTTTTTTTTCTTTTCAGAATTTTTTCAAATGTATTTACTAAGTCCTTGTGTCTTAGTATTAACACAAGGTTTTTTTTATCTTTAATCTGAATTCTTTTATTTCATTTATACTAGTAATTACACTAACAGTACAAAAAACTGTTTCTATGTATATTTTTATTTTTTTTTTATTTTTTTTCTAGGTCCTTAAACAAAGCGGACTTTCGGTTAATATATATTCCCTTTATAGACTCCCGTGGTCCTTCGGTACTGCTCCTCCCTCAGGAATTTCTTGCTGCCCCCTGTAACATCCTCAGATACCCGCCAGGATTATGCGGGTCTCTGACGATGGTTCTGGAACCTCACGGAGCATACATAATATGCACCGTAGACGTTCCTACACCCTATGTTGCTATCCTTACTTATCATTAATATGCTATTATAATAGGGTCGTTCGATTACCCTCTTCTTTTTTTACTTTCTTCCTTTTTGCTCCTTTTACTTCTCTCTCTCCCCAGGTGATGATCGTGTACTTGGAAGTAAGTTTTATCTTTACGTATAGAGTATCTAATACTACATAGACATGGTCCCTGTAAATGTTTTGTCTTTAAATGTACAAGGGTTTAATATCCCCCACAAACGTTCAAAAGCTATGCGCACTTTTCATGCAAAAAAGGCACATATTATATGCCTGCAGGAAACTCATTTTATAGATAAGGCTCATCCGAAATTTCTATCTTCTAATTATCCACAGTATTATGTTGCCTCAGCTTCTGTTAAACAAAGGGGTACCCTTATAGGTTTTCACCGCAGCACCCCATTTACTCTTGTGTCGCAACTGAATGATCCAGAAGGTAGATACATTTTGGTTACTGGTTATCTTGCTGACGCCCCTATTACAGTTGTCTCCTACTATGCCCCTAACAAACGACCATTAGCTTTTATGTCTCACCTATTTCAAACTATTGACACCCATAAATTCGGCACATTAGTCATTTGTGGAGACTCCAATGCTACAGTATTCCCCTTCCTAGACAAATCACCGATTACACCATATACGAATTCCGCCAAGATGACCCTACAACCCCTGCTTTCAACACACAAATTAGTAGACACATGGAGAGAACTAAATCCTACTAATAGGCGCTATACACATTACTCGTACCCACACAAATCTTTCTCTCGTATTGATCATATATTCGTTCCATCTAGTATTTTACCAGAAATACTCTCATCCAAAATCGTCCCATTACCATGGTCTGATCACTGTGCTGTTTTTACCACCCTTGCCTCAACTGTACCCAGATCCCACGATACTAATTGGAGTATTAATGATACCTTGCTAACTCATCCATCTCATAAACAGTTAATAGAGCAAATGTTATCTGATTACATCTCCTCTAACGATACAGACGATGTTTCTTCCTTAACGTTGTGGGAAGCCCACAAAACTGTGATTCGAGGAAACTTGATTCGTCTATCATCCTCACTCAAAAGGGAACGCAAACTTATGTTTGCAAAACTGGAAACTGTTTTCAACACATGCCACTCAACCTTCCAAACTTCACCGACTACTGCCAATCATACGAAACTTGAGAAAGCACGTCTTGACCTAGACCTTTTTTTAACTGACTCCGCTGACAAACTAATGCGTAAACGCCAACATATCCAATACCTCAAAGCCAACAAACCCGACACTCCTATGGCCCGTTGTTTAAAAACGATTCAAAAAGTACAGTCCTCCTTCAGGCTTAAGACTACAAGAGACGGATACACCAGTAACCCGGTTAAAATACTTGAAGTATTTCATTCCAAATTGACTAAAATATACTCCTCCAACCAAGAGTTTGATACTTCAAAAGCTGATAGCATGTTCTCTAATATAGACCTCCCTACCCTAGATCAACTACAACATGACAACCTAGAACGACCTATAACTACCTCCGAAGTCCTGTATGCAATAAAACACTTGAAACTTAATAAAAGACCAGGCCCAGACGGATTTTCAGCTTTATATTATAAGCAGTTTTCACATGTATTAGCACCTATTTTGACCAGAGCCTTCAATTCTTTACTTGAAAACCAATCTTTCCGTACAGAAACACTTACTTCTATTATAGTGATGATTCCTAAGCCACACTCAGACACTACTTCTTGGACAAATTATCGCCCTATATCCCTACTCAACCTTGACATAAAAATACTGGCTAAAATATTAGCCCCCCGTCTTAACAATGTCATTGGTCAATTAATACACCGAGATCAAACTGGCTTCATGCCAGAAAGACAGGCAGGTGACAACATCAGACGTGCTCTACTGCTCATAAACGCAGCTAAATCCAGACGCATTCCTTCATGCTTAGTATCCCTTGATATTAGGAAAGCGTTTGATTCTGTCACCTGGCCTTACATGCAGTATACACTACAGAAATGGGGAATTGGGAATAATTTCTTACAATGGATCTCCTCGTTGTATAATAGCCCAAAAGCTTACATTAAATATGCTGGCTATAAATCCGCTATGATGAACATCTGTAGAGGTACGAGACAGGGATGTCCCTTATCTCCCCTACTTTTCGCTCTTCTCATCGAACCATTAGCACAATCAATTAGGACAAATATAAATATCAAAGGTATTGAATTAGGTGGTTATCAACATAAAATATGTCTTTTTGCTGACGATATTCTCATATTCTTATCTCAACCACATATATCTGCCCCAAATTTACTGAACATACTAGATAAATTTGCTGCTGTCTCTGGACTTAAAGTCAACCCCACCAAATCGAATGTGCTCAATATCTCTTTAGAACAAGCTGAGCTCCTGCAACTCCAATCTACTTTACCGTTCCACTGGGTATCTAATCAGTTACCCTACCTAGGAGTTCAACTCACAATTTCACTCAAAGAATTATTTAGAGTTAACTATCTCCCTTTATTGAAACAGGTCACTAATTATATGAAACTATGGTCTTCTCTCCCCTTCTCTCTCCCCGTCTTGGTTGGGTAGGATTAATGCAATAAAAATGTCAATTCTACCAAAATTTCTTTACTTATTTAGGGTTTTACCTATCCCAATACCAGCCTATTTCTTTAGAATACTACAACGTAGGGTTATGGCCTTTATCTGGGGTAAAACCAAACCACGGATTCCATTAACCACATTATACCTTAGCAAATTGAAGGGTGGGCTAGGCTTACCAAACTTTGCTTCCTATTATTCTGCTGCACAACTCTCAATTCTTACGAAATACCACTCTATAGAAGAATCACCCCTTTGGTTGTTAATTGAATCTGTAGACTGCGATCCTATCTCTATTGCTAATCTTTTATGGATTCATCCCATGGATAGGACACATATTTCTAACCCCATCACAAAACACTCCTTATCTATATGGGATAAATTTGGTAAGCCTTCCAACCTCCAATCCCCACACAATCCTCTTCTCTCCTTCCTCGGGAACCCAGCCTTCTATCCAGCTTGGCGTTATCCGAAATCATTCTCTGTTTGGTCTACCTTAAAGTTATCGCGATTATATCAGTTATGTAATAACTCCAACATTCTGGAATTCCCAATATTATGTGACACGTACGGACTCCCAAGATCTGAAACCTTTAGATACTTGCAAATTAAAAATTTCTACACCCCGCTTCTAAATTCTGGTACATCACTTAATCAATTGTCTCAATTTGAGCGTATATGTAAAAGCGATCCACATGTTAGAGGTGTTATTTCGTTAATATATCAACAACTTACTACTCTTCCCAATGATATTTTACCCTCTTATGCAGAGAAATGGGCACTAGATATGAACCGGGTTTTTGACATTAATGACTGGTCTAATATATGGAATGCAACTAAAAGTTCTTCCCCGAATTGCTACGCTATTGAAACTAACTTTAAAGTCTTAGCAAGATGGTACCTGGTACCTTCTAGAATCGCCAAATTTTCCCCCGACATATCCTATTAATTGTTTCAGAGGTTGCACTTCCCAGGGTACCCAATTCCATATTTGGTGGCAATGCCCGGTGGCTCAAGAATTCTGGTCAAATATTTTCGCTATGGCTTCCAAAGCTCTAGAACGTTCTATTCCTCCGGATCCAGCCATGGCTCTGCTGAACCTGAAACCTTCTTCACTAACTCATCCTCAGTTTAAGCTATTTCTTCAGCTCAGCACAGCGGCCAAACAAACCATAGCCAAAGCCTGGAAATCCAATACCCTTATAGTAGCGGAAGCTAAGCACAGAATGAATAGAGCTTTGACCTACGCTAAAATGTCGGCCATAGAGGATAATAATATTGATAAATTTAAACAGATTTGGCAACCATGGGTAAAACATTATCTGCCCCCTGATTTCGACCAGTCACTACTGTTACCTCAATAGATCCTTGGTTTTCTTTCAGCAAATACCTTTCATTATCCTATTCGATGTGAAATCATCACCTGGAGAGACTCTTTTCTTCCTTCCCTTCCTTTCTCTCTTCTATCTCTTATTTTTTCATTATTATTGTCTCTATATCACATTTTCTATATTTATAACCAGCATGTTGAGTCGAACAAATAGTTTATTTTGCAGTTCAGAACACTGAAGTGATCAGGTTATGATCTTATTTCTAAATATTTATTCTTTAGTGAAAATAAGTATTACCTATATACTCCCGTTATTATGGTATACCTGTTCCATTTTCTTTTTCTTTTTTTTTATTTGCCCCCGCTTTGCCACAGCATGAACCCATATGGGGTGGCAAAGCGGTCTGGAGGCACGTCTATAATATCTCTGGATACGTTTTGAGATTAATTGCGGTATCCATGAGACTTTACCTTTTAGGCGCTTTTTTTTTCCGTCAGTGTTCGACTTATGCACATTTTATTTACATTGTAGTATTAATTAAACTCATGCTGAAATTTCAACTTATTTCTTTTCATGTTCCAACATGTATGCATTTGAATCTATGTGATATATACTGTTATTATTTTTTTTTATGTTTTTTATTGTTTCTGTTTCTTGTTTAAAATACAATAAAATCTTTGAACGAGAAACAAGACTATTGCTCAATCTATAAAGAGAACCTGTTACTGGTAATGAGCCTATATTTGCTACTAAATAGCTACATCAGCAATTTAGATGAATCACAACTCTTTCTGTGGAAACAAAAATATTTTTTGATTGCATTTATGCCCCTAGCTGTGAGGTACATATTCAGAAACTTAAATTTTTCCTTACTTTCTCTGAATATGTTTTTTCGAGTACACAAGGCCGAAAGTTATATATTGAAGTATACTTTTTAGTATCCAGCCAATTCAACTAGCTTGATGTACTCTTTCTATGTTACTATTATAAATCTGTGACATTCGCACCCAGTTGGGACCTGCTACCAGCTAAAAATATTCATATTCTGCAATGAAGCGACCCATTACGTTGCCAGTGTTTCCACAAACCACCTTAAGGCCCCTTTCACACTTGTGCGACTTCAAAGTCCCGCGATTTTGCGGCCATGATTTTTGCCGCAATATTTTGCCGCGATTTCAAGGAATGCCTGTGTAAGTGGCATCAAAATCGAACCAAAGTAGTGCAGGGACTACTTTGAAGTCGTACTAATATATGAATGGCTGTCATTGGAAATCATGGAGAACGACTTGTCATGCTACTTTGCAGTCCCAAATCGTGGGACAAGTCGTATAAGTGTGAAAGGGGCCTTAATGTAAACTAATCAGGTTATAAACAACCCCCTGGTGCATAATTTGCAAAAAACTCAGATCCAGTCTGTTCTGAGTTCTAATTATTGATCCATTGAGTTACACCATCTCGACTCTGATAATATAGAGAAGGCTAAGACACCTGTACTTCCTGTGACAACCATGTGTCTCTGCTCTTGACATACATCAGTAAGGTTGAGCTCCGGCGTGTTCGCATCGGGCATGTGCAGAGCCCGCCAGGAAGTTGGCACTGCAGCGCGCTAATCACAGGCAGTGAGACATTTTCCCGATGTGCCGCTGCAGAGATCGGGAAATGTCTCACTGCCTGTGATTAGTGCAGCGCGGACATCCTGGCGGGCTTTGCATGTGCCCGATGCGAACACGCTGGAGCTCATCCTTATACATCAGTGATCAGGGGAAGGGGTTTGAGATGAAGTTGACTGTTTGTTGACTTTGACAAAAGAAAAAAGTCAAAATTTGCATATCAGTACCAGCATAGTTTTGTCTACATAATATTTTGAGGAAGAAGGGGCGTGTGAGTGGGAAATAGATCATGTAGGAAATTAGCTCATGTTTTTCACTTCAAACGATGCAGTCCACTCATAAAATCTTTGTTTAGAGCTTTTCTTGCCCGCTTTTATTTTAAAGAACATTCATATAACAGAAACAAGTTACCCTTGTGGGCGTTATTCAGCTTTTCTCTGCTATAAGTACTCCTTCAGCCTCCTGGGTTATTGCTTCAGCATCACTGCTCTGGCCATCAGGTTTAGGACCTCAGCCTGTTCCTCTACAGACTTATGCAGCGTACACACGGTCAGACTTTCCGACAGCAAATGTGCGATCGGAGCTTGTTGTCGGAAATTCCGACCATGTGTAGGCTCCATTGGACAGTTTCCATCAAAATTTCCGTCGCACAAAATTTGAGATCTGGTTCTCAAATTTTCCAACAACAAAAACCATTTGCATAAAATTCCGATCGTGTGTAGACAATTCCGACGCACAAAGTGCCACGCATGCTCAGAATCAAGCATAAGAGCAGCACTGGCTATTTAACTTCATTTTTCATGGCTCGTCGTACATGTTGTATGTCACCGCGTTCTTGACGGTCGGAATTTCCGACCAACTTTGTGCGACTGTGTGTATGCAAGACAAGTTTGAGCCAACATCCCTCAGGAAAAAAAACATAGGATTTTGTTGTCGGAATGTCCGATCGTGTGTACGCGGCATTAGATTCCTGAGCACACATGCACCACTGTCTGTTGCCTTGCAGCCATACCGACCCCTTGGGAGAGTGGAGCCCTGAACTCTGCTCATCTTCCTTACAAAAACGATGCACATATTTGTACAATCTGTGTGCTGGTTACTGGCAAAACCTGGACCAAGGTTTGGAAATGTAGTCCCCCTGAAGTCTCTATGAAGTCTGTGAGCTTCAGGATCCATGCCAGGACTTCCTAGTCAGGACACTGAACAACCCACTTGCTGTGTACCAAAATCGCATCCTGAAGCCCCTCGACCTGTATAGATGAGAAACCCTGGGTGCCACTTTATTCTTCTTACCATAGTTATATTAATTTAGGTACTACAAAGTCTTTGCACTCTTTCTATGTCAAATGGTGTGATAAACAGCACAGAAGTCATCAATAGCCATAAAACAAAACATGGAACAGGTGTCCATACATCAAAAATTTTAAAGCAATTTCCTTATTCATTTAAAGGGAGTGTATAAGCAATATAGAAATGCTTAGGAAATTCTGAAGGTTGACCTCAATGCTTTTTTTTTTCCCCACAGGTTACAGTTTTCCACACCTTTCAATTAGATTGCTTACATCCTACTAGCCTTATCAATGCCAACTGTGCCAAATGATAACACTCACAGGCAATAGAAGGGAGAGGCTGCAGGGAAACACTGCAGGCTTATGGAGTGTGAGCTGGGCAGAGGAGCAGAAGTGAGCTGCTCGAAGCCTAGGTTCACATTTGTGGCGGCCGGGAAACTGTCAAATCAAATGCATCTCCTGACCCGCAGACAAAACCACGCTGCTTTTTAGCAGATGCGCTGGGGTGCCATTAGTTGTTAAATGGTCCCCTACCATTGGAAAATGCAGTGAATTTTCCGATTCGTAAAACCGCATGGTGCCACAGCACCATGCAGTTCTGTGCAGCCACGTTATTATAAAAGGGCCAGGGACTTCTTCCGCACATTTCCTGCAGGTACAACAGCCCATTAAATTGGATAGACTGCTATGCCCCTGCAAATGTGGCAGGCCGGACCCGTCACCCACAATAGTGTAAACCTAAGCGGAGTTCCACCCAAAAGTGGAACTTCCGCTCATTGCCCACCCCCCCCCCCCCCCCTCCGGTGCCACATTTGGCACCTTTCGGGGGGGATCAGGGACAGAATACCTGTCTTTTCACAGATATCCTGTTCCAACTTCCGGGAGCCTCAGTATTGACGTCACTGCCCGGGTTGCCTCCTCCTCCCTCCTCCTTCCCCGGCCGCCGGGCCAGTAGGAGAGAGGAGCGGAGCCTCGTGCCTACACAGTAGGGCTCCCGACATGAAGCAGTAAGGCTTCACTGATGGGTTCCCTTACTCGCAATGGAGGCGGCATGCACCCGACAGCTGATGGAAACATCAAATGCGGTGCCAACATTGCTGGACTCCGGGACAGGTAAGTGTCCGATTATTAAAATTCAACAGCTGCAGTATGTGCAGCTGCTGGCTTTTCATTTTTGCAGTGGTGGGCCCTCCGCTTTAATATCAAACTATGCAGTCTCCAAACATTGGGTCGCACATCAACGTCATCACATAGCTCCAAGGAGTTTATTAGACAGACAGCACACACTGCATCCTTCCACCTTAAGTCTGCCCCTTTAACCACTTCAATACCGCGTCATAGTCATATGACGCCCACAAGGTGGATCTCCCATCCTGGGTGGGCGTCATATGACGTCCTCGCATTCCTGGCCGCCTGGGGGGCGCGAGCGCCGCCGACGGCGCGCGCGCCCGCGGCATCGCTCGGAACCCGGTGCGAGTGCCCGGTGGCCGCGATGTCCGCCGGGCACCAGCGATTGCCCGTTAAAACAACGGGACCGTGCGGGACCGTGGAGCTGTGTGTGTAAACACACAGCTCCACGTCCTGTCAGCAGAGAGGAGACCGATCATGTGATCCCAGTACGGAGGAACACATGATCGGTCTCCTCCCCTTGAGTCCCCTCCCCCCACAGTTAGAATCACTCCTATAGGGAACACATTAACCCCTGCAGCGCCCCCTAGTGTTAACCCCTTCCCTGCCAGTCACATTTACACAGTAATCATTGCAATTTTATAGCAACGATCGCTGTGTAAATGTGAATGGTTCCAAAAATGTGTCAAAAGTGTCCGAAGTGTCCGCCGCAATGTCGCAGTCACGAACAAAAAAAATCGCAGATCGCCCCATTACTAGTAAAAAAAAAAATATATATAATTCAATAAATCTATCCCCTATTTTGTAGACGCTATAACTTTTGCGCAAACCGATCAATATACGCTTATTGCAATTTTTTTACCAAAAATATGTAGAAGAATACGTATCGGCCTAAACTGAGGAAAAAAATATTTAAAAAAAAAATGGGATATTTATTATAGCAAAAAGTAAAAAATATTTCGTTTTTTTTCAAAATTGTCGCTCTTCTTTTGTTTATAGCGCAAAAAATAAAAACCGCAGAGGTGATCAAATACCACCAAAAGAAAGCTCTATTTGTGGGGAAAAAAGGACGTCAATTTTGTTTGGGTGTAACGTCGCACGACCGCGCAATTGTTAGTTAAATCGACGCAGTGCCGAATCGCAAAAAGTGCTCTGGTAAGGAAGGGTGTTTAAAAGCCCTGTATTGAAGTGGTTAATGCATTTCACCCATCTGGACTTGGTCGACGTAGAGTCTGCCCATTGTAGGTGTAGATCTTGATTGCAGTGCTACAGAAAAATTAAATACATGCTAGGGAAAATGACAAGTTAAAAACTCTCTTCTGTTTCCTGCTTTTGACATAGTTCACCGCTGGCACGCATGTGACACCCACTGTCACATAAATCAGCGCTGTAATCACCACTGTGTCATTTATAATTGCAGGTACCGGGGAGGTCATCACTGGAACCACAGAACACACCAGCTACATATTTACAATCACAGGTTCACTGCCATTCCTGACACAGCATGACATGTAAGGTATTTTATATAACTTTGCACATAGAGATAAGATAAACATGTTTATAGGAGAAACATGTCATTTTCTTTTCTTGCATAGTGCAACAAATACAAAGGTTATTTTTTCAGTAAACACAGGGTATGCTTTATATAGGCCTTAGACATTTTAACGAAGACCTGTTCTGTGGAAGTTGTGCTTAACCACTTGCCTACTGTGCACTTAAACACCCTTCCTGCCCAGACCAATTTTCAGCTTTCAGCGCTCGCGCACTTTCAGTGACAATTGCGCGGTCATGCAATGCTGTAACCAAATGAATTTTTTATCATTTTGTTCGCACAAATAGAGCTTTAGTTTGGTGGTATTTATTCGCGACTCTGTTTTTTATTTTTTGCGATATAAGCGAAAACATAGCGGAAATTTTGAAAAAAAAAACAATATTTTCTCCTTTCTTTTTTAAAAGAAATCCAATAAAATCAAATTTTGTCATAAATTTAAGCCAAAATGTATTCTGCTACATGTTTTTTGTAAAAAAAAATTCCGTTAAGTGTATAATAATTGGTTCGCGTGATCACGGACATATGTACGCAAATGATCATGTAAAAGGGGTGTGCAGGTGATCACGGACATATGTGTGCAGATAATCATTGGCACATGTGATTTTAGTGGGACATATGTGAGGGACATGTGTTTTTATTATTTGGGGACATGTGTGTTTTGGGGACATGTGTGTTTTGGGGACATGTGTGTTTTACTGTGGGGACATGTGTGTCTTACTGTGGGGACATGTGTGTTTTACTGTGGGGACGTGTGTTTTACTATGGGGGACCCTAGACTGGTGATCAGTGAGTAAAAAAACATCTCATACTCACTGATCACCAGCCGGCTGCAGCGATCCGCTCTCCTCTCCTCACCGACGACTTCCGTGTGAGGAGAGGAGGGCCAATTGCCTAGCAACCGGCTGTTTGTTTACATCACATGACAGCCGTGATTCGTCACGGCCGTCATGTGATCAGGAGGGCCAATCACCGTGCCCTCCTGCCGATTCGAGATGCGCCGTGTCCGGGTGACACGGCCGCATCGGGATCGCGCCGCTGCGCGGGCACGCGCGCGCGCGATCCCTCTACTTCTGAAGGACATTCCTGAACGTCCTATCAGAAGTAGACGGCTCCCACCCGGCCGTATATCTACATTGGCCGGGTGGGAAGTGGTTAATAAAAGGCATGCAGAGTACTAGTCACCATTATTACCGTATATACTCGAGTATAAGCTGAGTTTTTTTTAGCACATTTTTTTTGTGCTGAAAGTTCCCCCCTCGGCTTATACTCGAGTCAATCACTTTTCTGCAGCAGAGAATGACATTTTCCAACCCGACTTTGGGACCTTGTATCTCTGGGCCACTTAGTGCTAGGAACCCCAAATTTGGTGTGCAAACCCAGTGGAACTAGCACTACAACATATCCAAATTCGAGATACAGGGCCCCAAAGTTGTTCAACTGTGTCCATCTGCAGCAGTGTCATTTCGGGACCCTTTGAGTCCAGAGACCCCAAATTTGGCTGCAGCTAGGGGGCATCTAGAAACCCTTAAAGCGGTTGTATAGTCCAAAAAATGACTTTTACTTACAGATAAGCCTATAATAAGGCTTACCTGTAGGTAAAAAAAATATTTCCTAAACCTGTACGGTTTAGGAGATATTCCCTGTGCAATGCACCGCTGACTGCAGCGGCGCATGCGCACAGGGGATTCTTGGCTGAAAGGCCGGCAGAATCCGAACCCTGCCGGGAAGAAGTCTCCCGTGCGTATGCGCGGGAGTGACGACATCGCGGCTCCAGCCACTCACAGCGCTGTAGTCGGGATACCCGGAAGACACGCCGAGGCATCATGTCAGCTACCTCGGCGTGGAGCAGGTGAGTCACCGACGCCTCGTTCTAAGGTAAGTATTTCACAATGCGCTAGTATGCGGTGCATACTAGCCCATTATGCCTTTTCCCTTACAGGTGTGTTAAAAAAAAAAAGTTTCAGCGGGTTTACTCTCGCTTTAACTACCAAGTTTGAAGTTCGGGGGACCTATGGCTGCAAATGGGCACAGTGAGGCTGCAAATGGGCATTGTTGACCCTCTTTTACACTTACAGTAGCTGCGCATTTCTCACCCTAGGCTTATACTCGAGTCAATAAGTTTTCCCAGTTGTTTGTGGTAAAATTAGGTGCCTCGGCTTATATTCGGGTCGGCTTATAGTTCTTTCAGAGATTGATGGGGTTTTCTTAAGCAATCAGCCATTGGGGCATTCTTCCCACTTACCACCAATGAGCATTTTTAGTATTGACCACAAGGGGGCCTCTCTCCAGAAGACCACATGTAAGAGGACATTTCTCAAATTATTATTATTATTATTATTATTATTATGTGAGGACATGCTAAATGTTTTCACTTTTTTCATTATTAAAAATACATATTTTGTCATGTAGAGCACTAAGTATGCCACATTCATTATTCTTTGATTTACTCCTATGTCTCAAAATGCTCCTCAATGTACCATGAGTTCTGGATACTGCAATAATTGGCAAGGGTTCTCTGAGACTGAAAAGCCTTTCACACTGGGGCGATGTGTAAAGCGGCACTTTGGCACCACTAGCAGGGCGCTTTTAACCACCACAGAAGGGGTTTAAAGCGCACGTTTAGAGCTGCTTTCAATTCGCTTTTAAGGTGCTTTGAAAGCGGTACCCATTATTTGAATGGGCATGGGAGGTGGAGGAGCAGTGTATACACCACTTTCACACCGCCCCAAAGATGCTGATTGCATTACTTATTTTTTCTGTCCTGCAAGTGCACCACCTCAGTGTGAAAGCACAGAAGAGGCAGTTTACAGGCGCTATTTTTAGCGCAAAAACGCCTGTAAATCGTCTTAGTATGAAAGGGGTCTTACACCATGTGAGTGATGCTGAACAAAGGTTGAAGGACCCTTTTCACACCTAGCGCCAGTTTGCGGGGGGTAGCGTGCTGTGGCGTAACTAGAACCTTCAGGGCCCCGATGCAAGAAACCATGGAGGGCCCCCCTGATCCCCGGCCAGGGCCCTTCCCACTGAACCCAGGGGCAGAAGGACCTTGATAGGAGGGGGAATGCCCCCCCCCATCCAGGTGTTCAGGGGCAACATGTGTGCTATTGCAATTGTGACCCCTTTAGTTATACCCCTGGAATGAGTGGCAGCGGTGTTGGTGGGGGATGGGATCAGTGTTGGTTGGGGAGGGATAGGATCAGTGGCATCGGTGGTGTGGGGATGGGATCAGTGGCAGCGGTGAGGGAGACATGGGATGAGTGGCAGCGGTGGGGGGGATGGGATCAGTGGCGGCAGTGGTGGTTGGGTGGGGATGGGATCAGTGGCAGCGGTGGTGGTGGGGGGATGGGATGAGTGGCAGCAGTGAGGGGGGATGGGATCAGCGGCAAGGGTTGTGGTTGGGGGGGGGGGTGTGATCAGTGGTAGGGGGATTGAATGGGATGAGTGGCAGAGGTGGTGGGGGGAATCAGTGGTAGTAGGGGTGGTGTGGGGGGTATCGGGGTATCAGTGGTAGTAGTGGTGGTGGTGTGGGGGATCAGGGGCAGTAGTGGTGGTGGTGGGGGGGTATCAGTGGCAGTAGTGGTGGTGTGGGGATCAGTGGCAGCAGTGGTGGTGGTGGTGTGGGGGGGTATCAGTGGCAGCAGTGGTGTGGGGGGGTATCAGTGGTAGTAGTGGTGGTGGTGGTGTGGGGGGGTATCAGTAGTGGTGGTGTGGGGATCAGTGGCAGTAGTGGTGGTGGTGTGGGGGGTATCAGTGGCAGCAGTAGTGGGGTGGGGGATCAGTAGCATCCGTGGTGTGTGGGGGGGAATCAGTGCAGTAGTGGTGGTGTGGGGGGTATCAGTGGCAGCAGTGGTGGTGTGGGGGGAATCAGTGCAGTAGTGGTGGTGTGGGGGGTATCAGTGGCAGCAGTGGTGGTGTGGGGGGAATCAGTGCAGTAGTGGTGGTGTGGGGGATCGGTGGCAGCAGTGGTAGTGGTGGTGTGGGGGGGTGTCAGTGGCAGCAGTGGTGGTGGTGGTGTGGGGGGGTGTCAGTGGCAGCAGTGGTGGTGGTGGTGTGGGGGGGTGTCAGTGGCAGCAGTGGTGGTGGTGGTGTGGGGGGGTGTCAGTGGCAGCAGTGGTGGTGGTGGTGTGGGGGGGTGTCAGTGGCAGCAGTGGTGGTGGTGGTGTGGGGGGGTGTCAGTGGCAGCAGCAGTGGTGGTGGTGGTGTGGGGGGGGGGGTGTCAGTGGCAGCAGTGGTGGTGGGGGGGGGGTGTCAGTGGCAGCAGTGGTGGTGGGGTGGTGTGGGGGGGTGTCAGTGGCAGCAGTGGTGGTGGTGGGGGGGGTGTCAGTGGCAGCAGTGGTGGTGATGGTGTGGGGGGGTGTCAGTGGCAGCAGTGGTGGTGATGGTGTGGGGGGGTGCCAGTGGCAGCAGTGGTGTGGGGGGGGGGGAATCAGTGCAGTAGTGGTGGTGTGGGTGGGGGTATCAGTGCAGTAGTGGTGGTGTGGGTGGGGGTATCAGTGCAGTAGTGGTGGTGTGGGTGGGGGTATCAGTGCAGTAGTGGTGGTGTGGGTGGGGGTATCAGTGCAGTAGTGGTGGTGTGGGTGGGGGTATCAGTGCAGTAGTGGTGGTGTGGGTGGGGGTATCAGTGCAGTAGTGGTGGTGTGGGTGGGGGTATCAGTGCAGTAGTGGTGGTGTGGGTGGGGGTATCAGTGCAAGCAGTGGTGGTGTGTGTGTGGGGGGGAATCAGTGGCAGCAGTGGTGGTGTGTGTGTGGGGGGGAATCAGTGCAGTAGTGGTGGTGGTGGTGGTGATGTGGGGGTATCAGTGGCAGCAGTGGTGTGGGGGGGGATCAGTGCAGTAGTGGTGGTGCGTGGTCAGTGGTGGTGTGGGGGGTATGAGTGCAGTAGTGGTGTGGGGGGGAAATCAGTGGCAGCAGTGGTGTTGGGGGGGGGGAATCAGTGCAATAGTGATGGTGTGGGGGTCAGTGCAGTAGTGGTGGTATGGGGGTATCAGTGCAGTAGGTGTGGTGGGGTATCAGTGCAGTAGTGGTGGTGTGGGAGTCAGTGCAGTAGTGGTGGTATGGGGGGGGGGGGTATCAGTGCAGTAGTAGTGGTGGTGTGGGGGTATCAGTGCAGTAGTAGTGGTGGTGTGGGGGGTATCAGTGCAGTAGTAGTGGTGGTGTGGGGGGTATCAGTGCAGTAGTGGTACTGTGGGGATCAGTGGCAGTGTTGATATTGAGGGATAGGTTCCCCCTCCTTGCTGGGTCTTGCTTGGGCGAACAGAGATGATGGGCAGGGCCTGTGAGTGCAGGCGGAGCCGGAGAAGATGGACAGGGACTGTGCCCGTGAGTGCAGGCGGATAGTATGGGTGGAGAGGTTGGGCGGAGAGAATGGGCGAAGCGGGCAGGGACTGTGCCCCTGAGTGTGGGATGAGAGGATGGGCGGAGCAGTGCCAGTGCAGTGTGCCCATGAGTGCGCTCGGGGGAGGATGGGCGGAGCGGCCAGAGAGGATGGGCGGAGCGGACTTCCCAGTGTACTGTACTGTACTGTACTGTACTATCTCCCAGGTGGCGGCGGCGGGCCCCCCTACAGTGGCGGATCCGAGTGCCCAGTCGCAAATGCGACTGGTGCGACCCTAGTAATTCCGCCACTGGTAGCGGGGCTCTTTTAACCCCAAAGAAAGGGTTATCAAGGGGTTAAAAGCACCCTACCGCCAAATCGCTTTTCAGGCACTTCGGAAGAGCTGCTATATCATTTCAGTGGGCAGAGCGTTTTGGGAGCGGTGTATACAGCACTCCCAAACCGCCTCAATGAAGCTGCTAGCAGGACTTTTTTTCCCATCCCGCAAGTGCACTGCCCCAGTGTGAAAGCCCTCACACTGGGGAGGCTTGAGAGGCACTATTTTTAGCACTAAAAACGCCTGAAAAACACCTCAGTGTGAAAGCGTTTTTTTTTTTTTTTTTTTTGACAGCTTCAATTGCAGGGACTTCATTAAGGCTCTGTTTCCACTACTGCGAGTTGTTGTGCGAATTGACACATGTGAAGTCGCATGACAAGTCAAAATCCATGTGTTTCAATGGTCCCCGTTCTAATTGGTGCGACTCAATTTGCAGTGACTCCAAAAAAGGTTTTTGTACTATGTTTCCCAACTTCAGTGCAGCTTGTTCCCCCATGGTTCTCACCAGTCGCATGACATTGCATCAAAAACCGCATTGCAAAGTTGCACTGTAAATTGCGTGACTTTAGGGTCGCAATAGTGGAAACCTAGCCTTACACTTCAGCTGTCAACAGGGGAACCCTATTGACAGCTGAATGAGTAATCGATTAAGGATGTGACGCCCCGATCCTTAACAACCGATAATTGACGTTTTTTTTTTTTTACATTCCAGCTGTCAGTGGGGGCATCCCGCTGACCGCTGAAAGAACCGAGCCTGAAAATATCGGTTTCAGGTATCGGAGCGCTTGTACGAGTACCAATACTTGTGCAAATCCTTAGAAGTGGCACCGATACCAGTATCGGCACAAACCTAGTTTTTGGGCTTTTTTTTGTCCTGTGCACGCTCTCTATTCTTTATTGATGCAACTCATTGCTATTAGGGCGAGAATTGCACAGGAATTCAATCCGCATTTCTGTGCGACCCAGTGCGGTGCAATTTTCACTCTCTTAATATAAAGGGGTTGAAATTGCACTGGATCGCACAAAAAGTAGTGAATGCACTACTTTTCAAAAATGCACTGCACCAAATTGCATGATACTGCTGTACCATGCAACCTGTTGCAGACAAAGGCACGGGGTTTGCGCTGCATTTGGGGTGTCATTAGGACTATATTGACACCCATAGCAGATCACACAGGGTTAGTGCATTTTGAACATGGTGCAGGAAACGTGAGTTTTCCACACTGCGTTCTGGTGTGAACGAGCTGTAGAGTGAGCAGTACTGTTATTTATGGTGACATGCTCTGCCCTATTTGTACAATTTCCATAGAGCTGAATAGGTCTTCAGGGTAGCTGTGTAGTCCATCTCAGGGGTGAGCAGGAAAGAGTGGCTACGTTCACATACACAAGGAGGCATGGAGAATGAATATAGCCACCCTAGAACACAAGTCTGAACAGCAGAAAAAAAGTTTGCATTTGAGAACAATTTGAAAATGAAATAAAGAAAGAGTGACAGAAGGTACATTCTAGTTATATTATCTAAAACATAGTAGGTCTTTATTTTTTTGAGTTGATACGCTGTAAGCATTTATATAACCTTCTATCTTTCCTAAGGCTCGATTCACATCTATGCATTTTGCTTTTGAGCGTTTTTGCAGTGCTTTTTGCGGTGCTTGCCGCGTTTTTGGACACGTGTTTTTACCGCGTTTTTTTTTTTTTTTACACTGTGGTTCCTTAGCAACCAGCTATATACAGTGTAAAAAATGTAAATTAAATAAAAAAACGCAAAACGCAAATCGCTGCAAAATCGCTGTAAAAACGCGGCGGCACTTGCATTTTGGATGCGGGTCAATTGACTTATATTACATGCAAAACGCTGCATTTTGAATGAAAAAGAGTCCCAGACCCTTTCCAAAAACACAGAGGCACAAAAATGCATTGATGTGAACATGTTCCATAGGAACCCATGTTAAAAAATTTCCCTGCATTTCTGCAAAATGCATCAAAAAAGCGCTAGTGTGAATGGAGCCTAAAGGAGCATTCTTTGCAAAAAATGCTATAGTCTAACGTTATGCAGGTATTCACTATATGCATTTTTTCTTCCACGTGTCTTTATGATTTTCTCCTTGTTAACATGCAGGCCAAGTTGTGCAGCAAAAGAAACAGAGGTTGGGACAGATTATAAAAGCTGGCACATGGTAAAATCTCATTGCATCTGTCAACTACTGTATGTAGTACAAGGCTCTGCCCGATTGTATACAATACAAATGGAATGTTTAGAAGAGTTCTTACATTACAAATTTGTTGGTAAATCTAAAGCTCACTGTGGAAATGAATATATGTTCGTCTCTTTTAAATACCACTAATTAGGCTTTGTTTAATGGATACAAGTTGAATTGTTTAGGGAAGCCTTCATGATACATAGTTTTAGGACCTCTAAAATAGATTGTGCAGAGAATATAAAATTAGACAGATCAGGACCCCAGTAAGCTTTAGGCTCGATTCACATCTTTGCATGTTGCTTTTGAGTGTTTTTGCAGTGCTTTTTGCGGTGCTTGCCACGTTTTTGGACATGCGTTTTTACCACGATTTTGCAGCGTTTTTTATTTTTTTTTATTTTACACTGTGGTTGCTTAGCAACCAGCTATATACAGTGTAAAAACAAATAAATAAAATAAAAAAACACAAAACGCAAATTGCAGAAAAATCGTGGCAAAAACGCGGCACTTGCGTTTTGGATGCAGGTCCATTGACTTCTATTACATGCAAAACGCTGCATTTTGCATGAAAAAAAGTCCCTGACCCTTTCCAAAAACGCAGAGGCACAAAAATGCATTGATGTGAACATGTTCCATTGGAACCCATGTTAAAAAATGTCCCTGCATTTCTGCAAAATCCAAAAACGCATTAGTGTGAATCAAGCCCAAATCGCCAAAGTGCTAAAAGACAAACTATCCGTCAGATTCTCTCACTTTTATTTTTAGAGGTGCACTGTTTACATGGGCTGCAGACAGCTTACTAAGACGACATTCCTAAGACGACATTCCTAGCTTCTGCAGCTGTACAGAGGACACCAGCACTTTATTGCTTGCAAAGCTTTTACGGTGACAGGTTTTAAAAGCATTAAAAGCATTAAAAGCATTTTGACGTCATTTCTGAAAGGTTTGCTTTAAACACAGGTATTCATTTATCTTTTTTAGTTCAGCATATGGTCACTTATAACTAGATAACCATTTGAATATTGACAGTTAGCAGTAGGGATGGGCCGAACACCCCCGGGTTCGGTTCGCACCAGAACCTTCGAACAGACCGAAAGTTTGTGCGAATTTTCGAACCCTATTCGTTACAATGGACGCGAACGTTCGAAATCAAAAGTGCCAATTATAACGGCCAATATGCATGTTAATGTCATAAAACAGGTTTGGGGACCCGGGTCCTGCCCCAGGGGACATATATCCATGCAAAAAGAACTTTTAAAAACTGACGTTTTTTCGGGAGCAGTCATTTTAATGATGCATAAAGTGAAAAAAAAAAAAAAAAAAGTGAAATATTCCTTTAAATATGGTACCTGCTTGCGGCTTTAATGTCATGTCTTGTCCTGGCAATATGGCTGAAAATCCTTGAGAAAAATGGCATGGCTACCCCATCACTACCCCCCCCCCCCCCCCTCCCCAGCCCCTTTGGGTCTTGCATGGATATTAAGGGGAACCCCGCACCCAAAATAAAACCCTATACCTACAACCCTATATACTCTGAACAGCAGTCGGTGCAAACAAGACAGGGACTGTAGGTTTGTTCTTAAGTAGAATCTGAACAGGTACATTTTTAAGTGTAGCTCCATCCAAAAAAAATATCTATTTTTAAGCTTTTTGGAGAACATAGGGAGGGGTTATCACCCCTGTAACATTTGTTTTGCTGTCTGTGCACCTGTTCAGAACATTTCACCTCACTTTCCGTCCCAATGACAAATGTTTTTGGAAAAGTGGGGTTTTTATTGAAACAAGGATTGGTGATAAAGCATCAGTAGAGAGGAGATACCTTTTTCCCAAATTAAATGTAACAGGATAGAATTTCCCTTCCTAGGGGTAGATTTCCTCTCACTTCCTGTTTTCACCTTCTGTTTGCAAGTAGGAGTCGTTTCTAAGTTGGATGTTTGAAAGTAGGGGCCTGCCGTATATACTCTGCAGAAATTTGCCCCATTAGATGTTGGTGTAGCCACAACACTGTAAGCCCTCACAGTTACTCTTGGTGGGCACAGGAATTGGCCCTGCTGTTAATTATTAGATCAAGATTTGTAATTGCATGCACCTGTTGAACAGGGCAGAAAAATTGGGCCTTTGGTGGTGGTGGTGGGCGGTGTTGCCACAAGACTGTAAGCCCTCACAATTACTCTTGGTGGGCACAGGAATTGGCCCTGCTGAGAATTATTAGATCAAGATTTGTAGTTACACGCCCCTGTTAAACAGGGGCTGAAAAATTGGGCCTTTGGTGGTGGACGGTGTTGCCACAAGACTGTAAGCCCTCACAGTTACTCTTGGTGGGCGCAGGAATGGGCCCTGCTGAGAATTATTAGATCAAGATTTGTAGTTACACGCCCCTGTTAAACAGGGGCTGAAAAATTGTGCCTTAGGCACTAGTGCTGGTGCCACAACACTGCAACCCCTCTCAGATACTGTACTTGGAGCACAGCAGTCTGACCTGTTGCGAAGCATTGCTTAAAAAATTGTAATTACACGCCCCTGTTAAACAAAGGCTGAAAAATTGGGCCTTAGCCACTGGTGCTGGTGCCACAACACTGAAACCATAAAAAATTGTAATTACACGCCCCTGTTAAACAGGGGCTGAAAAATGTTCTTCCAAGCTATCAAGGAATGGATCATTGAGGAGGAAGAGGATAGTCAGTGAACATAACAGGACAGTCACTCAGCATAGGCAGTCTTAAAGGGATGTGACATTATAAAGTATTCAGTTATATCCGCTTCAGGTGCCTGGTAGCTGGTGGTGATCCAAGACTGATTCATCTTTATGAAGGTCAGTCGATCAACTGAGTCGGTGGAAAGGCGCACCCTGTGATCGGTGACAAAGCCTCCAGCAGCACTGAATGTGCGTTCGGAAAGAACGCTGGATGCAGGACAGGCCAGTAGCTTAATTGCATACTGTGCAAGCTCTTGCCAGTGATCCATACTCAAGACCCAGTAAGCCAGAGGATTTTCGGTGGGAAAGGTGTCCAAGTCTGACCTTGCCCCTAGGTATTCCTGCACCATGTATATCAGACGCTGGCGATGGTTGCTGGAACCGATCATACCTTGGGGCTGCGGACTAAAAAATTGTCAGAACGCATCGGTCAGACGTCCACCTTCCCCACCGCTCCTTCTGCTACTGACCTAAGCCCCAGCAACTCGTCGTCCAGGACCAGGAGTTTGTAACCTCCCAGTCTCTGGGAACGAGTTGCACAGACCTTTCTGCAAGGCCTCCCTGAGATGTCTCATCCTCTGCTCCCTCTGCGACGGCAAGATAAGGTCTGCAACCTTACCCTTGTACCATGGATCAAGGAGAGTGGCCAGCCAGTAATGGTCCCTCTCCTTGATCCGAAGAATACGAGGATCCTTCCGCAGGCTTTGCAGGATCAGGGAGGCCATGCAACGTAGGTTAGCTGAGGCATTCGGTCCTGAGTCTTCTGGGTCACTGAGGACGACATGATCGGCAGCCACCTCCTCCCAGCCACGTACAAGTCCACTGGTTTGTTGGGACTGTAAATCATTCCTAAAAGACTGCTGCTGCTGAGTGCCAGGCTCCACCTCCATGCTCACACAATCCTCCTCCTCCTCCTCTTCTTGTGTGATGGGTGGGAGAGAAGGAACACTGTCTGGATAAAGGGGGCCTTGAGAGGCAATGAAGTCCTCCTCTTCCTGCCTCTGTTCTGCCTCAAGTGCCCTGTCCATTATCCCACGCAGTGTATGCTCCAACAGGTGGACAAGAGGTACAGTGTCACTGATGCATGCACTGTCACTGCTCACCATCCTCGTGGCCTCCTCAAATGGTGACAGGACATTGCATGCATCCCTGATCATGCTCCACTGGTGTGGGGAAAAAATCCAAGCTCCCCTGACCCTGTCCTGGTGCCGTAGTCGCACAGGTACTCATTGATGGCCCTCTGCTGCATGTGCAGTCGCTGCAGCATGGCCAACGTTGAGTTCCACCTGGTGGGCATGTCACATATAAGGCGGTTCTTGGACAGGTTCAACTCCTTTTGCAGCTCAGCCAGCCGAGCACTGGCATTATACGATTGGCGGAAATGCACACAGACTTTCCTGGCCTGCCTCAGGACATCCTGTAAGCCTGGGTACCCGCCCAAGAACCGCTGCACCTCCAGGTTGAGAACGTGAGCCATACAGGGCACATGGGTCAGCTGTCGCTGTCGCAGGGCGGAGAGGAGGTTGGTGCCATTGTCAGAAACCACCATTCCTAGCTTAAGCTGGCGTGGCGTCAACCACCTCTCGGCCTGCCCCTGCAGAGCTGCCAGAACCTCTGCCCCAGTGTGGCTCCTGTCCCCCAAACACACCAGCGCAAACACGGCATGGCATCTTTTTGCCTGCGTACTTGCGTAGCTCCTTGTACGCCTACGGAGCACCGCTGGTTCCGAGGACAGAGCACTCAAAGAGGCCATGGAGGAAGAAGAAGAGGAGGGGGTGGAAGAGAGAGGTGTGTCACAACCAGTAGTAGCATTTTGGAGGCGTGGTGGTGGAACAACCTCCAACACTACTGCACCTTGTCCTGCATCCCTCCCAGCTGCCAAAAGAGTGACCCAATGGGCCGTGAAAGACAGGTAACGTCCCTGTCCATGCCTGCTGGACCATGAGTCAGCGGTAATATGCACCTTACCGCTGACCGCCCTGTCCAGCGAGGCATGGACATTGCCTTCCACATGCCGGTAGAGAGCCGGAATCGCCTTCCGTGAGAAAAATTGGCGTTTGGGAACCTGCCACTGAGGAACCGCACATTGAACAAACTCACGGAAGGGGGCGAGTCTACCAACTGAAAAGGCAGCAGTTGAAGTGCTAGAAATTTAGCCAAGCTAGCATTCAACCGCTGGGCATGTGGATGGCTGGGAGTAAACTTCTTTCGACGGTCCAGCAGCTGGGGCAGGGAAATTTGCCTGGTAGAATCGGACGTCGGTGTACTGCTAACAGAGTGCCCGCAAGTACTTGGCTGTGACACACCTAATTCTACACCTTCATTCCTCTCAGAGCAGCTTTCAGAGAGGACTGAAGATATAGTGGGGTTGGAGATCCCAGCTGATGAGGAGCAAGGAGAGGTCCGCTTTGTTCTTTGGTGTGCGTCTTTAATGTGCGCTTGCCAACGAGCTGCATGGCAGGTCGACATATGTCTGGTCATGCTTGTGGTGCCCAAGCGGCTGATGTTTTTGCCACGCGAGATTCGCTTGAGACATATGTTGCAAATAGCAGTGGTGCGATCTGATGCACTAGTCTCAAAAAAGGCCCACACCAAAGAACTTTTGTGATAACGTGCAGAGGCAGCGCCCTGCACAGGCGGAGCTCTGCGGTGTGATTCAGTTGGTGTGCTGGCCTCTAGCTGGCCTCCGGAGGGCATCCTGCCTCGTTGGACATGTGCCGCCTCCTCCTCCTCCTCCTCCTCCTCCTCTCTCCCTTCAGGCACCCACGTGGAGTCAGTAACCTCATCATCCCCTCCCTCTTCACCACTGGAGCAAACCTGGCAGTAAGCTGCAGCTGGTGGAACATGACTGCAAGATTGCTGTCCTTGAGCATCCACTCTCTCTGCGCTCTGCTACTGCCTTCCTCTAGCTGCGTATCATCATCCGAGCCTTAAAAACGTTGGGCATCCTCCTGGAGCATGTACCCAACACTGTGCTCAAACAGTTCGGGAGACTCCTCAGGAGGACATGGTAGGTCTAGGGAAGGGGTGCCTGATGATGCCATTGAGTACGCGTTGGCAGCTGCTTTGCCAGTACCCTGAGCATGGGTGAGAGGATGAGGAGGATGAGGAGGGCTTGGTCATCCATTCTACTAAGCCTTCGGCATGATGCGGCTCAACATGTCCAGCTGCCGAAAACAAGGACAAGCGTGTCCCATGGCCACGTGCTGATGACGATGCACGACCACGTCCACGACCAGCACTGTTGTCTCTAGACACAGAGCCTGCTTGCCCTGTGTTCTTGCCTCGGGACTGTCTGCCTCTCCTTGGCGGTCTTCCAGGCATTGTAGTGGGTAGTGTATTATTGTGCTGGAGTCACACAGCACATACACTAACTCCTGCAGATGGCTGCCTTAGATGACAGCAACAGGGCCTTACGGCAGATAGAGGCTGCCTTAGATGACAACAACTGGGCCTTACGGCAGATAGAGGCTGCCTTAGATTACAACAACTGGGCCTTATAGCAGATAGAGTGGCTGAGGTGGTTTTATGTGTGCTGTACTAACACAGCACAAACACACACGCTAGCTCCTGGAGATGCCTGGCTGCCTTAGATGACAATAACTGGGCCTTACGGCAGATATAGGCTGCCTTAGATGACAACAACTGGGCCTTATAGCAGATAGAGTGGCTGAGGTGGTTTTATGTGTGCTGTACTAACACAGCGCACACACACACACACGCTAGCTCCTGGAGATGCCTGGCTGCCTTAGATGACAATAACTGGGCCTTATGGTAGATATAGGCTGCCTTAGATGACAACAACTGGGCCTTATGGCAGATAGAGAGGCTGAGGTGGTTTTATGTGTGCTGTACTAACACTGGGCCTTAGGCAGGCTGCCTTAGATGACAACTGGGCCTTATGGCACGCTACTAGCTCCTATAAATGCCTAATAGTATAAAGGTGATACTGCAATGCTGTACTAACAGCACGCACACACCAGACTAATCCCCCGAATCACAGCAGTTAGACTCAGCAGCAGATAATGTCACCACTCAGCACAGCAGAATGTAGAACACAGCACAGCACTGCAGATACTGTCAGCAGAAGTGCAATCAGCAGAATGAATATAAATTCAAATGTGTCAGCAATGAATCAGCATCAGCAATGTACAACTGACTGTCTGTATCACAGTTACCGGAACAGAGTGCACTAGGCCGCCGGCGCGGCGTCCTTTTATAGAGTGGGGCGTGTACCAACGCCCCTGAGCTATAATTGGCTACAGGCGTCCTGCCTGTAGCCAATTATTGCTCTCCTCGCTGCCAGCGCTGTGATTGGCCAAGCATGCGGGGTCACAGTGCATGCTTGGCCAATCATCAGCCAGCAATGCACTGCGACTGGCGCAATGCATTGCGGGCTGCTCGCATCACACGAATGTGATGCGAATGGCCCAAATAGTTCTGGGCTCGCCGAACGGGCGAACGCCCGATGTTCGATTCGAACATGGGTTCGAATCGAACACCGGGCCCATCCCTAGTTAGCAGCTATCCTGACAGATTGGCTTAACAGTGACACCACACAAAACTGCTTTTTATTTTTTTTGCAGCTGGATGCACAGGAAGGAGAATCCCTCACTGGATTGTTGCATAATTTGGGCAGTCCAGCAGCGAGTTCTCCACAACTGAAGGAGATGCTGCCTACATTCTGTGATATAGAATATTTGGAGAAGCCCTAGGTGAGAGGGCACTATTAGTGGCACACTGGGGTACTAGCATCCTTAAAAGTCTAATTCCAGCTAAAACATTTATGTTTAGTATTCACTGCTGACAGTTCTGCTTAATGCATTCTTTCCAACAGAGATACAGGCATAAATAAAAACCTTTAGGAGAGAGAAGGCTGAATAGGGAATTTAGTTTAATACAAACATCTCTCTATTGCTATTCATCTAAACGTCATTATATATACACTATATTGTCAAAAGTATTGTGACGCCTGCCTTTATATGCACATGAACTTTAATGGCATCCCAGTCTTAATCCGTAGGGTTCAATATTGAGTTGGCCCACTCAACAGCTTAAACTCTTCTGGGAAGGCTGTCCACAAGGTTTAGGAATGTGTTTATGGGAATGTTTGACCATTCTTCCAGAAGCGCGTTTTTAAACATTCAGATAGACACACATTCACAGCAAAGTCCATTAGACAAATGCGCTTCTGGAAGATCATTCAAACCTTCTCATAGATACACTCCTAAACTAGGTGGACAGCTTTCCCAGAAGAGTTGAAGCTTTTATAGCTGCAAAGGGTGGGCCAACTCAATATTGAACCCTACAGACTAAGACTGGGACACCATTAAAGTTCATGTGCGTGTAAAGCCAATACTTTTGACACTTTACATTTACTATATATATATATATATATATATATATAGTAAATATAGACTACATGCTATAACTCAGTGGATGTTGTATATGTCCTTTTCGCACTATAGAGCTTGTTCACTTATGTGGTGTGAACCAGGCTTTAGATTACAAAAAGTTCTAATAAAGTAAAATGAGTGGGTGAACCATACATGTATAGACTGTACAGTGTCAATTGTTTCACAAATCAAGCTCAATTTGATCCAAAATGCTAATGAAATATCTTGCATCAACATCTCATAAGAGCACCTTGTTCAATGTTTTGGGAGATGTTCCAATGTATACACACAGCAGTACTTGTGCTCTTTAACCACTTGCACGATCTCCTTCAGATCTACCAACAACTATGTCTTCTAGATTGTAAGCTCTAACGAGCAGGGCCCTCTGATCCCTCCTGTATTGAATTGTATTGTAAGTGTACTGCCTGCCCTCATGTTGTAAAGTGCTGTGCAAACTGTTGGCGCTATATAAATCCTGTATGCCTGATACATTAAATGTTTTGAGTACTGACTAGTTGCTGTATAATTTA